>PVJL010001012.1:0-308174 GCA_004026885.1 Lyroderma lyra | reverse complement strand
GTGTGCGTGTATGGGTGTGTGTGTGTGTACGTGTGCGTGTATGGGTGTGTGTGTGCATGTGCGTGTGTGATCTGTAAGTACCTGATGCCATTACCCTGAATCCATTTTTTTCCTTAACTTTCCTGCATGAGAGGAGCAAAGTCAGTGGTAAAAGATCTGATACCAAATAGTAACATAATAAGGACTACATTATTATGACTATTATCATGATTACCCCTGGAGGTAACAGTAATAAATAGTAATAACTAACTTTTGTTAAACTCTTATGAAGTGCCAGGCACTTTGCTAAGCACTTAACATGCATTTTTCATTGGTTGCTTACACCGGTCTTATAAATTAGGAGTAATTTTCTTTCTGTCCGATGATGGCAGGAGCCAAGCCTCAGGAAGATTATCGCAGGCTCAGCTGTGCAGTGACAGCAAGCAGCAGCTCCCGGCATCACACCCACGTCCGTCTTTGTCTAGAAATCTGTGCTTAACTATTTTGCTCCTCGGTCCCTGCCTTCCACATGAAAAATGAGGTGCGCGAAGGGGCCAGTGAGAGTTGTCAGAAAGACCGGTTGTTCGCCACTTGGTATTAATATGAGGCATTTTCATTCCCTTCCTGTCTTCATGAAAATTATTACAGAAGCAATTTGAGCCTTTTCCTCACTTCTCTGTAGCTTTGTATTTGTTTCCTTGGTTTTCTACGTACTGCGGCAGTGAGAGATGCTGCCCTTGGAGAAGGAAGAAGAAAACTGAGATTTTGATATTTTGCCTTCTACTAGCATCGAAGGATCTCAAAGCGATTGAGCACCATTACCTCATTCGTTCTGACCTCATCTGTGTTAGTGACACAAGGAGCAATTTCACATAGTAAAGGACGCTACTTCTACGAACCACATCATTTCAGTGGCTCAAAAAAGACACACACAAAGGAGATTCTCTCAGATATGGTGAAAATCAGTAACACTGTTGACTTTAACACCCAGGGCTAACAAATTACTAGTCAGAGGTTTTAACTTGCTTGAAAAAATATCTCTTGGTTGAAAAAGAAAACCAGTGAAATCACATGCTGATAAAGTTCTAAAGGGCACAGTTTTATTTTTTATAAGCTTTCATGTTCACCCTTAATACTGGACACAGTGTTAGGATGTGAATACAAGTGACTGTGGAGATGAGGGCAGTGTTCTTAGCGGGGGAGAGATACGAACCTCAAGTTTAGCCATGGATGTGCCACTTACTGGCTGTGTCATTTACCTTGGCTGATCTTAGGACAACACTTGCCTTAAGACACACCTATTAAACGAAGACATGGAGGTCAACTATTCCAAACCTGCCTTTGGTTCCAACGTTCATTATATCCATTATGCTATAAATTAGGAAGAACCACGAACGATCTTTTGTCCACTCGTTCAAATTCAAGAATCATGCATTGCACATGTCAGGATTCTAAAATGTCTGCAGGAGGAAGGCAGGGCATGCAAATAAGTGTTCGAGATGGATGAAAGCTAAGAGGGAATCCACGGCCCACCCCTCAGACTTTCAAAGTTGCATTTTTTAAAAAGAACGTACGTGAGCCAAACAAAGGACCTCGTCAGGCTAAAACACGTCCAGGATTTTCCCATGAGAAAGTTAGATATTTTGTCTGATCATTCAACTGCCACTAGCATCAGGTCCCCGCTTTCTGCTTCGTGTCTATCATTTGCAGCCAAACACCTCAAAAATAATCATTTATCTCTCCAAGTAGAAAAACTTAGATTTAGCTCACTCTTCTCTGCTTCGAATCAGGAACACGGATGTGTATCGCCTATACTCACGTTTTCTTGCCAGTCCCGTACGCTGGATTTGATACTGGTGATCCTTCCCGAGCCTCTCCTCTTTAGGGTCTCATGAAACCTATCACCCTTGAATGTCCCACCTACTCGGACTTCTTCTAGTTTGTGCGTGTGTCGGGGGGCGGGGAGAGGGACGGTCCTCTCTGAATCGACCTAATGGTGTGTCCTCTGGCTTGGGCTTTAGTGTGTTCTACACACTCTGCTTAAAGAGCTCAAACCCTCTTAAGTGGGTAAGAACTATGCCTCCATTAAAAACCTGAAATCGTTTTGGAACACCATACCTAAGGATTTACTAGTCATCTATATTAACCTCTGAGAGACACCTTCATTCCCATGTTCAAAGCTGCACCTGTCGTCTAACCTGCCCTAGCTACGATATAGCCCCTCAGCTGCGAATCCACCCCTCTTCCTTGCTTTACGATGCTGCATGCGGGCTCTCCAGGCATCTGCCCCTTGCCAGCCAGCATACTGTTAAGCTTGTTATTAGAGGGTAATGGAGGAACACTACAGAGTCACAGTAGAGAGACAGACTGTCCCTTACAGATCCCAGTGTGCTGTCTTTGTTGCATTGCCAGCAGACGGGCGTCTAGGTGGCCCCAGGTGTGTGGGCCGTCCCAGCAGCACTCGTGTTCGTGCCCCTCACAGAACCAGGGCCTGTGCTCGCTTTTCAACCACCCACTCGGCTGATTCTGTACACCAGCTCGGGCCAGCACGGTTCGGAGGACACGCTTGGGACTGCAGCCTCCGGCACACGTCTTCAAGTGGTACCACGTGGGCCTGGGCGGGTCTATTGGCTGCTATCGGCCGCCTTGGGATGTCGTTGGCGCTCGGTGCTTTTGTGTGTGACTTGGCTTTGAAAATTAAATAAATACCAGTATATATTTTATTATTTAATCCACTCACACATTACTTTGCCCAGTACTGACAAGGAAAATGTGGTCAATATCTGAATAAATATCCAGCAACTAGTTAAAGGTTATTTTCTAATATCAAGCCAAGTTAAAACTTACGTTCACTAAAATGCTTCTAGGAAATTATTTTTGGTTGTTTTACTTTTGATGGAAGAGTAACTGGTTTGAGCCATTTTTCCAAAATGGGATTACCTTGCTGCGATTATTATTATGTACTTACATAAGTGGCTAATTTACATCTATGATTTGATTCATGGTAGTTTATATAATAAATTACACTAAAATTATTCAACAAACACTCTTAGAAAGTTGAGTTAAATGTTAATAGCTTTTCGATTTTTAATTTTTTTAACTTAAAAATGTTATTTAGTCATTCTTCATACTGGATTGAAGAAAGCATAAGGAGACGGTTCTTCTTACCTGTGCTCCTAGTGGGTCCCTCGTGTGGGTGGGGTGTCCCCCCCTGCTGTAGCTGAGCCGTGGGTGCTGTTTGCACGCCAGTGGGAGGGAGGGGTCCTCAGGCTGACTGGTTGTCAGGACTGGCCCTGACTACAGTGGAGGGGCTGTCGAGCAGGGGCTGACCCTATGCAGCAGAATTAGCTTTAGTGGGGCTCTGGTGCCTGCCAGGTCTGCCCTTTGTGTGTGTGGTCGTGGAGCCAAGCAGGTGATTGTACCAGTCTGGCAGGCGATGTTGACAGTGGGTAAGGTTGTGCCTGCGTCGGGGAGGGGTATATGGGAAGGCTCTACTCTCCTGCAAATTTGCCGGGAACCTCAAACTGCTCCAGAAAGAAAGTCTATCGTTAAAGTTTCCAAAACACAAACAAACATAGACAGCATTTCTGGATTATTATAATTTCATGGGGCAGCAATTAGAAAAACATGTCAAAAAAGGCTTTTTAGTGGGGTGATAATGAAAACCAAGGCTGAGGAACACCGTCTTAAATCACGGGGGAAATGTAGGTGCCAGAATTCAATCCTGTTTTGGAGCTGCAGATTTTTTTTTTTTTTAATCCCCCCTGGCTCCTGGCAATCAGAAGTCTGATGGAAAAGTCCTACCACAAACGCATGTAGATTTCTCTACCTCTGCCTGGGGGCCCCAGTGCCCTCTTAATGGACTATGATTCTCTTCTCAGCAAAGCATTTTCTCGCCCAGACATCCTGGGAAATGCTCTTCTCAAGACCAAATACATTACAAATCACAACAGACTAGGTCTTGACTTAAAATTCTGTAATGTTTTTCTCCTGCCAACTGTGCCAAACAAACAAAAACCTCGATCCCATACACAGAGGCCAGCCATGCCCTCCCATTCATCTTGCACACTTCTCAAAAATTTCAGTGTATAATTAATGATCACTAATAATTTTTCAAAGAGAAATCAACATTTAGTCATTCTACCAAACAAATGCAACAGAGAGCATTTACCCCTTTGTAAACTGAAGTTAAAATTACTAAACAATGAGATGTCATCTAATTAACACAATGTGAAAGACTCACAAAACAGCAAATTGCACTTTTGGAGTATTCCAGAAAGTTGAAATTAACAACCAAGGGGGAAAAACAGTGACTCCAGGCCAAGAGATGGTATAGAGTATTTGACCAATCTGGTCAAACATTATAAAGTTACTGTCATGCTCTGTTTGCAATTACCCTGGCATGTAGAGATTTGTAATGAGTTTTCTGAAATAGAGCCCCTCCTCTTGGGGAAACGAGATGGTGAAGATACATTGTTTTAAATTAAGCATGTCTGTTTCCTAGAAGAAGTAAGGAAATAGACTTTGAAGAAGATAAGCAAGAGTTGACTATATACAACCTCCACTAGGACTAATTAGGAAACCAATGTACTACAAAGTGATTTCCACCAAAAGGCTTCCATCACAAGAATACAGAAGTGATAAAAATGTCATGTTTCAAGACAGTTCACAGCATGCTTCAGTTTTGGTTTGTCTTGCTCCTCATACAAAGTTAACAGAAACTTTGGCTTTCAGACACTCTTCCAGGCACAGAGGCTGGAAAGAGCCTTACACAAGAATATCTACTTCCTCACAACTCACAACTAAATGAGAAATAGAGGTATAAAGGTCAATAACTACAGTAAGTGCTATAAAAAGGTATATGCAAACTGTTTCCAAATCAAAGAGCAGTTAAGGACTGAACATTTGGGAAGTTGTAGAAAGTTTCAGAGGACGTCACATTTGAACTTCATCTTGAAAACTGAGTGAAAAAAAAAAAAGGTTTCCACATGAAAAAGGCAAGGAAGAATATTTCTGATAGAAGTTTCCTAATATAAAATAAAATAATGAATGTAAGCGAACAATTAGAAAACAGTTCAGTCTGCCTAGACCAATGTCTGCCTTTGTGTGTAATAGAGAAAGCTGGAGAAGTAATTTGAGGTCAGTTAGATGACAAAGAACTGAAGTGAACCAAATACAGGTATACTAGACTTTACTTAAAATCTGAATTAATCCATAATTCTTTAAATAAATGGGGAAGAAGAGACAAGTTTCTCATGGAGAAGAATTCCAAAAACATGCAGACACTCCACTCTCAAGAATATGTACTTTTACTTCCTATTCCTTAAGTTTGGGAGGTGTACAGTGACTTCCTTCAAAGAACATAGTATGGATAGGGTAAAAAGATAACTTTAGAGTGGAAAAATCTCACAAACTCTACCTAACCCAGATGATAAAAGTCAATATCAATAGTAATAAGTCATGTTGATAAGTGCATGCCCTTGATATAATGTAACAATGAAAATGGCACTTTATCTCCATAATTTTCCTTGCAAAAACCGATAACCCTAGTCTAATTAGAAAAATACCAGACAAATCTTATTTTTGACAAAATATGAAAGATATTTTATAAAATATATAACCAATACTTCTCAAAACTGTCAAAGTCATGAAGAACAAGTTTGAGAAATGTTCACACCCAAGAAGCAGCCTAAGTAGACATGACAACTAAATATAATTTGGTAATATGGATGAGATCCTGGAACAAAAAAAGAATATTAGGTAAAAACAAAAACAAAAACAAACAAACAAACAAAAAGAAAAAAGAAATAAAGCATGGACTTTAGTTAATATTAATGTGCTAATATTTATTCATTAATTGTAACACATCTGTCATAGCAATGTATGTTAATAATAGAAAAAATTGGGTGTAGGGTTTATAGAAACTGTAATATTCACATATTTTTAATCTAAAAAAATAAAGTTCATTTTTAAAGTGTTAAACAGTCTTCCATGTAAAACCACCAGGGCAGAAAAAAGTATTTGTTCAGTCAAAATGCTTTGACCATTTAATTTGGTAGATTTAGTCTGGTATTAAGTAAACATAGACTCTGTTATCATCTATGGTCATGTTTTTCTCATATTCATTTTAAAAGTATAAATCCCCCTTCTGAAGGCTACCTAAAGTGTTTGTTAAGGATGTAGCCTTAGACATTTCTCATATTATCATTCTGATTAGTGTAATTTCTGGACAAGGGAGATTACAACAGAGAAAGCCAGCAAATGACATCCTAGGGTCACTTAGTTAAAGTCTAGAAATGTAAAAACCCGAAGTCAAGAGTTTTTCACAGTGGGTCTATAAATTAACCATAGGGCAGGTGACTCATTATTGAGGTCATTTCCATAAGTGATAAAGATTCTTGCACACATCATCAATAAATGAGCAGTTTTAGTCAGGGAAGGATGTCAGACTCATTTATCTGTTATACATGGATAACAAACACATCTTGTGTTTTTGGAGGATCGTCTCAAAATCAAATATATTTTTGATTGCCTCCATGAATCATTAAAATATTCTAAAATATAATATTTCAGCTTATATACTATTTTTCAGGCTGTCTGCTGAAGCATAAACTCTTTGACAGAGCATGAGGGCTGTCCAGAAAACATCCAGCCATAAATGCCTCTATTTTTCATATTACATGGCTGGATCCTTTCTGGACAGCCCTCGTATATTTTATTTAGAAGATGTAAAAGAAGAATCACTGTACTAGAACTGCACCAGAACTGCACCTTTATAAATTTACTAAACTCTTGGCCTACTTTTTCTTAAGAAACAAACAAAACAAACCATTTTACAGTGAAAATGTACACATACATTAAAATATAAATGTTCACAATAAATTATTAATATCATCATTTATCAGCATGAAATCACTACCCAGGTCAAGAAGCTTAGAAACATCAACAATGTCACTGAAGTCCTAAGCAAGCTTCTTCCAACTTAGAAAAATCTCATTCGCCTCAAAAAATAATTACTATTTTAAATTTGATTAACTCATTGTTTTTTCATAGTTACATGAGCTAAATATGTGTCCCTAATATTATAGATTAGTATATTTACACTATGTATTAAACATGATTTTTTCCTTCAAATTCTTCTATTAATAAATTATGTCTGGGGGATTTCGTCCACATTGTTCCGTGCATTGATAGTTTATTACTTTCATTGCTGTACTGTATACCACTTTATGAAAACATCTCAGTTTGTTTAATAATTCTACTGTTCAAGAACATATGCACTGACTCCAATTTGGAGGTCATAATGACTAATTCATCAATTTTTGTGCATATTTTTAATGCATACAATCATGTATTTTGTTGGTTATGTACCTAGAGGTGGAATTGCTGGGTTCAGACATGCTTATATTCAATTTTAGTAAGTATTACTAAACTGTTTTCCAAAGTAGTTGTCTTATTTTTAATAGCATCAACACTGTTCATGGCAATCCTTGTTGATCTACATCTTTATAAACATTTATTATTATCAGTCTTTTTAATTTTAGCCATTTTAATAGGTGTGTACTGGTATCATACTGTGATCTTAATTTGCATTTCCTTAATAATTACTGAGGTTGACCATGGTTTCATGTGGCTACTTGGATATCCTCTTGGTGAATTGGCTCTTCATTCTTTTACACATTTTCTCTAGTAATTTATCAGTCTTCTCCTTATTGACTTATAGAAATTCTGGAAAACAGTCCTTTGACAGTTGTACATGTTGCAAATATTTTCTCCCACTCTATGTTTTGACTTTTTATTTAATGATTATATTTGGTAAGCAGAAGTTCTCAATTTTTCTGGAGTCAAATCTATCTTCTAATTCATCAGTCTTCTCCTGTATGGTTAGTGCTTTATGTGTTCTGTGTAAAAAATGTTCTTCCTACTGCAAGGTCATGGAGACATTTTTATTTATCTTCTAAAACCTTTGTTGTTTTGTCTTTAATAATTGGAATTGATTTTTATATATACTGGGAGATAAGAATGGAGTTTCATTTTCTTCCAGGTTGGTATCCATTATCCCAGCATTTTTATTGAAAAATAGTCCCTTTCATACTGCTCTTTATTCCAACCTTTATCATAAATCAGGTGTCTGTGTCGAATGAGTCTAATTCTGAGTGTTTTCTCTTCTGTTCTATTACTCTTTTTTTCTCTCATTGTGAGAATACCATTCTGTCTTAATTTTTGTAGCTTTACATTAAAACTTGATATCTACTAGAATGAGCTTCCCACATTTTTTGCCTTCCTCAAGTAGTGTCTTGGCCATATATGATAGCTATATCTATTAGATATATGATAGCTGTATCTATTAGCTATATAACATCTATTTCTATATCTACCTATAAATATAGATAATTATTATTATTAGAATAATTCCATCATGTTACCACTAAAACTTAGTACTACAAGTGTGATCAATGAAATCATTTGGATATGATCAGGAAACTGATATCATCTATCATGTAAGGTCTCCCAATCTATGAAAATTACATCTTTCTCTTTTACTTAGGTTTTATGTAATTTTTCTCAAAGTTCTGAACATCAAAGATAGTGAAGAAAAAAATCCTACAATTATTCATGTAGGAAAAATAATTTAACTATAAAAATGCCTCATATTTCTCTTAAATAATACACATATACAAAGAAATCAGACATATAAATTTTAATAAGTATTTTGACACCAAAGTTTTACCCATAAAGTTGTTATTTATGTGAAAAAATAAGGCATTAATGAATAATAAAGGCTCTGAAACAATCACTCATATACTACGATAGACATATCCTAGCTGATAGAAATCAAAATCAAGAACTCAGAAAAAACTCAAAATTAAAAATAATGAGCACTGAAACCAATTTAAAATGTCAATTTAGGTACAAATAATCACTGAATCTAATTTTTAAAAGTAAAGACAATATTTTGAAAATAATTTTTTAAATGTAAGATTCTTATGGTAAATAATAATCAATTTAGTAATGAATAATGTCTAATAACCTCTCTTCTAAGAAATATGTAGAAACCAGAAAGACACAGTAAGCAAAGACAAATTTCTCTCCTGAATATGGGTAAGCCAATCCTTTTTAGTTTTTATTGACTATGAAAATTAAGAAATATGAGGCTTTGCAATGTCTTTGGCAAATTCAAAGGCAAGCATTAGTCTACTTAAAAAATAAAAACTAACAAAATACAATCCCCCTCCTACATGATAAGCCCAGTAGGAGTTGGAGAAAGAGTAATCAGTATGATGTAGCCTCCTGCGCTTAAGAGAAATACAATCTAATGATGAAAACAGATAATTAAATGTTATGAATGTCTTTTTGTAATATTTATACTGTCTAATACTTTACAAAGCAGAGATAATAATTGTCAGCCATTATTCCTTCTTGAATCTAAAGAGAACGCTTCTGATTTCAATCTTAAAGCACAATACTCAGATTTGAGATATAAATATGAACATATTTTGAAACCATAAAATTATAAATTTATTCTTTGTTTGGCAAGGTTTCTTCTTTTACTGAAATATTAAATGTTCCCAAGTAATTTTTTTCACATAACTTAAAGTAAAAACTTTCCTTGGGTAATATGACCATTGAATTCAGAGATAGAATCTAACACTAGGCCACCCTCCACAACTCAAACAAACCCTATATTGGTCTTAGTGTTTCTTAATGAACTGCAGGCTTCAATTACTAATATTTTGAGATTTTTTATATAAATATTTATACATATTGATTATTATTGGCTATATATTTTTTAAAATGATATTATATGGTGCTTATAAGAGAATTAATTTTGTTGATCTTAAAAACAAGAATTCAGCCCAGAAAATGCTTTTGCTTGTCATCTCACTAGACAAGGGAAGCTCATTTTGATAACTTTCCCACTGTCTTACCTAGAGATTTATCTTTCTAATTTTTCTCCATATTCTTAATTAATCTTGGTAATTTCTAGTGTCCTAGGGATAGTATATACAGTGCAAAGAACACTGAGCTGACAGCAGCTAACAACTCAATGCAAGAGAGGAGCAGAAGCAGAGAAGTTGTCCAGGAGAGGGCAAAGGGGATGGGAAATGACAAATCAAAAATAATCTAAGGATACAGATTTTTTTTATCACTATGAGACATCATATCACAATAATAGCCAACACTTTTAGATACTCAGCACGACTTTTATGTGCCAGGTACTGTTCTAAGTAGGGTAGTTGTCCATGGTTGTTCGGGCAGCACACAGCACAATTCCAGGAGTGCTATTTATACTGCCATCTGTATGAACCATGCTTCTGGCTTTGCTGAGTGTAAAGCCTGAACACAGTGGCCTCCTCTTAAGCACTTGAGATAGTAACATACGCAACCCTCAGAACAACCTTGAGAAGTAAGTATTATACTATTACTATCTCATTTTATAAATAAGGAAACAGAGGCAGAGAGATATTAAGTATCTTGCCCAAGATCCCACAGCTAGAAGGGGTAGAGCCAAGCTTTGAATTCAGCTCCAGACCACCACACTACCACACAGAAAATAAATTTCTGTTCAATTAAAACAATCCATACAGAATTACAAACAAATTTTTCTGCAGGAGAAGCAGATAGGAAGAAGTCAGTGAAGAGCAGGGTGATGGGAAAAAGCCAGTGAAAGTGGTAACATAAAACTGACTTGCAGGAATGAGTGGAATTAGATGAAGAGGCAAGGGAAAAGCTCTCCAGACGGTTCTAATGAAAGCTCAAACCTCATCCAAGACCTTTTTAAACACACAGTCTCCACTACAAATGCATGCACCCAAAATAACCTTTATCATTCAATCTATACTCTTCATTGTCTGGCTTTTCTTTTTATAAACTTTATTGCATCAATATACATTTCAACAAAAACGTATACGAGGACTTCCCGGGAAGTATCCAGCCATGTACTATGAAAAATAGAGGCATTTATAGCTGGATTTTTTTCTGGACAGCCCCAATATATGCATATTGTGTTTCATTCCTGCTTTTCCTCCATTAACTTCTATACATTAACAACCTTAATTATTCCTAAAGTATGCACATGTATGTCTGTGGTGGGGCATGTAAAAAGTATATCATGATTTATATAACCTTTAGAGATAATTTGCTTCACTTAATGTTTCTATGATCGTTTGGCTGTGTATCACTTTTGTCTATTCTTTTTTGTCTGCTTCATAATATTCAATTATATAATATACCAGGATTTACATACCAGTTATTCTATTAATGGACATTTGCATTCTTTACCAGTTTTATTAATGCAGAGTGGTGAATGCAGACAGCTTTGAAAATTCATATCACACCTTTGTACTCTTAAGATCTAAGACTGGATAAATTACCAAGAGTAAATTTCTTGGGTCACAGGTTTGTGAATAGTTAATATTAGGAGGTAATCCCAAACTGTTCTGCAAAATGGTGACATCAATTTATATTTCCGTTCATGTGAATTAGATAGTCTTTTGCATTGGCATCCTCATCAATACTTGATATTTTCAAATTTTTAAATATTTTGTAATTTAAATGAGTACAAACTAGAAACTCTCTGTGGTCTTGATTTGTGTTTCCCTGATCACCAATATACATATATTTCTATGTACTATATAAAAATTATTTTCTATGTTATTGCATTTTGGTTTCAATTGAAGAGCTTTTTATATCACTAGACCAGCACATATATTTGACATGGACAGTAAATTTTAAAAGCAAAAGGAATTTATATTTTCCCTCTCTAAGAGTATTTAAAATGACAGATGCAGCATCACTGAATTTTAGTCATTTTTATATATAAATATGCCAAAACTAGCATTAGCTCTGTGATGTACATGAAAATTTAAGTTTAGAATAAATTTTCTACTTCTTGGATCAAAATGATCATTGAGATGATTGATTATATACATATATATATCTTAATCACATAGCTTTTACATGCCTCAAAGACTCTTTTAAAATCCAAGTTATTTTTGAGATGATCACACTTTTTCAGTTGATGCAAAATTGTAGTTAAAAATTAACATCAGTTATAAAATAAAAGCACAGATATACATGTGTATATACTTATACATATTTAAATGCTATTAAAACAATATTGAAATTATTCAATTATGTTGTGACACAGCACACCTTGTTGCAGAGATTATGTGATCTGACCACAGAGGGCTAATTCAGACTTAGCTAATTACTTAATAAAATTAAATAAAATGTACAAAACAGAATAACATCAAAATGCAATAGATTTTAATAAAGAAAAACTGCAGAGTAGAAGACCACAGCTCCATCAGCCTAATTCTTGGTGAACATGAAACCATAATTTACAATAGCTCTCTCTTGCCTAAAAGGTAAAGTATAATTTCCATAGTCTGGACCACAAATGCATCTCCAGCTATATCCTCTATTAGACCTCTCACTCCAGTTTCCATTTTACTCAATATTCATTTAATTCCTTTGTAGTGTCAGTTCTTGGCTCTGCTTATTTTAACTGAGTTAAAAATGAGATTCCATATAATCATGATGTATAAAGTCAGACCACAATTTTTCCAGCAGATATCTGGCTCTATCTCTCAGCTATTATGACTAATGCTGCTTTGAACATGTGTACAAGTTTTTGTGTGTACATGCTTTCACTTCTCTTGAATACATGTTTAGGTATAGAATTCTGGGGTCATACATTAACTACCAGATTGGTTTCCAAAGCAGATATACCATTATATATTCTCCCCACCAATGCACAACAGTTCTAATCTGTCTGCATCCTCTCCATTTTTTTATTATAGTCATCACAGTGGGTGTGAAGTGGTATCACTGTAGTTTTTATTTATATTTTCCTATTGACTTATAATATTGAGAACTTTTTATGTATCTTATTGTCTTTGGAGAAATACCTTTTCAAATCCTTTTTAATTTTTCAATTGTTATATATCTTTTCATTGTTATAAGAACACTATATATTTTATATTTTAGGCTGTTGGCAGAAGTATAATTGGCAAACTTTTTCACATGCAGTGAATTGTCTTTTCACTTTCTGGATAGTGTCTCTTGAAGCACAAAAATTATTAATTTTGAGGCATTTTTTTCCTTTCATAGTTTGTGCTTACAGTCTCATAAAAGATTACTGCTTAACCTAAATTCATGAAGATTTGAGCCTAGTTTTTCTCCTAAGTTTTATAGTTTCAGCTATTACGTTTAGATCTTTGATACACTTTGAGTTAATTTTTGTATTTTCTGTGAGGTATGGGGTCCAACTTAATTCTTTTGCAGATAGATATCCAGGGAAATAGAATGAAACAATCTATTTCATTAATTTGTATGTCTGTCTTTATGTCAATGTAATATTGCCTCAATTACTGTAGATTTGTAATAAGTTTTGAAATCTGAAAATGTGAGGCTACAACTTGTTCATGGTTTTCAAGATTATTTTGACTATATGTGGTACCTTGCATTTTCATGTGACTATTAGTATAAGCCTGTCCATTTCTGCAAAAATGGCAGTAATTAGAAAGATATGACATTTGAGAATTTAAAAACTGTGAAGAAGGGAAAACATGCCTGACATTTATTCCTACATCTGCTCCTGTAACAGTTTTGGTGCACAGTAGATGTTTATTCAATGTCAGAGTAACTAGTAAATAAAGTAACAGGACATTTGTTTATTGTCTATTACTCCATTACTACAAAATGTAATAAGATCAATATAAATTTTTAAATGCATAATAAACATTTTGTTAAACAGAACAAAATAAAAAAGGTATATCTCTTTTGACAGCATATAGTTGGAAACTGACTATTTATTTATTTTTCCAATCTTTCCCTTTTGGTTGGAATTTGTAATCTATCTATACTTAATGTAATCGCTGAGAGTAAATTTACATTTCCCATTTTGCTATTTATTTTCTATTTATTTCATGTCTTTTTGTTACTCCTAAATTACTATCTTCTTTTGTGTTAAATTGATATAATCTAGTGTATTATTTTAATTTCCTTATTGACTGTTTTACTATGTTTTTATAATAGAATCTATAATAGAAAAGGAAGAAGAGAGAAAAAGAAAAAAGGAAGAAAAGAAAAGTAATAGTTTTTTAGTTAACCACCAAAATGCTATGTGGTAACAATAGGGCACGTTTATGGCTGGTATACATACACATACAAACAAACTTCTTTCGGGGTCATTAATTATTAATTAATCAAGAGATACTTGTTGCTTACATAATATATATGATCCAGTTAGATATTGTAGACATAAAGATATATCAGAAAAGTACAGCCTTTGTCCTCAGTGAGAGTACTAACAATAGAGACAAATGAAAACAAATCATAATACAGTTTTATAAGTATCACATCACAGATAAACACAAAGTGATAAGGGAACACTCAAACAGAACGATAATTCAGTTTGAAAGGAAAAAACTTGGTAAGTACACTTTAACAAGCACAGAAGAGTTTAAAAAGGATTCCAGGAACTAGAAATAACATAGAATGGACTGACTGTACTATATTATTTGGTGCTGAGGTAAAAAATAACAAGAATAACAAAACAGGCAATTTTTTGGCTTTGAAGTGTATGTAGACCCTGAGAAGATTCATTTCATGTGAATGCCAAAAAGAAATTTATCTGCTGAGATAAACTCCCCATGGTCAACTAAGGGTCCATATTTTAGGAATAACAGTCTAGCAACCACCTGCTGGCAGGGGCTTTTGAGCGAACCCTGTATACTGGTGAGAATCTCTTACTGAAACCACAGCTTCCCCACATTATGCTCTGCTCATTCACACCATCTGAGCGGATTACTGTAAGGGAGTTCCTAGTTTCATCTTTCAACCAATGGACTAACACCTGCCTCATCCAAACAGAACTACTCTATACCAACCAATCAGAATGCAGAGTACCAACCAATCAGGACTGCGCAAATTGAACCAATCAAAACTTTACAAATTTGAATACTTCATTTACATAAAAACAAACTTGATTGGGAGCCAGGCCAGGAACTTTCACTTTGAAAGTCAGTCTTCCCTTCTTCTTAGAGCATAGTTTAGGTTGCTATCTGAATCTGTGCTCCTGCGCTACAACACTGTTTGCTTAAAAAAAACAAACAAACAAACAAACAAACAAACAAACAAAAACAAAATAAACAAACAAAAAAGCGCCTTTTTTATTACAGTCAAAAATTAACTTTGATTTAGTTTAAAAGATCACTATCTAGTGAGACCCCCAGTACCAAAGATCTTATTAAATTGGCATAAGGCCCTCTGCAGCTGAATCCTCCCAGTTTTACGGTGGTGAAAAGTAATATTTCAATTCATGCTGTTGACAGATTCTACGGAAAAATACTTGGGTATTATTCAGTGAATTAGAGATCAACAAAAGGATTAAAGGTACATGCAAATACTCATAAAACTCCAACACAAAGTCAGCATAGTCATCAGACTTTTAATTAAAGCTTTGAAAGTTGTTCTACCTCTGTAATATGCTGGATTCCTATGAACTTATTACATAAGAATTTTTTCATTGAATTGCGACAGCAACTCTGATCACTGAGCAAGATTTATAATATCACAGATTGGATGAAGATAATGGTGAAAGCTAAAGATAATAAATAATTATTGGTACCATCTGGACTCTGAAAAACATCTTTTAAAAGAGGGCATTTAGAATCCTAGAATTTGTGCAAAGAAAAGAAAAACGTTAAATTTAAATTAGATAGGAGCAAAGATATTAATTAAGAATCCACAGGAGGGATATAATTCTTATTTAGAAGCAATTGACACAAAATTATTTATAAAGCAGGATGGTTTTTCACATAAGTTACTACATTGATGAAATAAGTTCTCTATTAACCTCTTCATGTAAAAGATAGTAAATGCCACCTGCCTGAGTTATGGAGTCATTCTAATAGCTTTTTCCACTTTTTAACTGAGTATCTGGTTACTATTGACATTAGTAAACATTATACACAATGTGAAATACACAGTAATTGTACAAGCATACTGTCTATTCTATTTAGGTCCTTCTGCATCAATGGAAAGTGAGTTAATCATATAAAAATATTAGTGGATGGCTTTGTAAAAATATTAGGTTTGATGATCATTCTAAACCTATTAACAACATGTCTTTTCTTGGTGCCTGGATCTTTTCTGAGGAGGGAGGGAAGGCAGCTCAGAATAATAGAATAATTACACACACTTGTATCAGGGTTCTTATAGAAGCAACTTACAAAAGAAAGTTCCAAGAAACAGAGTTTTGAGGGAGACAATAGCAGCAAGTGCACATAAATATTTGCCAAGTACCTACAAACTACAATACACATATTTCACACAGCACCTTATTATACACTATATATTATTTAATTCTCAACAAATGCTCTGAAAAGATTATCTCCATTATCTAGATAAGAAAACTAAGTAAAATGACTTGCCCAAACTCAGATCTCTCTGTACAATCTCCATAATAACCTTCAATTGATGAAAACCTAGAGAAATAGTTAAATTTAGTCACTGAAAGGAGAGGATCTAGAGCACATTGGAAGCCAGAGAGCTGCAAATAATATCAACATGGAAAAATCAGAAAATATGTGTATTATTTGTTAGTACAGATAAGATTCAGGAAGACTGTTTCTGTTTAGAGGTGCTAGGCTTTCTCCTAATAGCACGACCTTGAAGTAAAAGGAACATCTGAACAGCTATCACTATTATATATCAACAAATGTGTTATCTAATAAATCTTTTTTACTCTTCAGGAAAGCTGCTGCAATTCTATAAAAGCCTTCACTGCAGAAGCTTGAAGAGATGACAACTCCTGAAGAACTACTTTAACCTTACAGTGTAGATAAAATGACTTTGCTGCTTTGCCAGCCACTGATCATTGTTGTTACTATGCAACAACTTATTTGCTCATTACTAATATACCAAAAACATTTTTCACTCATACTTCACTTCAGATTACTGAGCATGAACTGAAGTTTCGTCACCAAGGACAAGGTTGTGCTGACGAGATTAGAACGGGCTGTCAGCTTGCAGGCAGTACTGTAGGTCTGCTTCAGCCGGAGTATAGATAAACACAAGATAGGCCTTGCTGTGAGACAAGTCAGACTTTGATGTTCCATAACTCGTTCATACATAGACAAAACTCAAGTTCGTGTATGTGTGTATTCAGCCCAAATTCTCACCAGAAGTTTAGACAACTGCTGACTGAGTGCTATCTCTACCTAATACTATCTCTAATGTTCTATGAGGGCAAACAATGAGCTAAAAACTGAGTTTATTTTTCTTCCCTTTCTTCTTCGTCTACCTCACTGCAAACCACCTGCCCTCTTAGTGACTGAAAGGAGTAAGAACGTAACTCTAAAATTCATCTTTGACTATTCCTCTCCCGCTCTTCAAACTGTGCAAACCGAACTCCATGCTCAATTTAAGACAATTTCTTACTCTAGTCCAAAAATATCTCTTCGGTCTGTCTACTTCTCTCTGTCTCCACTACTGCAGCAGGTAAGCAAGCCATCACCATCTCTTGGTGGACTGCTTAACAGCTCCCTACCAGTTTTTCCCATTATACATGATCTTTAAATTGTTAATAGGTTATTCTCGTGCTAATGTCCTCCTGGTAGCTTTCTAATACTGTTAACGTAAAGAAAAATAAAACTTCTAACTTGATACCTTATTCCTCATAAATAACTCATGGATATTCCATCCTTTGGAACATATTTCAGTTACTTGTCCCAAGCTCCTTCTTGCCCCAAGGGTGTCACTTATTTGCCCATTCCACAGTTTGCTGGGTTAACTCTTTTTTCTTGTCTCAAATTTAGATATCACTTTACTTAACAGGTTTTCCCCAACCTACGTATTCTTCTCCTGACCATCATTAGCTTTTCTTAGGAATCCCTAAAAAATTTATCTATCCCTTCTCTTCTCTTAGCAATTACCACATTACATGTATTCTTTTGCTTTCTTACACTTTTTTGAAGTGCATTTTTTATTAATTACCTTTTTTCTTCTTATTGTTAAATGTATTGGGGTGACATTGCTTAGTAAAAATTACATAGGTTCCAGGTGTACAATTCTACAATACATCATCTATGTGTTGTGTGTTCATCACCCAGAGTCAGTTCTTGTTCCAATGCCATATATTTGAGACTCTGTCCCTTCTCTCACACCCTCCACCCCCCGAGATGCTCAGATAACCACTAAACTATTGATTGTGTCCATGAGTTTTTTGTTTCTTTGTTGCTTTCAGCTTTCTGTTCCACAAATGAGTGAAACCATATGGTTCTTGGTTTCTTTTCTATCTGGATTATTTTGCTTTTCATGATGATCTCAAGGTCCATCCATGTTGTCATATTTCATCTATTCTTACAGCTAAGTAATGTAACAACATTGTGTACCACAATGCTATGTACCACAGCTTCTTTAGCCAGTTGTCTATCAAAGAACATTTATGCTATTTCCATGATTTGGCCACTGTAAATAATGCTGCGATAAGCATTGGGATGAATATATCTTTGCAGATTAAGATTTTCAAATGTTTTGGAATTATCACATTATATTGTAATTCTTTGCTTGTTCAGCTCTTCCTCTAGCCAATAAATTCCAAGAGGGAAAAGATAATGACTTGAAGACTTTTATTTCTTCCTTTGCAATCCTTATAACTGTTACATTTTTTTCCTTGCTTTATTGCACTACTCTTGATCCTCTAGTAAAATGTTGAATAGAAGGGCTGACAGACAGACTTGCTTCATTTCCATCCTCAGAAAAAAAGTTTTCATTATTTCACCTTTCTATTGATATCCTTTATTATAGAGAAGCCACTGGTGTAATAAGCTTAACCAAGATAACTTTCAACAATCATACCATGCCTAACTTA
Organism: Lyroderma lyra; assembly: GCA_004026885.1. Lineage (NCBI taxonomy): Eukaryota > Metazoa > Chordata > Mammalia > Chiroptera > Megadermatidae > Lyroderma > Lyroderma lyra. Next base: position 289,312 of record PVJL010001012.1, on the reverse strand, counting down.
GATAGGAAGCTATAGAATATGTCCAATTTTTTCAAACATTAGAAAAAATTGTGATAACTGTAAATAATCTTTCTCTGTATCTTTCATTATAGTCCAATGTGTCTGAGAGATCAATTTATGAGAGCTGTCAGAAAAAATATCCAGCCATACATGCCTCTATTTTTCATATTACCTGGCTGAATACTTTCTGGACAGCCCTCATACTTTTTAAAGCAATAACATTCAAGGTCATTAACTAAAATCATCAGGAGAGCCTTGCCTTGCTTTGTAAGTCCATCATAGTATGGATAAGCAGTTCTTTTCTATTAAAATGTGTCTTAGCTCTTCTCCAGAGTTTGTATCACCAAATAAGTCTTATAACACTTTGTAAGACAGCCAAATACCACGTAGTAACACTAAAATCATCTGTATGTGAAGTATTCCATACTTCACTAAGAAAATAATATGACTAATACATAATGTGTGGTCTTACAGCCAAATTCTCCTGAGAAAATGGTATAACAATATGATCATTTCTCCAACCTTTATGCCCTACTGCAGATAATGTCCTACCAGTTTTATCTTTCTCATTACTAGATTGAAATGAAAGAAACCAGGTGATCAATGTACTTTCTGTTCACTTCAGTAACCAGAGTAATTCATAGTGGCCCCAAAAGACAATCATAATGACTTAATATAGTCTTTCTTTACAATTTTTATTTAAAGCTATATTATGGAAATTTGGCTGATAATAGACCATGAAAAAAATAATTATTCTCTCTAGGAATCTATGTCAATTTGCCAACTAAATATGGATTTTTATTAATGTTCATTATAATTTCACATAAGCATAAAGAAACTAACATTTTATTGCCATTTTAAAGGGAGAAAAAAGAAGAGAAATTATCTTGCTCCAAACTACCTAAGTGGTATTATGAGTAAAAAGCCATATTCTGAAACTATGCACTTACTCTTCAACTTTCAAATTCATGTCCTGAGAAGCACACAGAGGTAGTCAATAAATGCTAACTAATGATGATGATGATGTTACATGTCAGAGCAACAGTACTGAATTAAAGACACATATATAAATGTGTGTGTGAGAGAGAGTACGTGTGTGCACGGCTTGTGCAAGAATATTTTATCAGATGCATGCTCCAAATGCCCAGCTTAGATCATGTCTTTAAAAAGGAGTTCATTTGAAGAAAGAGGGCACGATGGCAGAGTAGATAAATGCTGTGCTTGCCTATTCCTGCGACTACATTAAAATTACAACTGAATTATAGAACAATCAATCTGGAGAACCATCTGAAGACTAGCTGAACAGAAGTCCTATAATTAAGAAAACGAAGAAGCCACATCAAGACTAGTGGGAGGAAGAGAAACCCAAAACGAGCCAGCTGCACAACTGCATGTGGCAGTTGAGAATATAAGAGGGTATCTCAGGCATGGAGTTCTTCCCCAGAAGAGCAAAGGACTGCAGTTCCACACCAAGATCCCCAACCCAGAGTACTGGTACTGGGAAGAGGAACCCCCACAATATCTGGCTGCAAAAAAACAGTGCAGATTTTGACCTTCCAGGTCAGATGCTGAAAACCCAGATGTCCTCTTAAAGGGCCAGTGAACAGATTCACTCACTCCCAGGCACTCACCCTGGGCTCCAGCAGAGGGGTGGTGACTCAGGTAACAACAGACACACAAAGAGACAAAGTTGTGCGGCTTTAGGAAGAAGATTAGAAGGACAGTCTCCACTGTCCCTGTGTTTAACCCTCCTTTGATACAGCTTGGTATGATAGGTTCCATCTTTCCTGTGTTGAGCGCTCCCCCACGTGACCAAATCTGAATCTTCTTTGGCCTGACTTCCCAGCCCCACCCTACGCATACCATGCCAAGGGTACTTTCCACACCCCACCACCACCATCAGCCTGCTTCACACACGGCAGGAAGTTCTTCCAGCTGCAAAAACTGGCTTCAACTTGTGCACCACCAAAGGGACTTCAATGGTATCCAGCCCTGGCTCTCACTGGTCTTTCTTGGATAACTTTCAGAGGTCAGTGGGCCCTAGGCAGGTAGCAGCTAGCCTTAGTGCACTCTCAGACTTTAGAGTGAGCCCCCAGGCTCAACACTAGCACTAAACCAGAATTTACATTAACCTGATAAACATAATTCAGCCCATGACGGTGATTCCCTGAGATGCCACCTCACCCAATTCACATACCACATGAGGCTCTATTAGCAGCTGAGCCTTATAGTAGCTGGTAACAGGCTTCAGGGTACCCTAAGTTTAAGGGGAGCTACTCCAGGCCCGGGACTGGTATAAGGTGGCTTCAGTTCACAGTGTGGCCTCTCCCACACACCTTCTGGTCCAGCACAGGATCTGGTGCCTGATGGGGTGAATCCTGTTCAGTGGGAGAAGCTACCTCACACAGCAGCTGGTTATCTGTGAATGTGGCCAAAGCCAACAACATGGGACATACAATCAACAATATTTTAATAACTATGTATAGTGTCAGATGGGTACCAGATTTATCGGGTCGATGATTTCATAAATTATATAAATGTCTCCTCACTATGTTGTAAACTTGAAACTAATACAATATTTTATGCCAAATGTAATTGAAAAACTTTTAAAAACTGTAATAAAAAAATAAAAACAAAATTAAACCAATAATCAAAAAACTCCAACCAAACCAAAGTCCTAGACTAGATTGCTTCACAGGTGAATTTTAACAATATTCAAAGAAGAATTTACACCTATTCTTCTCAAACTGTTCCAAAAACTTCAAGAGGAAGAAAGGCTTCCATGCTCATTTTATGGGGCCACCATCATCCTGGTTCCAAAACATTCCAAAAAAAGAACATTATAGGTCTATGTCCTGATGAACATAGATGCAAAACCCTCAACAAAATATTAACATACTGAATTAAGCAATGCATAAAAAAGTTCATACACCACAATCAAGTGGGGTTTATTTCTGGGATGCAAGTTTAGTTCAAAAACTACAAATCAACTAACATGAAACACCATATAAATAAAATGAAGGATAAAATCATATGATCATATCGATAGATGCAGAAACAGTTCTGACAAAATCCAGTACCCATTTTTGATAAAAAAACAAAACAAAACAAAAAAAAACCCTCAACAAAGTGGAAAAAGAGAGAATATACCTCAACATAATAAAGGCCACATATGACAAACCCACAGATAACATCATACTCAATGTGGTAAAGCTAAAAGCCTTCTCCTTAACGAGATAAGGATGCCTACCTACTTTCACCACTTTTATTCAACACAGTATTGTTGAATAAAAGTCCTAACCATAGCAATCATACAAGAAAAAGAAATAAAAGGCATCCAAATTTGAAAGGAAGAAGTAAAACTCTTACTATTTGGAGATGACATGATACTATGTATAGAGAACCCTAAAGACTCCACCAAAAAGACCATTAGAACTCATTAAAGAATTCAGTAAAGTAGCAGGATACAAAATTAATATTCAGAAATCAATTGCATTTTATGCACAAATAATGAACTATCAAAAAGAGAAATTAAGAAAATGATCCCATTTACAACTATTAATATATCAAAAAAAATAGTCAGGAATAAATTTAACCAAGGAGGTAAATAAAAGACCTATACTTGGAAAACTATAAGACATTGAAGAAAAAAACTGAAGAAGATACAAATCAATGGAAACCTTCACCATGCTCATGGATAGGAAGAATTAGCATAGTTAAAATGTCCTTACTACCCAAAGCAATCTGTAGATTCAATGCAATCACTAACAAAATACCAATAGCATTTTGCACAGAACTAAAAATAAGGAATCTTAAAACTTATATGAAACCACAGTAATCAAAAAAGCATAGTATTGGCATAACAACAGACACATAGATCAATTTAACAGAATAAAGAGCCCAGGAATAAACCAACACTTATATGGTCATTTAACCTATAACAAAGAAGGCAAGAATATACCGTGGGGTATAGACATTCTATTCAATAAATAGTGTTGGAAAAACTGAACAGATACCTGCAAAAAAATTAAACCAGACCACTTTCTTATGCTCAAGAATAAACTCAAAGTGGATTAGAGACTTAAATGTAAGACCTGAAACCATAACATTGCTAGAAGACAACATAGGCAGTAAGCCCTCTGAAATTGCTCTTAATGACTTTTTTTTCTGATATATTTTCTCAGGTAAGAGAAGCAAAAGAATAAACAAATGGGACTACATCAAACTAAAAAGGTTTTTCCTAGCAAAGGAAACGACCAACTAAAAGAAAAGAGAACTTACTGAATGGGAAAAGGTATTTCCTAATGATAAATCTGATAAAGAATCAATTTCTAAAATTTACAAAGAACCCATTGAACTCAATGTCAATACAAAACAAACAATCCAATTAAAAAATAGTCAGAGGACCTTAAAAGACATTTCTCCAAATGGGACATACACATGTCCAATAGACATATAACAAGTGTTCAATGTCACTAATCATCACAGAGATACAAATTAAAACCACAATGAGATATCACTTCAGAAGAGCCATCATCAATAAATCAACAAACGAGTGTTGATGAGGATGCAAAAGAAAAAAAGGAACACTTGTGAACTGTTGGTAGGATTGCAAATTGGTGTAACCATTATGGGAAACAGTTTGGAAATTCATGAAAAAATTAAAAACAGAAATACCTTATGACCTAGCAATTCCACTTCTAGGTATTTATGCAAAGAAAACCAAACACTAATTCAAAAGTATATATGCACCTTCTATGTTCACTGCAGCACTATTTACAATAGCCAAGATATGGAAGCACCCTAAGTATTCACAATAGATGACTGGATAAAGAAGAAGTGGTGCATATATACAATGGAATATTACTCAGCCATAAAAGGAATGAAATCTTACTATTTATAACAACATGGATGAACCTAGAGGGCATTATTCTAACTGAAGTAAGTGAAATTGAGAAAGACAAATACCATATAACCTCACTTATATGTGGAATAAAAAGAGCAAAATAAACAGAAACAGACCCTTAGATACAAAGAACCAACTGATGGTTGCCAGAGGGCGATTGGGGTGCAGGGTAAAAAAGGTGAAGGGATTAAGAAATACTAATTGGTAGTTACCAAACAGTCATGGTGATGTAAAGTACAGCACAGAGAATATGGTCAATAATATTGCAACAACTACATGTAGTGCCAGCTGAGTACAAGACTAATTGGAGTAATCGTTGTATAAATTATATCAGTGTCTAACCACTGTTCTATACACCTGAAGCCAATTTAAAATAACATTGAATGTTAACTGTAACTAAATAACTAATTTAAAAAAATAAAATAAAAAATATAAAGTTTATTTTATTTATTCATAAACGCAATTTCTCTATAAAAAATCTATAAAAATAATCGATCATTACTGAAAATGTTTGTTTCAGAATAAAATTTCAGGTAAAACCAAAAAAACCTGCCATGAAAACAAATATTTTTCACTAAAGAGTTGAACCCATACAATTTTATTTTTTGCAAGAAAATTGCGTATTAATAAATGCTTTCTAGAAGGGATCCCAAAAGCTCCTAAGTGATGAAGACAAAAATAAAAACTAATTTTTGAGCCCTAGTTCAAAATGGAATGCATTAAATCATTGACCCTCTCTAATAAGCCTGACGTCTTAAGAAAGAATAGAATTAGTTTACTTAAATGAAGAAAGAGAACAATTATTATTTGCTTTTTTTTACTTATTTCTTTTTAATTGTTAAATTTATTGGGGTGACATTGATTAGTAAAAACTACACAGGTTCCAGGCGCACAATTCTACGTTACATCTTCTATGTGTTGTGTTATGTGTTCATCACCCAGAGTCAGTTCTTTCCATCCCCATATATTTATGTCCCAATTTCTATTTGTTTATAGTCACTACTTTGCATCCACCTCTCAGTTCACTTCCAATTTCAGGGGGAAAATATCAATGCCAGTTTTAAGGATTTTTATATTTACAGCGATTAAAAAAAAAGACACAAGTCATGACTGCCTACTGTGTTCCTGGTACTTTATCACACTGTTAGAATCTAGAGCAGGATGACTACGTGTTTGGCTGCTGACAGTCTGGCTGTCACACTCTCTTAACTCCCACCGCACTGGCAAGTCCTAGTTAACTTGCTATCTGACAATGCCACCACCCCTGCCTCCATCCCCCAAACCACCACCCACCTACAGCTCCACAGAAAGCAAAATGCATAATTCTCAACCACCTGTCACCTAAACAAGAGCCTTTTATTTCACCAAAAGGATACATGCTATATATAACAATAACTTTTTAAAATTTCATTTATTTTTTTTAAAGAGAATAATAACATGTATATTTATTACAGGATGTTTACTCTTAGGAAGTAAACTTACCTAGTAGTATAAAATGCTTGATTGTAACTAATATTATAACATATTGCTAATATTTTATTTTGTCTTTGTAGAATTGACTTTAACAATGTGAATATATTTTAAATATTATTTTTTAAAATTTATATTTAAAAATTGAAGACTTTATAATATATCATTTATTTGGGGGGGGGTGGGCAGGTAGTTCCCTGGCTGGGAATTGAACCCAGGCCGCAGCACTGAGAGCACTGAAGCCTAGCCACTACACCACCAGGAAACTCCCCAATAACATTTTCCTATCAGTTAAAGATATACATAATATCTGGAATGCAAGCAATAGGCAACTTAATATGTGCGCACTAAAATTTAGTTTTCCTAAAATGTCAAAGGTCACAAAATATTATTCTTTCTTTTAAATTTTCTCTGACCCTAAAAAAGGCAAGTTAATCGTACTCTCGGGACACAATAAAAACAGGTAGCAAGCGGGAGTGGCCACCCAGCTTCAGTTTGCTAAACCCGGTTTCAGAGAACAGATTGCAGGTTAGCAGCTGTAAGTCAGGGGAGCCACTGAAAAGACCATCACAGAAGTCCATGTAATAGATGATGGTAGCTGAAACTAATGTTTTGCTGTGGCAATAAAACAAGTAAATGAAAGTTAGATATATTTCAGATAAAAAAGGTAAGGCCTAGTGATGTGTTAACTTTATATATGCCATATTCTGTTTGTTTGTTTGTTTTCTGGTGAAGATGCGTCACATTTTAAGAAAAAGATAAAATATCGTAGGATATGAAAAAATTTCATTTGAGCGTTTTGTTTGTTTTATTTGCAAATTGACCATGATACCACCGACTTTGAAACTAGAGCCAAGTTCTTCATTACGGTTGTATTGGACTTGGGCTTTAGGTTTAAAGGTGTGGTTAGTGTTGAGGGAGATCTCACATAGACATGGCTGTAGAACTGGGTCTTGAAGGCTGTCAAAGAAGGACAAGGAAAGGCCTTACAATTAGAGAAAACAGCCAAAGCAAATGTAGAGAGATGCTGTGTAAGAGAATTTTCAACTACTCCTGCAAGAGAAAGAGCTATAAAACAGTGAGATATGAAAGATAATAATCATCTTGAGGACAGATGCTCTTTTTAAGCCAAGCTAAGGAGTTTGTAATGTTTTGTTAGTTGAAATCAAGTATAAAATATGGAAAATACACTATCCAGGAAGAAGAAAAAAAAAAGTCTTCTTCCTCTAAAAATCTGGTCTGATGAGCTAAAAATTCATAATGCTCATAGCCTGCCTGAAGGCAATAGTAAAATAGAACAAAAACACCAGTACAACCTCATTATAGCCATTCTAGCAGTTAGAACCTTATTTCATGGAACAAAAATGCAGCATTAAAGCCTCACCAGGACAATTTAGAACGCTGCTCTTTTTAATTTCACGTAATGCCTTTCTAACTATCTCAAAAATTGAACTAGCTGATCGATTCATGATACCAAGTGTCCTAATTTGTAATATCAACACATTGGTTCTGCATAAAACATCCCACCACCCAAAGCCTCATAAATGAATTGTCTATGGTTAAAATATACTATGTTTTCCAAAACAAAGGGAACTTTGTTTTCTTATGTTTGTATATTTTGCTATTTGTTTCAATTATTACAAGGGCACCCCAAATCAACATGTCCAAGATGAATCTTACATTCCTGCACAAACGTGTTTTTCTTCTTTTTCCTCTATTTGCATCTTGTTAGCACCAACAGGACAGCATACAAGACATAGCACTAGCAGCTATCTTAAGCTTTTCTTCACACATAGTCTATTATTGAATTCTGTAGGTTTTATTGCTAACTATGCCTCGAATTTTTCTCTTCTGCCCATCCCATTACTTGCAATCTGCTTTAGGTCCTCATCCACTAAAAAGTACAACAGCTTCCCAAGTGCTTATTTCCCTATTCATTCCTGCTTCCCTCCAGTAATTTCTGTAGAAATCACCCTTCAAAATACAACTCATATCATGTCATCCCTTTGTTTAAAACTCTTCAGTACTTTAGTTCACTTAAAGAATAAAATCACACACACACACACACAAAACAGGATTGAAAGTGATGGGTTTAGAAAAATGGGCTTGATCTGCATTCTCAAGGATGTTATACTTTAACAGAGAAAGACAGAGGAAAACAAATAGGAAAATGATCCACGGCAAAACATACTAAGATGAAAAAAAAAAAATCTTGGGTGACTTTAACAGAAATACAGAGTGCAGCCGATGTGATTCGTTTAGATTTTGTGACAGAGGACCTCTTCTCTGAGGAGGTGACATTTAAGGTAAAGCCTGAGTGGTCATAAGGAATCACGCACAGTGTGGGGCATGGGGACTCGAGAGAAGGACAACAGGGAGTTCAAGGACCCTACAGCAGTAATGGACTTGGTCGGCTTCAGTGAAAGACAGAGGGCTGGTGTGGCTGGGGCGGGAAGCAAAGAAGAGTTACAATGTGAGGTGGGACAGGTGAGCAGGAGCCACGCCATGTCCAAAACAGAGGAGGAGTTTGGCTTTTATTCCTGCACAACGTGAAGCTGAGTAAAAACACGGTATGGCGGATACGTTTAAAAAGTCTTGTAGCTGCTAAGAGGGGAACGGCTGCCTAAGGAAGGAAAGGGTGGAACTGCAGCCACGTAGCAAGGTATGGTGGTGACTTAGGTAGACGTGGGGAGGGGCAGGTGAGGAGACGTGATGCACATGGAGGACGTTTTGGGGGAGCTGCCCACTGAAATCATGAGAGGCTGGAGCATGAGAAAAAAAAAAAGGTCACCAATAGATCCTAGAGTTTTAGGTTATCGCCTGGATGAATGATGACGTCATTTCCTCAGGGAGAGAGAGGTTTATTGCCGAGTGGGTAAACAAGAGTTTTATTTTGAATATGCTAATTGTAAGATATCTATTAGATTACCAAGTACATATTTTAGGAAGACGGTTATATAGACAGGTTTGGGGATCTACTGTGACATCCTACATGGAAATAAAATACGGAAATAATAGGTGTACAGAAATTTAAAGCTATGGGATAGATAACAATTTTTGAGATAAGAGAAACGGTCCCAGGATTAAGCACTAGAACATCCCAGCATTTAGAAGGTAAATCAAGGAAAAGATAATCTCATTCTCGTTATCCCCAGTACCTATTATAACAATATGTGCTCAATAATATTTGGGTTAATTGCTGAGTTAAATTGTTCCTTCTTGGATAGATTTGTCATTTTAACACATTCTGATTTGGGAAAGAACTTACGTTACTTTGATGTGTTACATTTTTTCTACACTACCAATGAATGTGGTACATTGAAAAAACAGCAAACTATAATTAAAAAATAATCCACCCCTATTTATGCCAAATAAATCCAGCAGAGCACAAAGAATGTTATGGCATAACTGTTGCCCTAACACAAATAAATATATACAATGAAACTTTTACAATGTTGTCATAGGTTTCATCTCAATTTCTATTTTTTATCTTTTAATATTATAGGTAACAATAATCAACTTTGTTTTTGTTTTTTGTTTTTGTTTTTTTTTGCTTTTTGGTATGTGGGTAGCTCCCTGACTGGGAATCGAACCCAGGCCGCAGCACTGACAGCGCCAGCGCCAAAGCCTTAAGCCACTACACCATCAGGGAACTCCCTACTTTGAAAATCAAATAAATGTATAATTAGCTCAGATATACATTCAAACCTGCCATTTACCTTGGATTTACAGACTGAAGTCTCTTTCAAAATAAACCTTAATAGAAACTCTTCTGACCCACAGCTTGCATAAAGGAGCCCTTCTATGAGATTAGTTTTCCCTTTATTTATTAATGTATTGTAATTCATTCTCTCTCCCTCCTCTTTCTCTCTGCTCTGTATTTTCCTCTATTACTCTCCTCCTCTTCTCCTCTCCCCTCCTCTCCGTCTCCTCTCCTCTCCCTCCCTCTCTTTAACCAGTTATTAGGTATGCATGTACATATGCATGTACACCCTAACAATATAATACATAAATAAAGACATAGGCATAACTATATAGTATCCCCCCTTTTCAGAAGGAAAGCCATATATATTTATATATATATAAAACATACAGAGATATCATTAATAATTCCTCAAAGATGTTTAATATAGTTATCTAGTGATTGAAATTTTAGTTGTAATTCTTGTTTATAGAAGTTGAAATGAAGCTCAATATAATGGTGTCTTAGTATAATAATAATAGAAGAATATGAAATTGACTACTTAAAAAATAGACTACCTTAAACTAAAAAGCTTTTGCATCACTAACCATCAACAAAATGAAAAGGCAACCTACTGAATGGGAGAAGGCATTTCCAAATGGCATATCCAATAAGGAGTCAATATCTAAAATATATAAAGGAATCATACAACTCAACATAAAAAAAAAATCTGATTGAAAAATGGGCAGAGGACCTGAATAGACATTTCTCCAAAGAAGACATACAGATGGGTAACAGATAACACAAAAAGATGTTCAACCTCACTAATCATCAGGAAAAGGCAAATCCAAACCACAATGAACACTACCTCACACCTGTCAGAATGGCTATCATTAGAAAAAACAAGAGAGAAGAAGTGTTGACAAGATGTTGAGAAAGAGGAACACTCGGGCCCTGGATACCAAGAACAAACTGATAGATGGAAGCAGAGGGGGAGATGGGCCAAAAGGAGGAAGGGCATTAAGAAGAACAGATTGCCAGTTAAAAAGTAGCAGGGATGTAATGAACAGCATGGAGAACACGAGTAATAACTAAGTGTAGTGTCAGATGGTTACTAGACTTGTCATGGTGAATGCTATGTATTCCACAAGTGGTCCTTGCAGAAAGTATCAGCATCCCCATGTCACAGACGTCCACAGGAATATGCAGACCTGAAGGAGACCACGCAGATGTGTTCCATTCTAGTTCTGGTGTCCACTTAAGGAAACAGACACAGCAAGGCCGGGTTACATGCAGATGTACAATCTTCCTTACTCAAGAGCCGGAAATAGAAGCTATATCGCATTTCTACCAACCCAGTGTTTTTATATGTACCTCATATTTTCTGAAATATGTAAAAATATAATTTATTACTTAGTATTATCACTATTATTCACATTGTCATTTTTCATTTCCCCTCACTTGGGGAAAAAAGCAGAGGTTGGATTAAGATTGCTTCTACCCAATCTTTTCAAATCTACCACAATTTTTTAAACCTCTTCCATAATACTTTTGTCCTCAAGATTTCACAATTTTTTTTTCTTATGTGTGTTAACTTGTACAGCCATTTGAATTTAGCAACAAAATTTACACGTATTTCTTTTTTGGAAATTTGAGTTGAGAATGAATTAGTATCAACAAAAGCAGTGTGCTTCCTTATTTATCTATAAAATGTTTGTCTTCTGATTTGGAAAGAAGTTCAACTTTGCATTGCTGTAGGCATAAAATTACATGGGAAAAGGGAGCACACCTTAATTAAATCTGATCTAAAGCCATTCCCCTGTACAAGCTATTTCAGCACTGACAGTCTTTTCTGCTGTCTAAGCTGCAACACCATCCTAGTTCAATGCAGTCTTGACTAAGCATGGCAATTAGTGCAGAGAGACATAAATGCGTGAGCAAATAAGATAACAGCCAGGAGAGAAAATAAGTCCAACTATAAACAAAATACAACCAATATGCTTATTACAATAACATAAGAAAATTCTTATTAATGCTTCTGATTTGGGTCCAAATCCATTCTTGTTCTTCTCTACCAATATTTAAAACTTAGCTGATGTTGTGCTGTGATTGCAAAGGTGAGATGAATAGATTAGAAGTTGCACAGCTGTTTACAGGGTTGGTTTATAGCTCTGGGACATATCATTCTGGAGACATCACGTTCCAGTTCATTTTAACAGTAATTAGAAGTACCCCCATAACGAGAAGTTTGCTATTGGAAACAACTTCATTAGTTTGGGTGATTTTTATTGGTTTCCTTTAGGGTGAGGAACTAGCACTAATAGTTGTAATTTAATACAAAAATTACTGAAGCAAGAAAGATTCCCCTGAATCTTAAATGAGGCATTAGACAGAAAGTTCTTTTCCAAATAATGAAATATAAAAGAGCTGTGCTTACCTAGAAAATTTTTATATGAATGCATATAAATTAGCACAAATGGACCATTTCTGTTAAGTATGTAAATATTGCTTAAATAAAACATTACGTACCTATACTAAAAACACAGGTAAAATTGGCATAAATTTGTCCATTTAAGGTATTATTCTCCACAATTGCTTTAAAAATAAGGTAAAGTCAATACAGTTGGCCTTTGGAAAATTTGTCTTCCTTTAGATAAAGAGGTTAATTCCCTTTCTAAGCCTGCTTTTTTTTGTTTTCTTGTTTCAATTCTATTATTCCCTTCTCTTTGTTCAGCACACATCAGCTCCCTAAGTAGCAACCTTTTCTATGTCACTTAAAGGATTAATGGGTCAATATTATCACCTCTGGTACACACATGATTCCCTGTCTGCAGAATACTTTATAATCATTTTGCCATCTGTCCTCCCACTTCCAATGCAATATGGTTCAGCATTACTTTCCGTATTTTAGAGATGACAAAATAGATCCAAGATTTCAAAGCGAATTAGCAGCAAATTAGTAAGGTGAGATGTAACCTTCCATGCTTTCTTTAGAGACCGTATCACGACACCACTATCATTTGAAAATGACGTTATTTTATTATAGAGGGAATGTTTTAAAATTTCAAAATGTGTGGAATTCATCATGCTTGTGCTCTATAAAGGAGAAATAAATATAGGAAGAAGTTTCTATTTTGGCTTCACGTTGGCCCTCCAGGTGCAAAAGGATAATCTATGAAAGGTGTGCCTCAAGACGTAGAATTGCAAACTCCATGGAGCAGGAACTATGTCTGTCGTGCTAATTTTATAATCTAAGCACACAGTACAGTGTCTGACAATGACTAGTTTTCCATAAATATTGATTGAATAAATATTGGGACAAATAAAAGAACCCCACTGACCTTCAGTAGCTAGAGCTTTTCTCGCTTTATTGGAAAGTATGGTGTCTGTGAACATTCTTCCCATTTTATATTTCACATCACTCTTCTTTATTCCAATCCAAGTTCCATCTTCTCCACATCGCCTTTACCTTCTTTGTAGGGCTGAAGAATAATAGACCCTTTCTAACTAGCTTTATCTCTACTAGGTGATCTCTCATTTTGGAATTTCTCAGGTCTCAGAACAACAGACATCACTGATGTTGAGTGGAAATCCAAAACCACTAAGGATTCTCAGGGCAGGATCTGAAGTCAAGGATGCACACCTTTACAGTATGATAGGCATGAGGCCATAACACGGAAGATAGCACATATTACTGCAAGGAGTTTCTACACACAGGTCTTTGGGCCACCAAAAGGGATGTGTGACATCTAAAGTTCCAGAAGATTTGTTGTGCGAAACCCTAGTTCACTTCCAGCTTGGGAACAATGAAAACAGTTTTTATATTTTAATTCATATCCAGAAAATATAGTATTCCAAACCATTGGCTTAAGGGAAAGTGTTGGGGCAGATTTCACAGCAGTTTTATTAGAATAAAACTAGAACTGCATGATTTTATTTTCTCCATAAATAAAGGAACAAGGGGAAATGAGAACATAAAGCTGTTTTCCTAGACATAACATGAATTTGCTGTGAACAAACTCAAAGGCTCTCTGCCTAAATCATATGTAATGATATTTTTGTCGTTGTGATCATCATTACTGTCATTTTTCTAGGTACCAGAAACTGTATTAAGTGCCTGACTTGTGTGTGATTAAGTGCCCATTAAACTCCAAAATAACCACATGAAATAAGTATTGTTAACTCTATTTTGTAAAAGAAGGGTGTCTCAAAATACGTTGTCAAAGATTATACAACAAGTAAATGGGAAAGTCAGACTTTAAACTGAGGTGTAGTCTGATGCCAAAGCATGAGGTTACAAGATTTATTACACTTTTTGCAGACTTATTTCATATATTCTTAAATTTGGGTTATAAGCGGGATATACCATGATTAAGGCATCAGCTTAAGCTCTGGCGAAATCTGTACCACACTTCAGTGAGGGGAGGTGAGAGTTAATGTATTCTCTTAATTTAAGACCTGATTCTAACAGACATTTTTTCAGACTATTAAATGGAAAATGAAGCTCACAGAATGATAGTTATCTTTCATTGATCAAATAATGTGTCATGATGATTTACACAGGTGTCATCACACACTTTCTTGCACAATAAAAGACAAGTTGATATTATATTGAATAACTCACCTTGATGGCTAGCTCAATAATATGAATTTCTGAGCTCTTCCATTAGTAAGAATGCCAGGATAAATTGAAAAGGGACAAAATAGAGAAATTATGCCCAAATAACATGTAATAAGGATTCTACAAGGTAATGTTTTGTTACCTGAATAGTAATGCAATAGAGGACAAAATTCAGGAAAATGATCTTTGATCCTTGCTCAAAAGAAGGAAATGAAAAAAATCTGCCTGTCTCTCTTTGGCAGATCCTTCAAGTTTTGAAAGTATATGACAAGTTCAATTACTCCCGTTTGACACACGAGCTGTTTTCAGTAGTAAAACCTTAACAATTTGACTCTATTTAGCATAGCTACTCCAAAAACATAATAAATAAAATTCAAAAAGAAACACATATTAATTTTTAGAAGTTATAAAAAGATTTCAGAAATAAAATATACCCATAATTCTGTTGTCAGTTTCCTTCTTCTTGAACATTCCTTCATTAGACAACTTCTTACTACATAGGTGTAACTGTTGCTAGAACTTCTGAGCCAGTTTTTCCCTTTTGACATTCAAATCAACATATTTTCTTAGTTTAACTCTCACACAAACTTCCTCATGCTTGTCTCAAATCTGACTGTTCCTTTTAGTACCACTCACCAACAACTTGAATCTTCCCAAATCTCTCACCTTTTCCATCCATAGATTTTTGCCATGTCATTTTGAATCAATTCTACTACCATCTCTATCAGGTATCAATGAAATCTTTTTCTATATCATTTTTTCCTACTATCTCTGGGTTTTCTTGTCCTAAATAACTTAAAATCACTTTCAGGTGATTTTCTTCTTCTTTTCATGACTATACTTCTTTCCACAAGCAAATTATTGTTAACAAGGGAGTTCCCTGGTGGTGTAGTGGCTAGGCTTCAGCGCTCTCAATGCTGCAGCCTGGGTTCAACTCCCAGCCAGGGAACTACTCCCTGCCCCACCCCCCCAAATTATCATTAACATACTACAACCCAGCAACAATGGAAAAATGGTTCTGACCATTCTTACAACCACAGCATTTTAGGTTCATCATCTATAACCTTTTGTATTAATTAAAACTCACTAGCAAGGAACAGAAGCTCAACTTAAAATGTGTTAATTAAAAAAATGTATTTTATTGTTTAGCTGGGACAATGAAAGGTAGAACTGACCTTGGGCAAGTTTTAGAGGTAGAATATGTAATAAGGTCTGTCTGTCTGTCTGTCTCTCTCTCTCCTCCCACTACCTCTCCTTGGTGATTTTGGCTTTAATCTCTATCACTGAAAATGGGCTTCCTCTGTGAACCCCGAGAAAAGAGCCATCAATTGCTCCAAGCTAACAGTGACCTGACCCTCTTTGCAAACCCAGCAAGAGGAGCATCTTAAAGCCATGGTGCTCATCATTCTGCTGTGGATGACAAAATAATGAATGTCCTAACCCCAGACTCTGTAAATGTGTTCCCTTGCTTGACAAAAGGAAATTCACAGATGTAAGTAAGGTCAAGGGCTTTTATACGTGGGGAGTATCCTAAATTATTCCAGTGACCTCGATAGAAATCTTAATATAGAAAAGGAAGGTGGATAAATGGGTCAGAGAGATGGCTGTGTGAAAAAGATTTGATGCCCCTTTGCTCGTTCTGAGGTGTAGGGGTCTATGTGCAAGGTTAGAAAGAGGTCACTAGAGGTAAGGGCAGCCCTAAACTGAATGCTCAGTTAGGAAACTGAGAGTTTCGTCCTACAACTGGATGGAACTGAATTCTGCTAACATCTGAGTAAGTAAAGACATGGACTCTCCCCAGAAAACACTTCAACTTTAGCTCAATGAGACTTATACTGGAGTTGTGATCTATAATATTATAAGATAATAATTTTGTGTTGTTTTAAACTACTAATCTTACAAATTTGTTACAGTAGCAGTAGGGACGGAATACACTCACTTAGGTCATGAGCCTAGCTCTTGGACAATTACTGTTTGCCAAAAAAATTCGTCAAGCCCAGATTACCAAAATATCCCCTGCAGCCAAAGAGATGGAGAATATTACTACTGACAGCTCAATTCAAAGCACAAGGGATGGGGAATGCAGGGAAAGCAATGAAGCTGAGACAAAACAAGAAAATACCCCCCTGCTTCAATGTATTTTTGTTGTCATTTAATCTACTGCCATATTTTGCTACTACCTTCACCATGCTTTTTTTAAATACAGCTTTTACTTCTCATCTCTACCAGAAAATGACTGGTCTGCATTGATTAGTGATATTTTTAATATAATCATAGAAAATTAAAAGAGAGGACTTATTACACCTTGTCTAATTCTGATCCTAGTTTAATATCGAAACCATCTTCAATTTATAAATATTTCATCTATTTCAGTTATTACAGAATTACTAACTGAAGCACAACCTCAAAGTTGGAATAATCAATCTCTCCAGGAGTCTTCGGTCTCTCATATGTATGAGGAACGCATGGTCTTCCAGTTCTAAAGCTCTTGATATAAATCAGCTTTAGCAGTGGTCAAACAAAATACACTCCCTCATACAAGAGTGAATCACCCATTTGCTATGCCTCATCCCTGGTGCATCGGCTCTCACCAGTCCAAATACAGTGGTACCAATATATCAGCAGGTCAGAAAATGCACGATAAAGGCAGTGATGGTAATAATGATAAAATAAAAATCCAAACAGTCATGTCTGCCACAGAGCCACATTGCTCCTTCTCTGCAGCTGCATTTAAAATTGTACATAACATTAAGTCTTGCCTCATTGGAAAAATATACAGCCATGGATTTCCAACTAGAGATCTGCGAAAGAGTTATCATCACTAGTGCAGGACCTGTTTTATGCTGTCATAAAGCTAAGAGAAGTCAATTAGGTCTAGCACTTCATTAATGATTTCCACAAATCACATTTATCACCAGCCCCACATCCAGTGTGATATGGAAAAAAATGTCTTTTTAGAAAGACAGTTCTGACACCCTTATACTACGGTATTGTAGAAACTGGGGGGGTGATTAATTTTTACATGTACTGCGATGAATCCAAGCAAAACTCTAAAAGCCATTTGGCCAATTACTGACTCTTTAAGGCAATGAAGCCTTCTCAGAATGCTTGAGTTTGTATTATGGGTATTATCAAAGCTTTAATGAAATTGCATCGGGGCAAAAACTATCAGACTGTTAAGAGAAAACTACAAAAATAAATGAGTGCCTAGCTCTGATTCTACCAAAAAATGGGAGCCTTCTGGTTTTCTTTGATTGTCTATTAATTTCTCATGATAGAGCCCCATGTGGTATTTCAGTGACAAATTTCACAAAAGCACGCTTGCTCTTCTGCAAATTAGTCAAGCTAAGTCCTGCGTGTGATCTTCCTAATGGGGCTCTGTACCCTACTGTTCTTTATGATTATTTTAAGAGGAGCAGGTATTTTCTCATTCTCAAGAGTAATGACTGGATGGGTTGGAGTTCTTTTATGGATTCGCAATATATAACCCAATAGGTGTCAGGAAGAATTCACGCTGTGTTGCAGTTCCACAAATACATATCCACCACTCATCCTTGTGCTGTGCTATTGTAAAACTGACAGTGAAATCTAAATTGTACAGGAAACCAAGAATTTAATGAGAGAGTTAACTTTCTATTCCTTCCAAATAAAACCATTACTGACTCAGGTATCATATAACTCTTTAAAACAGGCATTCTTAACACTTCATTCACTGGCCCAGCTCAAAACAGAAATTTCCTTTCCTGTATTGCCTTTAAGAAGTACAGTGGAAATGCGGATTAAGAATACCAAACACAGTGAAAAGAAAATATGAACCCACAAACTTAATTTGATCATTCATGTTCCAAGTTCCTGTTGGTTCTACTTTCAAAATACGAGGAGGGACTCCCAAAAAACTGAAATTTATTTACAAAAATATGTGCATTTATTCTGTTTAAACTCAGTCATCTTCAAAGTACTGTCCATTTTGATGCAATACACCTATTGAAATGCTTTTTTCACTGCTCAACCGTTTTTGAACTTGTCAATTTTGATGCCTTTTAGTGCTTCTAATGTTTTTTGTTTCACCACTTCCACATCGGCTACCGCTAAACACTTCCGTTTGAGGAAGATTTTCATCTAGGGAAACACAATATATCCCTCAAGGTGAGATCTGGTGATTAGGGAGGGTGGGGCACAGGGTCATGCCCATTTGGTCACAACCTGCTGAACGCAGCATGGTTGGGCAGGTGTGTTGTCATGGTGCACATTGTTCATGTAAATCACCCATCATGAAATGGGCAAATGCACTGAAAGAGTCTCCAAAAAACAACTCACTGAAGCCAAACGCAGCCTCTCACAACAACGCCAGCTGGTACACACATGCAGATGGGCTCCTAGAACACTCACCTAGCGGGGGAAGCCTGCACAACAAGGGGCCCACCCTCCCGAAGATAATTCCAGCTTTTCTGAAGTTCCCCCTCATAAAAACAAGATTTTGTAACTTTTCACTATCTGCCCAGCTACATTCCAAGTGCAAGCCACCATCACCACTTACCTGGATTATTTCAGCAGCCTCCTGACTGATCACACACTTTTACCCTGCTTCCTACCTCCAATGATCTATTCTTAACAGAGCAACAAGAGTGATGTCATTAAAATTTAAATAAAATCAGGCTTCTCATTGGCCTAAAGCCACATGATGGTCCACCATCTCACTGGAATCAAATGCTAGAGTCCTTAATGATCTACAAGGCCTGACATAATCCCGCCCCCGTATGCTTGTGCTATCTCTCATCATTCTCACCCTACGTCCACACCAAAGAGGGCTCTTCACTGTTTCATGAACAGGCAGGCGTGCTTCTGCCTCATGGCTCAGTCTTCCTTCTCCTCTGTACCTAGGAGCTCTACATGTAGCTAATTCTCTCACTTATTCAAGGTCTTTTCTCAAGGTCATCCTTCAAGCATGAAAGTCTTCCTAGGTACTCCACTGTACTTTGCCACTGCCTTCTTTGCAGTTTCTATCTTCCCTGCCTTGGTTTTCTCCATAGCCCTTATCAACCACCTGTCATACTATATATTTTCCTTATTTATTTCATTTACTGTCACATTCTGCCCCCCCTCCACCCTACTAGAACGTAAGGTCCACAAAAGAAGGCATTTCTCTGTCTTATTTACTGATGTATCTACAGTAAGTGAAAATAATCAGCAATGGAACGTGTAGAGAACAGCTCCCACATTTCATAACTATGAATCAGTTTCCATACCAGATAAAGGAAGCCCACATGAAAACTCAGTACTCAACCTACAACATACTAATACCTACAACATACCTGGCAATCAGGAGATGCAAGAAGAGTGACCTGTCGCCAGCCCTCACTGAAATGTATTCAATGGATTTATACTGCAGTTTAAAAACATACTGAATTACTAATTTTCAGTTCTGTTATTGAAAATGATTTTTAAAAGGGTAAAATGATGTCCCCTTTACTATACCCTATAATAAAAAGTCAAGGTTTTCTCCTACAGAGACTGTTACTGCCTTTGTATTGTATAGCTAGAAACAGAAGTTGTCAGTAACCCAGATTTTTAAAAAGTCTGCTCTATTTTTTGAGAACTAGAGTCCTATTCAGAGGAAAGAGAAAGAGCTTGATTCTGAGAATTAGAGGGAATAAGAAATTTAACCCCCAAAGAAAAGGCTGATTTGGGAACACTTGCACATTTCCATGAATAATGGAGAGATTTATGAGGGCTGTTCGGAAAGTATCCAGCCACGTAATATGAAAAACAGAGGCAGGTATGGCTGGATTTTTTCCAGAAAGCCCTTGTATTTCCTTCTTGCATTTAGTCACCAAAATTAGGTACCAGATATTATGTGTGGCTGGTAATTAAGCACCAAAGTCCACAAATTGAATGAAATTATACACGTCCCAATTATCAGGCAATGGGCAGGACTGCTGTAGGGGTTGTCTTTAGACACAATGATCACATGATGACAAAGGACCAGTCTCAACAGTGCAATCAAGCAACAGATGAAGCAAAGTAACAACAAATACAACCAAGGAATGAGAAGTTGCTTATTTGCTTGTAATATTTGCTTTCTGCCTCCCAATCCCAGGTTGTGCTGAAACCTAGTAGTGAGAAAGCATCTTGAAAAATAAAATTGAGATTTAATTTTTTCACGTTAGCAAATGGTACCTCAGGGCCAAACTTAAATTAATTTAGAAGAAATAAACTAAATGCTTCCTCTCTTACTTTCATAGATTATAAAGAATTTTAAACTTGCTACAGATTGAGACCTCACTCAAGATCATGGCTACACTATAGATCAATCTAAACTCGTATACTCTGAACTTAGTAGTTTTTAAAACATCGCCAAGAAAATGTTGAAAAAATAAATTGTACAGATGAGAAAGGATAACAATCACTTTTAACTCTGAGAACAACAACAATAAGAAGAAACAACCACTGCAAATGGGCCATGCTGAGCTTAAGTTTAAAGAAAGATTTTACAAAGGTTTACAACACCCCTAAATAGACATAAATTGAGTGGCAGAAGGTTCAAAAGGAAGAAGTAGCAATCACATTATGGAAGACACTTTTAAGGTCCTTTTTACAAGCTTAAAAGGAGAAATTCTAAGAGAGAACATTTTTTTTTTTGAAGGGGGAAGTAGCACAGATGTCTTGGCTATGGGAACACTGTAATGTCTGAATGTAAATTCAGTTAGTCTAATGCTTTAAGAAAATATGCTGCAAAAATACCTGCAGCCTCCAACAGAAACAATGAACTCCTAGAAGGTGGTGGTGTTTTCTGTGGATGGAAAGCTGGTTCCAGAAGAAGAAATATTTGAATCTTGGGTAATGTCTGTTCACTTAGATGCTACAGCAGCAACTCTTAGCGAAGGCCAGGCCGCTGCCAGCATCAGAAGCAGCTCACTTCAGGAACCCAGTCCGAGGGCATTACAGCACTCAGTGTGCATGGGTGAATTATCTGAGCACCTTCGATCCAGCTTTGACCATGATGAAAACCAGATAGTAGTGCAGATCAGCTTCCTGAATAGGCATCCAAATAAAAATGAAAATGTATCTTCATTTAACTCAAGCTAAAAACTGATGCAGAAACCTCTGGCCAGAAAACACTCAGAATCATTTAGCATTTTCAGTCAGAGAAAGAAAGGCACGTTGTGTCCAGCAGCAGTGGCCCAGCTTTTGCCAGCTACAGCAGATGGCAACTGAGTGAGGCAGTGAAAAGGCATGGCTGCTCTGGACACCCTTCTACAGGTCCCCGAAGCACTCACCACACAAGGAAGGCAAACCTGGGAACCCGCCAAGTAAGACTGCCCCTTAATCTGCCAGCCATATGTCTCTCTCTCACACACACACACACACACACACACACACGCACGCACACGTGCACACGCACACACACGCACACACATGCACACACACGCGCGCGCACACGTGCACATGCACACACATGCACACACGCGCACACACACGCGCGCGCATGCACACGTGCACACGCACACACGCGCACACACGCACGCGCACGTGGACACACACACACGCACGCACACGCACACGAATCAAAGAACAGGAGACCTAAATATAAAATGAAGGTTAAAAAAGAAAGCACAGTTCACGGACAAAGGAAACCATTTCAGAGATAACTACCACCACTAGAGGTTAAAGACAGTTACAGTGCCTCTTGGCTTGTATATGCAAAGAGAAGCCTAAATAAGTAAAGTAAGATACAATTGGTCATATTGATACATGAAAGAGAGATGAAGGAAAAGATTCAACTTGCTTCTGCAAGAAGTTAAACTTTTCCATAAAATTCCCCTTCTACTAGGAAATAGAAAGGAGGACAAAAGACCCACTACCCAATTAACAAAAACCTTTTAAGACCAATTTGAGATAAAGGCTGGGCAAAGGCAACACTCTCCCGCTCCATCAGTTAAAGGATCCATGGCAAGACGGTCCATGTCAGATCCCAGGACAGGAATTGAGATCCACAAATATAAACAGGGGCCAAAGAGCTTGGAGAAGAAGGATGAAGAGTCCATCACTAGAAACTGCATTTAATTTAATTATCTTATAGTTTTGAAATTCAAGACATCCAAGATTATGAAAAAGATCTCTTCAAATGCAATCAGCTTATCTAACTCTATTCTTGAAGGGAATCTCGCACACCCAAATTTTAGAATGCTCAGGACAAACATGAAACATATCTGAGACACCACTGGACGTCCGAGAATAACTTAGGGAAACTATTTTTAGACCACAAAAACTGTCTTGGGGAGGAAAATTTAGAAGCTGATTTGTTTAGACAAGAATTTGTACTTTATTCTCCCAGTGGTAAAGAGTCTAAAAATGAGAGGTATTAACTCTCCCCATTTTAAATCAGTGGCTACCCAATGTGTCCAGAATATTGGTTCCCTAAACCCAAGGGCCTTAAAAACTGTTACGTGATAGAAACTAAATAGGAAGTTACCAAGCCCAAAGACAAAAATCTGCCCTCGTTCCTATCATCAGACCTTGCTCGAGAGATGGCAGCTCATTAAAAGGTGTTGTTATAGAATGTTGTTCAAAGATTATAGAGAAAACAATGTTGCAAATTTGCAGGAAAAGGTTAAGCTTCTCCAGGACAATGAGGAAAGAAGGGACTAGAATTTCAGAGACTACAGAAGAACTACAGCCTGTCTGCTGAGATGAGAGATCAGTGTGGGGCACTGGTAAAGACACCCCTAAAAACAACGCCTGGAGAAGACCCTTTGGAAGGAAACCTGTTAAGTCCTCCCTGAGGCAGGTGGAATACCAGGCTGAACAGAAGAATTGAGTAACATCAGGAACTTAGGGTACCTGTGTGCCCATCGCAGACGAAGGACCAGGGACTTCCCCCCACTTTGCAGGCAGCCATATTCCAGTACATAGAGCACCAGATAAAAAGGAAGGAGACCCTTAAAATGTGAGTGAGATAGAATTTCCCTCTAGATTAAAGAAAATAAGATGACATTCCTTCTCCTAAATTTGAAGGAACAAATTTCACCCATGACAATATTATTGGTACTCATTTCTTAAGTAACAGCCCCATTTATTTAATAGGGCTGTTTGACACTTATAAAAAAGAGAAATTATACTACCCACAATTTTAACTATCTGAAGAGAGAATAATCTTAATTGTTTTTTTCCCCTCAACAAACGGTTTTGAGAAGCTCCTAAATGTCATACATTCTCTGTGTTCTGTACCAGTGACAAAAGTGTGAGCAAAACGTTCCGGGCATGTGCCCTGAGGACGCTCTCAGTCTGAGTAATTTCCCACCTGTAACTTCCTGGTTCACATTTCTCAGGCCCTTTTCATTCATATATTTTCTTCACTTTCATTTGCTAAGTTAGGCCAGTTTGGTTGAATGTTTTCTGTAGGGCATTTCAGTTCCTAAACTCTAATAATGGTTAAAAAAAAAAAAAAGGAAACGGCAGCAACTCTTCTTGGATATACTCATACATACACAATTATCATTTTGGGGTCATATTGTAATTCTCTGTTTAACTTTTTGAAGACCTGCCAAACAGTTTTCCACAACAGATGTACCATCTTACGTGTCCCTGACGCAAGCATGAGACTTCCAATATCTCCACATTTTGCCAACAGTTGTCTGTGCCCACCACTGTTGTTATTACAGCATCCTACTTGGTGGGAAGTGGTCCCTCATTGCGGCTTTAATTTGCAGTTGCCTAATGACTAATAATATTGAGAGCCTTTTAATATGCTAATTGTCCATTTGAATATCTTCTTTAGAGACTACTTTTGTTTTTCTATCATCCATTTATTTTAATGTTATAATAATAATTAAATAATACTTCCTTGAGCCATGTCTTTCCTTCTGCTTTCGGTCCCCACCCCTCCACCCCCACTGCTTTCTTTTTCTCCAATTCTCATTTACCTGTAAACGTTCAAGGCCTCCAAAACTTATGTGTGACAGTCACTAATCGGATTACTCGGTTTTAGCATCTTTTTTACAGTTTTTTATTTTATTGCCACTTTCCGATTGGCTTAACCATCTTCCCACCCTCTCAACATTCATTGGTATTAATTCAGCTATTTTCCCACACACCACGTTAGGAAAATTTTCTTGTATTTTACATGGTTTTAAAAGAGGTACAATCACTTCTTTTACATCTTCACTGATGACCCTTTATTCAGTTCCAGTTCTGTCGATATACCTTTTATGCTACCAACTCTAAAGAATCATTTTTCTCACAGAAAATGCAACCTCATATTAAACAACTCCATCATAAGGTACTGCCATCTAGGGGCACTAAAACGTTACAAAGAGAAAAGTCCCCATCAGTTTCTTTTCCTTACAGACAAAGGCTGTACCAAACCTACTTTCATTCCCCTTGGAAAGCCCATGAAGACACCTTATATGTGAAAATTGATCCTCTTGGTATCTCCCAGGAAACCAGACAGACTCATGTTACCTAACTTAATCTTGTCAGTGCTTATCAGATCTTTACCTCAATCCCTTAATAAAGCTACTTAAATGGCTCCCTTTCTTCTTCAATACCCCATCATCAGTCTCAACAGTCCACCAGTAACTACCACCCAAACACACTGAGACATATGCCAAAACATGGACTGTAGTATTCCTTTTACTCTGGGTTTAAAGACATCCTTAAAAGGGAAGCTAAGTGCTTGGAAAGACTTGAGTGCTACAGCCCATTATATTTGTACCACCATTGTGCCTGGATCACCTATATAGTACTGCAATATGAGCCACTTAAGAGGTGAAATTAAACTCTTGCATCTTCCGTGCCCCATTATAGGAAATGACCATTACTGTGGACAACGAGACAAAAACGGTGAACTCCTCACTCAAGAACTTCAAGAGACTCAATGTGTAAGACTTCAAAACCAACCACCACTTCCTACGTTCTTGGCCTTCAGTGGGAGCATGTGGTCAGAAACAACTGCTGCACATCGTTTCCAAAAACTTCTCTGACTTCTGCATCATACACAAGAACATTTTAGATACTAGCCAAGAAATGTGCTGCATTGTTACCACAGCATTCATTCTACCATTGAAGGGCCTTTCCATATCGATTTTCTAGGATCCACTAAAATGGCTGCCAGCTTGCTATAAGTTTCAGTTTTATTCCTCAGTAGAGTCTCTAATAATCAAGTTTCTTCTTCTCTTAATAGGTAGCCTTCATTACATATCCTGTCTCCAGCATCCTTTTTGAATTGCAGACAACTGTCAAAGCACAACAGACAGGTCAGCTGCTTCAAGAACAGAGCCAACAAGGTCCTGGTAAGTAAATAGACTATAATATCACACCTTGACCCAAAACCCAGCAAAAATTGCTGTAGTCCCTAAGATGATCCTAAGACAGATTATGTTCGTCTTGAAAAATAGGGGAGAATAATAAGGATTAACTTTTTTTTCCTCTTTTGCTTGACTTGCTGACAATGCTGACTCAGACCTTCCAACTGCCCATACATTGTCTTATGATTGATTAGCTAAGATTAGAGCTAGCTAACTACAGAGAAAAACATTTCCTGTTCAGATAACTAACTATGGTTTCCTCCTTTTTACAAAACAACCCCAAACAGAAGTCACTCCATCTGCAACTTGTCTACCCTCCCTATAAAAATCTAAGGCAAAACCACCTGCCCGGATACTCTGATCTTTGGATTTGGGGTATTCTCCTTGTTGCAGTAACCTGAAAAATTAAGTCACCTTAATTGTCAAATTTTTATTTTGATAGTTATTATTAAGAAAAATTTACCAATGAAATCAATGTGAGTAATCACACTTATTAGTAACCACTTTCTTACCTCAATCCAGGGATCACTAAGGAAGAAGTTTGCTCAGAGAAAAAGCAAGTACACATTATTACCAAATAAAATTCATGATAATGGGGTTCTGTTAAAGTGTGCCAGTAAGAGAGTACTATGTAAAGGATCCAGGAATACTGAAACTCTGCTTGACCACCTCATCCCTCTTTCCCCAAAATCTCCAATGGACATATATTCATTTCATAAGCAAAGCAAAGCGGAAAAACATGTTATTATCAGAATATCTGACCCATACTCTGTTGTAAAACTGTAGTAGTTTGGCTAACTACATCAGAAGCTCATTTTCCGTATGTGTAAGAAGCACGAAACCAAAGCTGATCCTACGTTTGCTCTGTTCTGGCCTCAAAAACCTAAACTCTATTCTCTAAAATCTCTATGCAGTGGGACACTCAAGCATAAATCAGGGGAAGAAAGAGAATGAGTCTCTCATAAGGGTATATATGTAACTCCAACACACACAGCTTTTTAAGTACGGCATAACAAGCGTCCTGGAAATAATTAAATCCAAATCAACACTCCTTAAAGATCATGAAGAGAAGGGAAGGAAGGCAAATGGGATCCTTACTTTCCTCATTCCAAAACTTTCATCAGGAGACAAAGATGGAATTCTGTTCCTAAGGATGGAATAGAAACAACTTCTACCACTGACCTCTTTCCTACTGTCTCTGTCTGTTAAGTGGTTAAAATTAGCAGGATACTCAAAAGACCTGAGAAATCAAAGATTCTTACAATGTACTGAAGGATTTTAAAATCTAATTATAAATTATATTATTTTTGCTTAGAAATTATTGTAATTTATTCTACGTTAATTGACTTTGGTTAATGCATGTGTTCATCATAACATAACCATTAATATAAAAAACTTACAGTTATGGAATTTGTTCATTAGGGTTCCAAGTAATTGTTATCATCTTAGTTCTGAAAAATCCCAAAGAATCTAATGTTAATATTCATTCAATCTTGGAACAGAATTTGGAAGAAAAAGAGGAAGATGCCTTAATGTTTCTGCCCAATTAGGAGTAATACAGAAGTCAGTTCACAAAAAGTTTGCAGAAATAGGCTCTTAACAGCTGTTTCCTAAACTAAACAGCAACAAAACAAGCTTAAAGTCTGATGCAAGACTTTAAGTGTGATGTGATAATAGAAAATTTTAAAAAGGATTTAAGTAGAAAAAGAAAATGGCAACTGAGCTCCTGAGGCAGTCAGAACTTTGTCTTTGTAGATGAAAGAGGATGCCTTATAAATAAATCTATCACATTTCAAGTGGTAGTCCGAAAGCAAAAGCAAAATACCCAAAGGGAAAAACAGGAAAATGACCTCTGTGTAGAAGCCAATACAAAGTGGAGAAACAATATGCCATAGCTAACTATGCAGGTTCAAACCTTCATCCAAATGAATCAGAGAGAGAAAAAGCATCCTGTAACCCTCAATTGGGAATCTACTATCGTATCTCAAAAGCATACAGCCAGAGTATTTTCAGTGCTGTCGTTATGCTATGACAGCTTTACAGTTCACAGGTGGTTCTGACGATACCGAACTTTCCACCTCTTCCATGAGGAAGTGAGACGTCTTTATACAGGCAAGTGATCCCCTTACCCTCCTTTTTCTTAGCAACACTTCAAGCCTGCCCTTTGTCAGCTGACTGCCAACAGATACAAACAAAGCATTTAAAGGTTATACAGAATTCTGGATTGCAGTTTCTTGTCAGAAACTATAATCCTGAGTTATCTTCTATTTAAGCCTTGTCAAAAGCCTGATTGCCAGACGTAGTATTTATAAATGATGTTCTGAAGGACGGGCAGTCCATCTACTTCTTTATCTGTTTTAAATCAGCAGTGAGCATGAGTACTAGTGCCCAAGACCTGACAATGCGTACCACATTCTGACGTAGCAGCACTCTGAAGAACTACTGCAACAAGTTGAGCTTTTTCTTCTTATCTTCGTACTTTTTAAATAAACAGCTCACTCAGACATAATCCTGCATGTGTCTGGGACAAGAAAAGTGAGACTTCTCTAATGAACTCATTGGCTTGAATTTATGGACATCCTAAATCTTGTAAATGATTTTATTTCCATCTTTGTTTTGCCTGGTAAGTCTTAAGGCCAAATTTGCATCTGGCTTCTACAACTCTACAGAAACATAAACTGGCCTGTGCTAATCTAATCAAAGGGTTTATTATTTTCCTCTCGATTTGTTTCCCTTTGACCCAATCCCTCTCAATTACCTGTAGTTGTAAGGTACAAGTTCTTTAAAAGAATTATTACTTTTCATCTGTCCTCAATTGAATGGCACATGGAATAGTAATTTTTCAAAATATAATTAAATTTCATAAAAATATTCGGAAATACAATTGATAAACTATCATTACTTGTGTCTATTTTCAGCTTTACCTTTTAATTAGCAGAGAACTCAGGTCACACTGATAATATTACATTGTTTTAATGCCAATGTACTTCTGCAATTTATATTTCAACACACTGAGAATAAGGGTTTCATCTTGAATGGTGCTAAAAATACTGTTTTCCTCATGACATAACCAATGAGCCACCAAAAAAGCATGTCTATAACCAGGAAAGATATTAAATAACAACTGACAGAGTCATGTTATAAATTGCTGTATTTTGACATCTAAAGGATTATTTTCAATTATTTCTCTTGGACAATTAAGCTTATTCAAATTCCATAATGGGTTGTGTCAGTCATCATCATACATAAAACACTTTAATTGTATATAGTAAGCTTTTTCTCCTCATACAAATATCTTAGGACCTGTAATTACACCTCATTAAACCTTGGCACCATAATTTGGAAATCCCATTCATAATATTTACTCTAAAATTGTACTAAATGAATAAAGTGTATTATCTCTAAAGAGCATTCATGAACTTGTTGTCCACAGGAGAATATTTAAATTTGCATTAATTAGGTAGAATTTCAAGCATTATTACAATAAGTTGATGAAATTAAATGACAAGAACTTTTTCTTTTTTCTACCATAGAGTAAGCGTACTGGATGAATTTTTTAATATACCTTTTTATATACATTTATTCTAACACTAAATCTAAAAGATGTATTTGTTACTGTATCTATAATGGTTCATCAAAGTTAGTTAACTCAATGTTCTACTTAATGCTTATCATAATCACTAATTAATGAAATACAGCAAAGTATAAAATGCTAAAAAAAACTGACAATGTCTTAGATATTACTGTACTTGCAAACTAACAAGGGAACATGCCACAAATTTACTGATGCTGGCCTCCCAATCAGAGGCAGAGTACTCTATTACTGACATTAGAAGCAGGAGCCAGAAGATTAGCATTTATTAAATCCCCTGAACCCCAATTTCCAGAGGATGACATAAAGAGAGATAGGTGTGCCTGTGCACACATTCGGTTCATTACGGGAGAAGAATCCGAGCTTCGGAAACTGGAAGTTTTTTATAATAGATGGTACACCTGCTTGATCTCTGCCCCAGAGACAGACGTCTTTATTTTCCTGGGCAGTAACTAAACCTACTCTTTGCACCAGTGAGGGACACAATCTCTATATGCAAAATACGTTCACCATACTAACATCCTTGAAAAGACAGTCCAGAACAAGAATGGCCAATGCTTCTGCTCACAAGACATACAGAAATGCGAGAGACCCAGGGTGCGCTGACTCCCAACACAGGGCATAGGAAAAGTCCCGGTAACTGCCTTGATGCCCTATGCTCCCAAAATGCATAATGGAATGGGAGTGATTTTTATAATTAGAAGCTTCCACTATAATTTTTGTATTTCTCTGACAGGTAAATTTGAAAAACCAAATTTTTCTGTTGATTTGTTTCAGCTATCATACAAGTTGGCTAGATTGCTGTTCTAATTAAAATTGCATTGATGTTCAGGAACTCTGATGGATGACAGCTGATAGAGCTCTTAAAAATACAGGTTTCTATGTCTTACCCTTAGAACTTCTGATACAGTAGTTCAATTCTGAGATAGCACTGTTCAACTTGGAAATGAAAATAACCTATATGTCTACCATTAAACGAATAGAAAATTAATTGCATGATAGATATAAAGTGTTCCTCTCTTTTACTCATATAGGAAATGGTAAATAATAATCTATTGAGTCAAAAAGCAACTTAAAACATCATATACAACACAGTAGCTCAGGTAAAATTATATGGATATGCTTATATGTATATAGGTACAGAGAAGAAGTATCTGGAAGGAGAGTAACCTAAATGTTTATAATCTGTTTTTTAATTCTGCAGTTTGGAGCATTTTACTTTCTTCTTGCCTGTTACATTATTTAAATTGTTTTATGATGGGCATGTATCATTTTTTAATAAAGTTATTTTTAATTAAAGTCAACTTATATTAAGATTATAATTACAAGCACTTCCCAAAGCTCCTCTCGTTGCCACTGAGTTTTACCACTGACAAAGATTTACTGGGTGTAGAAATTCTAACAGCCCTAATAAGCATAATGCCTAGCATTAACATCCATCTATTTTATCTTAGAGCTTAATTTGCTGTTTCATTCAAACTCTTCATCTCTTTACAATTCAATGTATGTTGTGGTAACTAGAAATCTAAATGTATATTCAAAATCCATCATAAATGAAATGTCTGAACACAAAAGATTCATTCACACTGAATGTAAACACCCACAGACATCTTTTCAGATGACAGTCTTTTTCTTACTTTATCTTAATCTGGAAATATAAAAATTAAGTATTCTGTACTTCAAGCAGGCAAGAAGCCCTTTTGATTTGCTCAAGATAGAACAGGGAGTGGCTGAGGGAACACTTTGCACTCTAGCCCATGTACACGACTTCTAAAGAGTGCTTCTGTGATAATAAAATGGAGATTAATATAAGAAGTAGATTTTTATTGCACACAGAGAAGATATCAGGTGTAGTTATCAATGATTTATCCAACAAATGTAGGGTACCAAATGTGCCCTCAGCCTTCCATTAGATGCTCTGAAGGACAAAGTAAAAAGCATAAGACAAAAATCTTTGTTTCTAAGAAGCTCTTAATTAAAGAGATAAATACTTTTGGATAGGTAAAGCATAGGAACAATTCCAGACAGTGTATAATCGGGTAGCAGACAAAGCGTGTGTATGTGCATGTCTGGGAAAAGTAAAATGTCCTCTGGGATTTCAAGTCTTTGCAAGAGATGCCAAGGCAAATTAAGAAGACATGAGCATGGACTAGTAGAGTTGACAAAGATCAAAGAAAATACAACTTAACAATTAAGCCCCATACGCTATGCACTAAGTCGGTACCAAACATAAGGTAAGAACACAATCCTTCACCCAGTATTCATGATGTGAGTATCCAAGATTTCATTATCAATATACAATGAAACTATTATCTTCTGTTTTAGAAGCTGTGTTAGGGTTCTCCAGAGAAACAATATTAATAGGACATGTACATAGGAAGAGATTTATTATAAAGAATTGACTCCTGTGAAATAAGCCAGAGAGAGCAAGACAAATACTGTATGATATCACTTATATGTGGAAGCTAAAAAAGCCAAACTCACAGAAACGGAGAATGGAGTGGGGGTTACCAGGGGCTGGGGTTTGGAGGAAATGGGGAGTTGTTGGTCACAGGGTACAAAACTTGCAGTTATAATTTGAATAATTTCTGGGGATCTAATGTACTGCATGGTGATTATATTACATTATAGTTAATAATACTGTATTTTATAGTTGAAAGTTGCTACACACACACACACAAATGTATTCATAACATAAAAAAAAGAGGAAGAAATACTCATGACAATCACAACCCTGATTTCTACACCTGGACACATTGTTGTAGTCAGTATTTCTGACCATTAATACCTTTCCCACTGTACACTCTGCATTCCTTTTGCCTTCAGCAAGTCCATCAGCTGGTCATAGTACTTGATGGGGTGAATCAAATCTTCATTTCTGCAGGATCTGTTCCATTAATAGTCTTGTCCAGAAAGGGTTGTTATGACTTTCCATTGACCTTAATTACAGGGTATGGTAATACTTTGAGATTTTAAGGGATATCATTTATTCCAGGCATTTTCTTCCTTAATTCCAGTGTGACGTAGTAGTGCAATTTCCCCACAGTAGTTGGCATCAATCACCCCAGCCAGGACCTACCAGACTTCTTTCGCTGATGAGAAGATCAAAGTGGCCCGATGGCAGTCTTAACTTCCAGTTCAATTAAATAATTGTTCAGTCCCCTGGTACAAGTATTCCTCCCGTTTGAACTAAGACTTCTAGGCAAGCAGAGCATAAAATCAAGGGGAACAGGAAGCAAAAATTTTGCAAGTGGAGTCACTGGAGTAAGTAACGTAAGAATCGTCAGTACCAGTTTCAGTGGGAGCAAGGAGGAGGGGTACTTAGTTCAGACTATGGGCAACAGGAAAAGGAATCAATCAAGTAGCAGCATGTTGGAGTGAGCGGAGTCTTACAGGAGGACTCATGGCTGGCTACATAAGGAAATTCAAGTCCAGAAAGCATAACTGCCTATGCTTACTTTTTGAGCTTAAATGCAGTTAAGACCTTCTTATCAAAGTAAATTAGGGCACTAGCAATAATCTATGACATGCAATGACATTATCCTCATTTAAATTACCATGTGTTTGCTTAGAATGGAGTATCTACTAAAAGCAAGAGTTTTCTGGGAACCCAGGTGGCTGTGCACTTGACCATCATGATGACCACAAGACCTGGGAGGTTGTCTGGTTATTTCTGACTACTCTGAAGGGTGTATAAAAAGTAAATAAGTTCAGTAATTTAAAAATCTCAAAGTACAAAAAATAAATCTCTATGTCTTACAGCTACAGGATAAATATGATTGAATATCAAACCTGATAAAATGAAAACATCTGAATCCGAAATTTCCCTTATATCTTTGAATGATATTTATAGTATCCTTGACAGTACAGTTGACCTTTGAACAACACAGGTTTAAACTGATCAGCTTCACTCATACACAAAATTTTTTCAATAAATACAGTAAATGTATTTTCTCTTTATGATTTTCTTACAACATTTTTTCCTCTTACTTTATTGTAAGCATACAGTATGTAATACACATGGCATTCAAAATATGTATTCATTAACTGTTTATATTATCGGAAATGCTTTCACAGACAATATTAGGCTATTAGTAGTTAACTTTGGGGGGAGTCAAAGTTATATGGGGATTTTCAACTGCATGAAGCGTTGGCACCCCTCATCACTGTGTTGTTCAAGGATGAACTATATAAGCAGAGATTCTTCCTCTTAAGAGACTGATTTTCCATTGTTTGAAGACAGCTGCAATGGCCTCACCTGAGGTAATTAACTTACAAAGAAATTCCTCAAAGGCTCACCCATCACCCTTCACTCATTGAGAAATGCCTTAGTAAGGGAAGTATTGCATCCATTAGCAATCTCCGTGGTGGCTGGAATGATGATAGGAGATGCTGCCATTGTAACCACATTCCTGGTGGTGATGGGAATAGCACAATCTCAGGAAGGCAGAAGCCCAGTGTCACTACTTAACTTCAGGGTCAAGATGGCAAATTAGCATAACAGGAAATAAAATCTTACTAAAGTGTTACTTGACCTAGATAACTTAATAAATTCTAGTTCAGGTGGGCATGTAATGGAGACATACAGCTTCTTGCTCAGTTACCCAACTTAATTGGATCCCCTTGAGGAAGGAATCTACAGTGCTGCCCAAGAATAAACTGTAAATATCATTCCAGGTCTGCCCTGAAGGGCCCTAAAGCTATTACTCAAGGTGACCCTTCACAAGGGAATCTTTCAGGTATTATTAGAGAATGACTCTAAATGGATACTAATTCAGGAGTACTCCGAACATCAGAGAGGTCCACCAGCATAGTGAAGGATTATTGAGGTCAAGTGATAAAAGCTGCTTGGGCCCAGGTCTCACAGTGAGCGAAGGAATTTCCCAAAACCACTGTGCATCATGTCTCTAGTTCCTGAAAGTATGATTCCAATAGATATATTAAGCAACTGGCCAAATAGAATGAGTGAGTGCTGATATGGTAGAAAGAGCCAAGTGAAATGCCCTAGAACATTCCCTCCAACCAGAGAGCCTAAAGCAAAATGTCATCTCTGGAGAAATCACTACAGTTAGTGTAGCCATCAAAGTCTTGAAAGATGCAAAAGGAATGATTCCTCTCACTACCTCAGTTTGTCTATTTGGCCTATCCAGAAAGTAGTTCTAACTCATAGAATAACTGTGGATTATTGTAATTTTATTCAGGTGGCAACCTCAAATTCCACTGCTATTTCAAATATGATGTTTCCTGGGAAAACTTGACATAGCTTCTTACACTTGATATATTTAGCTATTAATCTGAAAACTGCTTTTTCCCCCTTATATCAATTTCCCAATGAACCAAAAAAGTTCATTTTCCCCTGGCAGGGACAACAGTACACATTCACTATATTGCCTCTGTCAAAGAAAAATTGCAGTGGACAGATTTCTTTAAAAAAGGCAAGGAAGACTTCATTCAAGATCATTGCAGTGGGAGTTCAGGCTATTGCAATAGGGGAGAAAGACTGAAATCAACTTCAGTGGAACAAAAGGCTGAGGAGTTCTCCAATGCAGGGAGAAGTACTGGAGGGCTTCTGGGGAAAGTTGGTGAGTGTGGTTTTGCCATCTGTGTTTGTAAACTGGTGCCCATCGCAGTTAGGCTTCTACTCTCCCACCGAAACTGGGAGACAGGGGCCCTCTCTTCCTTGATGATTATATTTCAAAGGGACAGCTCCTTGATAAAGACATTCCAAAGTTGTAGGAGAGTTACATCTCGAAGATTCACAATTTCAGGATTTATAAAGCAAATGCTCTAAGAAATCAGAAAGGGGAGACCAGGGGCCTATAGTCAGGAAGAAAGCTATCTAAAGTTCAGTCAGGCTGAGAGGAGTGTGAGGCCATCTTGCCCAATCTTGGTCACTTCAGGGCTGTACTTTAGTCCTCTGTTCTCTGATACAATCTAGAGAACAATCTGTTCGATCTATACAAACTCTGATAGTCTTAACAGCTCACAGATCATCGTGCTGGTCCACGCCACTGCAGTCATGTGGACTGAACCCAAGGAGCAGGGAACAGCAAATACAAAAGATGCGTGAGCTAAATACAAGTATTCCAAAGACGAGGAGACAAACACTATGAAAATACATGGATCGACTACCTGTTAGACTTTCTAGGTCTGCAGAGTATCACGATATCCTCTCAAAATGAAAGACAAATGGAAGATTGTATCTAGAACCCAGAGGATTGTAAAAAACTTTTACTAAAAATCAAAAAAGTTAAACTAAAAAAAAAAGTGAAATGTGATAAAATAAAAGTTCATTTTAGATCATCCTTCTAAAGTCAGGACTACAAAAGACTCACATCCTTTAGAAATAAAGTTTTAGTTCACTATACCCGAAGAAAAAACCTTTGACCTTTAGGATTCATTGACCATGTAGGCTGAAGGCAAAGGAAACCAAATAGTTTGTAGAAGAATAATGAACAGTTACATATGTAAGAACTTGAACAGGACAGGAATATTTTCTTCCTTATTTACTTAGTATATATAATGCATTAATGATTTTCCTCTCTTCTCCCTTTCTCCTAATATGTTACAAAAAAATTATTGATGCTAACTTACAATAATTTAGTTTTTAGTTTATGGAACTTTAGGTAAGGATGTGACTAAATTAGAGGACACATTAACATCACTCAAATATAATATTGTCTGTTGGGACTTACATTTTTGAGGAAAAGATGGTAAAATTTTTGTTTTTCTCTTATTACATGGAAATATAAAGTGGCAACAGCTTATGTTTATAATGCAAATTAACATTTGAATTAAAAATGCACTGTGTCTGTTATTCACCTATCACTTCAGTCTCATACCTGACCTTCTTCACTCGCTGTTTCATGCTGGGGCTAGGAGTCCGTGAACTACATTTGCAGACTCCCTTGCCAGGTCATTAAGCTTTAGGTTCTGCCCCTGGGAGGCTCTGGCCGGATCTTGGAAGGAAGGAGAAGATGAAAAGGAACGCATTTCCTGCTTCTAATTTGTCAGGATTCCTTCAACAGGAGTTAATAATTGCAGCTTCAGTATCTTTCAGCACTTCCAGAACAAGCCCCATGACATGACCTCAGTGATCCCATATGTAGTCAGGTGACACTCGCTCTAACGCCTCAGCAGCAGCTGCCTGGCCCCCAAGCCCCAGGTAGTTGCAGCTTTTGAAGAAGGAGCCTCCTCCTCACTGTTGGGGTAACAGTATCTCCTCCTTGTTGTTTTTCCAGATTTACAAATAAGGTCAGCTTCCTGCCATTAATATTCTCGTATTCTTTCAGCTGTTCTAGCTTTCTAACGCCTGCACAACCAGTTGCCTGGATTACACCCCACTTCTTGAACAAGTTCACATAGTTCTTTTGTTCCTGAGCAGAAACTGACTAAAACAATGGCCAAAGGCACAAAGTATTTTTTCAATGGACAAGAATTGGGGCTTGATAGAATCAATATTTAATATATTTCACCATCTGATGTGTGCTTCCAGGAGTATGCCTACCTCAGCAGAGAATAACATTAAGTCACTATTGCCATGTAATACAATTAAAAGTACATCCGTGGTGCATCAATAGCATGTGCACAGTGACAAAGAAAGAATGTGAAGAAGAGACAAAACATCTCTCAGGACCTAGAAACCATGGCCTTAAGAGCAGAAACAAAATAGAGTGGGAGACCTCCTGGAGAGAGAAATGAAGAAGTCTTAGAAATACATAAGAGAATGAGGGGGAAGTATTACAATATTTATTCCACTGCAAGACAGAAGTGTGAAGTCAGCTTGCTCAGGGATTTCACTCTCCTCCCTTCGTCGGGATGGTGCTTTCCTAACTCTAGCCTTTTATATCCCCATTGCATTATATTATTTCCTTTTTAATATCAGGATATAATCAGTCAAAGCTCGGATTCTTAAGAAGGTTGTAAACCTAGTATTTCCTGGATGTTGTTTAAAATACAGGTATAGACAGACATAGACTAGGACTTAGACAAAGATACATTTAATACACAAATAATAATTGACAGTCCCCATCTGATACATGAGGGGCTGACTGTATGGACTACAGATTTATCCAAAAGGATTTACTAAAGAATCAGAATAGTATTCTATACAAAAGTATTCCATTAAGTCTGGCTGCAGAATTCCCTCCAGAGTATCTATAGTGAGAGAGATGGAAAACTTGTGAGTTCAGGAAATACTTTATTAACAATATATTACCAGTGTTATCTTAAGCTGGTTATGCTTTTCTATATTCTTGCGTCTTGTTATTAATTGCTTTACTGTAGTTTCATTGATGCCCATTTAGTTTTCAGAGGAAGAAAACAAGGCTGGCAAGCTAATAAAGTAGTCATTAATTACTGAAGATAACTGTGGGTGCCACAAAAGGATGGCTTTATGTAAATATTATATAAGAACCAACGGAGTTAAGATTTGGATTAAAAGACAATGAAAAGTAAACAGAATCACTGTGGGAGTTTTGTCTTCAGCACAGGCGAAGAGGCAATTATTTTATTTTAGACGAACTTCAGGACTGCTTCTAGGAATGAGGGAGGCTAAGGATCTGTAACTGTGACAGGAGAGCAGTAACTATGCAGAGAGTGAGTCATCAGAGTTCCAGAGTTTCAGGTGGTTCTCTTCCTTTGGATTTTTGGAGCCTTTTGTTTCTTTTACCATTTAGGGCTAACCTATATGCATGCATTTAGGTTAGCCTGTCTCTTTGGTAGGTCAATCAGCCAACAAGCAATTATAGTGCCCTGTGAAGTGGGTCTGAGTATGCTGTGAGCAGGTATTAGACCAGTGGTTCCCAACCTTTTCCCATTTGTGTACACCTTTTAAGCCCATTTCTATAAATTGTACCCCTTATTTTTAAAACAGCTGTTTTTAAATATGACACTTCTGTTCAGTGCCTATCTTAATGTAAAATAGTGAAAATGTGGTAATAAATTAGGAAAGAAAGATCACTACACTAAAAATACAAACCACAGATTTAATTTTACAATATTCATAACACAGTTAAATATCGATAATGATGATCAAGTATTTAAACATTAAATAAAACTACTACTTGAAAAGAATCACAATTAAAGACAACACACTTACTTTTACTCAGTCAGTAACTAAAGTGATCAAACAGTCTATGGATGTTTATATGTATGGTTGGGGAAGTTCTAGAAATGTCTCAAATGGGTTGTTCCAAAACTGTGCATTATGATTGGTAGAAGAGCAGTTTGGGGGGAAGGGTTCATACCCCACCCTCACCAATCATCATTCGCTAATGTGATCTAATTTGAAGTGTTGGCATTAACACTGATTCAAACTTAACATTGATTGTTCCATAACTAACATTTTGCAATATTTTTACTTTACTTGTTTTTTCACTATTACTGATTATTTTTGGCCCAGCACATGCCTCCGGGGGTAGGGTACCACCACTTGGGAACTGTTATATTAGATGATAGAAAACCAAATCCATTACCTAGAGGCCATGGGCCAGATCATCATTACATCACACATAGCACAGATGACATCTCACAGAGTTAGAATAAATTAGCCAAAGTATAGTTGATTGTTTGAAAATTATCAAATGAATGCATTATTAAGTTAAAAATGTCAAGAAATGGTCCCTTTAATTCATAAGTCATATTAACTATTAATATAAAGAGGTGAGAGGAAGGGTACAGATTACAACCTAAAAGCATTCTGGGAAGAATTCATGGTCCTATAGATTGATTCCAGATTCTATTCCAATCGTATGGCTCCCCTACCCACTGGCAGTGCACACCAGTTAGCCCTGAACTTGCTCGCTCTCTCTCTCTCTCTCTCCCTCTCTCTCCAGATATTATTTTTAAAGAGAAGAGGATTTCACTGCCCTGGCAATGCCATCCTCTCCTGCTTCCTTGGCAGCAACAGGAAGGCCAGAATAAATTAGCCAAGGAGTAAGACCCAAAGCCTGGAGACACAACCTAGGCCACTAGAACCCTTAGAATACAAGGGTCCATGATGGACTTGAGGAAGTAAGGAATTAGCAAGGGGGAGAAAAAGCATAGTATGTATGCCTGGTCAAGTACATGGAAAGGATTATATGTCCTTGAATTACAAAGTAGCGATATCTGCAAAGAGCTAGAAATTTAGTCCTGCACTCAGTTCATTTGTTTAATTATAGGAAATCTAAAGTATCCCATTAGTTGAGGCTTTATTGTATTAAGAGAAGGTTTTTAGGGATAGAAATGTCTCTGAAATATTAGAACCCTTTCTTGATGCTGTGGGTGAACTTATCTCCCAGTCATCATCTTCCCAACTCAGCTTTAACGTCTGGAATAGAGTTACTCCAGACACAACAGTTATTTAATCTCATTTCATTTTTCAATGTCAGGGCACATTAATATTTTATAAATAGAAACAAAGTCCATAAGCTAAATTTTTTGTCTTATAAAAAATGCACCGGTGTATTTTTTAAAGTGACATGATTAATTTTATCATTATAATTTTATGTTCTGTTAAAGCATCTAACAATGGAAATCTGAGGATCTTCACTCCATTATATCAGATTCTCAAATAACATTTGGCATATGGAAACCAACTCTCTTCTTAATTCATTAGACAACAGAAAATAGCAAATGCACTGCTGCAAGAATATTTAACTACAAAGAAACCAAGAAAAAGAATGTATTTCTATTAAATAAATAAAAACTTTTTAAGAGCTATAGCTTTAAATTATTCAGATTTATGCATACTATTACAATGTTTTACTTTACTTCTGTATAATTTTCCTAAAATGCTGATATTTAAATAGATTTGGGGTTGTCAAACATTGATTATTTTTAAAGGGAACATGAAATAGTAATTACAAAGGACAACGCATGGGACCCCATTTCAATTTTTTTTCACTCCACATGGTAGACAACTCAGGGTGTTTCAACTGAAAAACAAACTCTCGTGGGGACACACATACCTCTCTTACATTTCTGTGTTGCTGTAGTTGGGTCAGGTCTTTTATTGAGGCAGAATTAACACATAGCATTATATTAGTTTTGGGTGTTCAGCATTATTCACTGTTTGTATAGAGGACAAAATGATCACCACAGTAAGTTTAGTTAATATCCTCCACCTTACAGAGTTACGAAAGCTCTTTGTTCTTATGAGAGAGCTTTAGATTTTCTCTTAGCAACCTTCAAACATGCAATCAAATACTATAAAGTATAGTCAACCCGCTGTACCTTACATCACCATGACTACCCGTTTTATAACTGTAAGTTTGCACCTTTTGACCCCCTTCACTCATTACACCTCTGGTAACCAGCAATCTGTTCTTGGATTCTATCAGCTTCTTGGGGAGGGGGTGTTGTTGTGTTCATGTGTTTAAAGGTCCACATGTAAATAAAATCACACAGTATTTGTTGTTCTCTGACTTACTTCACTTAGCATAATGCTTTGAGGTCCATCCATTTTGTCATAAACAGGAACATTTCATTCCTCATTATGGCTGAATAATAATGTTCCTCTGTGTGGTGGTTGTGTGTGTGTGTGTGTGTGTGTGTGTGTGTGTACATAAAAGGATATATATACTCGCATATGTGAATACACACACACAACCCCCACATCTTCTTTATTCATTCATCCATTGATGAACACTTAGGCTGTTTCAATATCTGGGCCATTGTGAACAGTGCTGCAATGCACATGGGGGTGTATATAGCATCCAGTTAGCATTTTCATTTTCTTAGGACAAAAACCCACAAGTGGGATTGCTGGATTATATGACAGTTCTATTTGAAATATTTTGAGGAAGCCCCATACTGGTTTCCATACTGGCTGCAACAACTTACAATCCCACCAACAGTGCACAAAGATTCCTTTTTTACCTCATCCTCGCCAAAGCTGCTTTGTTTGTTTTTTAACAATAGCCATTCTAACTGTGTGAGGTGTGAGGCAATATCTAATTGTGGTTTTGATTTTCATTTCCTTGATAATTAGTGATGTTTAGGTCCCATGTCTGAGAAGGTAGAGCCAGGATGGATCAGTGACATTCACAGTCCAGTTAGATCAGCATAGTTTTATTTCACTGAACACTCATAATTCAGGGGGTTTTCTCCCAGCTGCCACTGAAACTGGAAATTTTCTATCAATCAGATATCTTCATCATTGAATTCTTTCCCAAAGTACACTCATTGTGTGTGTGTGTGTGTGTGTGTGTATAAATAAAACCATCAGCACTACCATCCACCAACAAACCTAACACCTATCTCCCTAGTTACCCTTAAACATCTAGTACTACATCTTCTCATAAGTTAGCGAGTGGTAATATCTTGCAATGATCCAAGTTGTTTCTCTGAGCTCTAGGTTTCCATGGTGGAGCCCTAGCATCCACTGAAAAGGGTGAGAACGGGGCTCCTGCGGAGGGAATGCTGGGACTTGGACCCTCTACTTAGATCTCCTTCACATAGATTCACAATCCTTTCTCCCCCTTTACTTGAAGTCCATGATTACATATCACTTAAGAGGATAGTTAAAAGGTTCCATGATTTTTACAAGTTTAAAATCTTTCATTCTCAGCCTGATTATTATATATCTTGTTAAAAAGGTTTTTCTTTTCTTTTATTACACTCTAACTGAAGAGTATTTGTATGTTGCATCTGGCAACTAAGGAAACAAAATCAGATGAGCATATGACAGGGCTGTCCAGAAAGCATCCAGTCATGTACTAGAAAAATCGAGGCATTTATGGCTGGGTTTCTTTTTGGACGGCCCTTGTATGTGTGGATCATATACTAATAGTTATTAATGTCTGTTCCCCAAATAAATTATAAGTTTAAGGAGGGCTGGAAGCTCTTCTCATACTGTTATTCTTTGGAGCACTAATTAGCAAAGACAGCTATGCTCAATAAAAATTAGTTGTTTCCCCCCACCCCTTTATTCTTCAGCTCTGAAAGCACCTTAAATGTAGAATGATGTTTATTTTTGGACAACTATGCTCAAATACCTGTGACTATGAGTAACAGTATCTACTTACTGGGCAATTTAAAGCACCCTTCCAACAGGATCCTGAGAGTGAACTATGTTTTATGCACAGTGAGTGAAAATCAATGCTCCGTCTATGCATATCACAGCATGTCACAGCTCTGATTGAATCTTTTCAACCTGCTTATCAGACATACAGCAAGGACTAGGTTTATCTTTATACACTTTATATGTGTCACCAAAAATAGCTTTGGGATCACTATAACTTAATGACCTAAGAATGTCCGATAAATGATTAGGCTGTGGTTGAGAGTAAAAGCTCACACTCTGGTCTTTATTGACTAAAGCATACTTTTTCTAGCAAGAATTGAGTTCCCCAGAAGATCCCCCTAAAATAATATCCATGATATTCTAACACTTAGCCAAATGGAAATCTTCAGCATTTAGTCCTAATTTTACTGACATTTTTCTACAAAGCAACCGTAAAGATCATCTTAATCATACTTACAGTGGATTTTTGTCAAGGACCTAACCTAAGTAACTTTGTCATTCTTGCCAAATTAAAACTATCTAAAATCTATAAGTACCTCAAAATCAATTGTTTTTTTTTAGAAGAAAACCATTTTATGGTCCTCGCCTGAGTTTACAGAAGGTAAATGGTATGCTCTACTGTTAAATTACTCAGATAGAATCAGATAATAAAGAAGCTTTTTGTAAGTCAATATAACTCATTATGTAAGTGGAGACAGTTGAGGAAAATCATTTTATCAAGGCACATATAAGTCACAAAATTCTTTTGACCATTCAGGGACAATACATTAATTCTTACAATTTTTCTAAGTCTATGATGACATTGATGTGC
Organism: Lyroderma lyra; assembly: GCA_004026885.1. Taxonomy (NCBI): domain Eukaryota; kingdom Metazoa; phylum Chordata; class Mammalia; order Chiroptera; family Megadermatidae; genus Lyroderma; species Lyroderma lyra. The sequence goes on along the minus strand of PVJL010001012.1, from coordinate 245,915 downwards.
GTTTTCACATTATGTTAACCCTGGAAGCTTGTCTATCACTTTATTTTTAAGCAGAATATAACAGTAGAAATGATAACATGCTGTCCCAAATATTGAAGGTGATAATTAGCATATATACATGACCACTGTTGTTCCATGAATAGAACATGATTTGGGATGATCCACATGTGCTTTCTTATCTGATTCTCTTTGTAACCAAACTCATATATCCGTAGGGAAAGTGGTCAGCATGCATGTGGTAACCCCCAGTTACAGATACGAATAAAGCAAACTAGAGCATAAAAGATGAAACATAGTACTTTAGCCCCATCAGTGTGATGTTTTAACCAATCCAGCAAGCCCATTTGACTCAAATATGCAAATCCATACATAATATGAATGGGACACAAAATCATTTTTTATTGCCAAATCTAAGGAGAGCTAATTACCTAGGGAAAAATTTAAATCACTGGCAAGATATATAATAGAAGACTCACTTTGAACTGGTGACTCTTTTACTTTTTGCTTTATCCTCCACCTTTTTGTCACTCATTAACAAACATACATAGAGTGTGCAGACCAAGCCAGCACTGTAGTAGGTATAGTGGGGACAAAAATAAGCCAGTATGACAATGCACTGTAGAATTGTATGCCTGATATGTAATCCTTGCTAACAGATGTCACCCCAATAAGTCTAACAATTAAAATGAATTAAAAAAAAAATAGACCACACAAATTATAACCATTAGAGAGTAGAATGACTATATTAACATCAGACAAAATATTTTTTAAGGCAATGAAATATTATCAGACATCAAGAGAGATATTTCATAATGATAAAATAATCAATCAAGAACATGTAATGATTATTAATATATTTTATACTAACAACAGAAACAAAAAATAATCAAAATCAATCTAATGAAAGGAGAAATGAAATTCAATAATTACAGTTGGCGATTGCAATACTCTTCTCTCAATAACTGATGAAAAAATAAGATAGCAAATTAATAATGATACACAAGACTTGAACTGACTTAACCTAATACCTAAAATACTGCACCTAAAACAGCAGAATACACATTATTTTGAAGTACATGTGGAACATTTTTTATAATAGACTATATGATAGACCATAAAATAAGTCTCCATAAATTTAAAAAAAAAAAAAAAGCCAGTAAGCAAATAATAATTCCTAACGTTGCCCTCGAGGACCTTTCAGTTTAGTGGGTGAAAAGGCAGGCAAAAACAAAACAAAACAAAAAAAATAGTACTAGGTAATAAGCGCTTTCTGTTCAAATTGGGGGAAGGGTTGGATTCACAAAGAAGAAATCGAGCCTTGATAAATGCCTAGGAATCAGCCAGGTACACAAGGTCAAAAATGCCAGGCCCTAAGCTGTCTGCATAGACCTTCAGCCTCCCAACTCCTGGAGGCTCAAAGTGTGCCCCAATGTATGCGTCCTGGCCACTTTTAAATTCTCATGATAGCACAGCAATGGTAACTTCCTCTTTATTTATTCCCACCTATCATTATATATTACAGCTTCTCTTTATGCACTTTCAAATTCCCATAGTCTATAACCTACATAAAAGGAAAGACTGCATTTGTCATTTTAATAGGTGTAACAATCCCCAGTATCTTGAATTGTCATGGAAAAAAAAAAAAAAAACAAACAAACCCAAGAGCTACGTAAACATTGTTGAATTAAAACTGATGGAAGAAACAGTTTGTGCAAAAGCACTAACATGTGAAACAACATAACGAGAAGCTGATACGTCCTGAATATATTACAGTACAGGATAGAGACGGTTCTAATTCTCATACTTAACAAGAGCTGTGACCATTTTGTAGCATAGAGTAATAGGTTCAATTACAGTTCCGAAGCTAAACAGGTTAGATCTTATCCTAACTACACCATTCACTAACTATTTTATATTGGGGAAGATATTTAATCTCTCCATGCCTTGTTTCCTTCATCTGTAAAGTACCCATATCAGGATTTTTGTGATGCAAAAGTGAATTAATCAATATACACTTAAAATAGTTAAGTGGTAAGCACTCAATAAATGTTAGCTATGATTTGTAAGCAAAGAAATTTGCCATTCTTCCTGAAAACTATGAAGAGACTGAAGAATCTTAAGATATGATCAGCTTCACTCTGTATCAGTCAGAATTCACTGCAGGAAATGGAAACCATCACTTATCACCCCAGATTACAGTTATAATAGCTGTCTGAAAAACTGCCCCCAAGTTGTGTTTCTCAAAGGCAGACATGTTTACCTTTGATTGTATATCTTCCACATATTCTGGCACAGAGTAGTCTCTCAATAACATTTAATTATCAAATAAATGCCTTTGGAATGAAGAAGGGTCTTTTATTCAAACCTTTTTACTCTCGATTCTTGGTAAAACCGTTCCTCTGAGAATGAGTTAAGATCATTGCTGTATCTGCTTGTGCCAACGAGTAGACGCCATTTAAAAAGCAATCCAGAATGGTAGAAAATATAATTCAGACACATATCCATGCTGAGTTGGAAGAGATTAGCAATATAATTTAAAGCAGTGCCATGGTTTGTGAGTCACATCCCTTTGCCAGTGAATTCAGAACAAGGACGCAGGAGCCATACATGGGCTCATCCAAAACCACTGTGGTGATAAGCCTCCACTCCAGCAAGCCATCATCTGCATTTTTGCTCTTGGAGTTCCAGGTGTGTAATTATCAACTTGTTCATTTATTCAGAACACACAGCTGCCAACAGCTTTCCCCAAAATAATCCAAATAGCTTTCTTTCAATGATTCTGGTTGTCCAAAATCAATGTTATGTTGCTGCATATGCTAAGTCCCTCAGGACAACAAACAAACCACAGAGCAACAATGGATACATATCTCATTCCTAACCAAACAGCATTCTAAACATGGCAAGCTGGAGTTTGCTACCCCATGGCCAAATCTTGTCAGCTGCCCATGACTTTGTACCCCGTTGGTTCTAGGGATTCTTGCTACAGAGCATACTTACAGATGAGACCATTTCAGATGAATATCCGAGTCCTTCAACTACTAGACCTTATTATATTGCCTACAGTGAGACTGCAACTGTACTTTAGAGCAATTTATGTTACAGAAAGAGGTTTCTCTACATTAAAATCTGCCTCCATAATCTGTCTCTGGTGCCTGGCATAAAGTCCAGAAGAAGAATGTGCAGTGAGCAGGAAGCAATTAGAAGAACAGGTTTAGGGAAGAAGGAGTTAAAGCAACCATTGTAGACATCCATCTTCTCAAATTCCTGCTGGAGAAAATGTCATTTCCTAGTTCAGAGCAGAGAATTTAGAAGAAAATGTGAGGTTAAGCCAAGTGCCATGCACCTGTGTCATCCATGGAGGGAATCACACTCAGATTTCCTTCAAGGGAACGTACTACAAGGAGTGCAGCAGACAGGGTCTAATTGCTACACCTTTCAATCCGCTGCAGCATTTATACTAGGCCATGCTTCCTCGTGGGTGCTCCCAGCTCATGACTGAGCAATGGGGGTTGGAACATGGCATTGGTGACCAACACAGGACGAAAATCTGGCTCGGGAACTTCTCATGAGCCTGGCACAAACTTTCTCAGAACTAAGCTGCAAGCTGAGTCTCTCCCTACCCAACCCTCCTTCCCTCTATCCTTTCTCAGATGTCAGACTTGTATTTCAGTCAGAAAGTTCTCCTTGCCTACTCTTGCTAGCCCCCACGCTACCTTTCACAGGCATTTCCTCCACTAAATCTCTTGCCCATCTAATCTGATCTTAGATGTCTGCTTCTTGAAAGACACGAATCGTCAAAGTATGTGATGACATTAAAAGCAGAATTCAGACTAGTTTCTGCTCAGATATGGCATGCAGTTTAATGCAGGCATTAACTTGTCCACATTTCAATGCTGCTGCTAATGTGCTCAGCCTCTCTTCTGTTGTATTCTTGAAGGTTCAAATCACCAAAGCATTCAGCATGGAAGATGCCCAGTTCTCCTCCCCTTCATTCTTCTCAATAAGAAGAATGTGTTGAGCATTTGTTTTCAAGGTCCTCTCTCATACAATTTCCATCAAATTACTCCCAAGAGATTTTATGACCCCAAACATCAACTGGTCAGTATTTGGGTACATTCAGGGATGTCAGACATATAATAGGAATCTGGGGTGTCCAAGTGGTGCTGAACACCTCTCAGTAGAGAGCCACTTGCTCGCCCTCTCATAGGCCACTGTTGGGGCCACTGTCAGGGACACATTACACACTGAGAGTCAGAATGGGTCATAGATTTGGCGACTTCCTCGGTCGCAAAATATTTTTCAGACCTCTAGTACGAAACGATGTGGGTCTAATAATAATATCAAAAATTGTATTTCAGAAGCATATATTCTTCTTTTCTCAGTGTGGGCATTTAGACTATTGATTTGTAGCCCAAAGCACATATTTTTTCTTTCTTTATGTTGTCTCTATGATTATTACTCTTTGTTCCCTCCAGATATGTTTGGTTTCTACACATGTATTATCATCCTGACATTATTAGATAAGAGCCAAATATTTTTCCACCACCTGAAAGCATAATTATGATGCATATATTTGTAGAAACTCTCAGCTTTCTCTCTTGTATGTTTGTATTTCATCACAGCCTTTTGGTTTCTGATGTTTCCCCTAATTTTTTTTACTTCTTAAACTAAAAATTCCCTGGGTTCTATTCCTTGACATCTTAACACTATTTACTGGCTATTCATAAATGCCAAATCCCATGTCAGTCACCTCAAAAGTAATTTAAACAGGCATGAACTTGGTATACGGGATCAAATAATATTTAAGATATGTCTTCTGAGTGTATAAGACACAAGTAGGTGAAGCTTATCTGGCATTTCCAGACCGCCCAACTTTGTCCTTCTTTGGAACGCCAGTCATCTTATCACACGTGTGGATCAAGGCATATGATTTCTTGAATCTTTAACTACAAAAGATCACTTATATCTTATATCCCTACCAAACTGTAAATCTTTTTGAGACAGTATTGTTCATGTACTACTATATATCCTCTGCTCAATAAAATGGGAAGGAGTCATTTGTTATGTATAGCATCCCTGGGCACTAATAAGCCATATTGACACTTCATCTGAATTCCCATCTCTCCCAATGTAGACTGACCAAAGTGGCCTGATGTGGGAGATGATCATGGCCTTTCTGCCAGGAGCTGGATTCCTTAGGGCCAAAATGAGAGCAAGCAAGGCCTGAAAGGATGTCCTAATTACAAAAAACAAAACCAAACACTGACTCTAAAAATGATCTAATGTACAGCATGGTACCTGCAGTTAACAACACCGTATTATGTATTTGAAAGTTGCTAAAAAAGTAAATATTAAATGTTCTCACTACAAAAAACAAATGGTAATTATGTGAGGTGGTTGTGTGTTAACTAATTTTATTGTGATGGTCATTTCACAAAGTATATGTGTATCAAATCATCACTTTGTACACCTTAAACTTACGTGATGCTATATGTCAATTATATCTCAATAAAGCCAGAAAAAAAATGCTATAAGTCCTTTTCAGGTACCACATATTTTACTTTTTAACTCTTGCTCTCACAGAGCAGACCACATTGGTCTGTCACTGTGTGATTACGTATGTGCTGTTTAGAAAGCAGCAATTTTTCCAGGTTTCTCTGCTTGGAATTTTTTTTCTTAAAAAATTACCATTGTTCTACTGATTCCTTTTAAAATACACCAGATTTATTATAAAAATCAAAGTTTCCAAAAAAATCCTGCTTATTTATGCTCACTAAGTTGAGAGAATGGATACAGTGGGCACATTTATGTCCAGGACTGATCCAATAATCACCCATAGCAGTTGGTTCTCAAATGAGAGTCAGTATATTCTAAGGCATCTGAACATTTTTATGAGCTTATAACATTTTATTTTCCATTTTAATAACTAAAAAGTTAACAAATATATTCTACATATGCACTGACCAATATGAGAGCCATTAGTCATGATTATTTAAATTTAACTTAACTAGTTATATTTCAAATGGTCAGTAGCCATACGTGGCTGGAGTCTACCAAATGAGACAGTGCAGATAAAGGACATTTTCACGGTTACAGAAAGTTCTATTGGAAAGCGCTGTTCTGTACCATTTAAATAACACTTTAATAACACAGTGTGTGCAGCCACACTGTTTTGGAATTTATGCTTACACTTACCTGGCATCATGTAGTGTTACTGTGATCATCACAGCCTAATGGAAAAAAAAAAAAGTAACTGAACCAAATTCATGTGTACAAAATATATATTTACGGCAAATGAAGAACAAATGATATTGAGAGCTCTAAGAGATACTGCTTTAGTAAATTACTGGGCAAAGAGGATACTCACATGTGGAATTCAGAACATTTTATTTTGCCATTGACATTCAGAAAATCAACTTTATGTAAATTATTTTAATTTTATTATGTAATAGTTGTATTTTATTCAATTTCCTACAGTTTTCATTTTCAAAGTCAAATGAGTCATACATAAAAGAAGTCTGGACCTATTTTATGTTCATGCATATTTTTTAATAAATTTATTGGAGTGACATTGGTTAATAACATAACACCTGTTAGAACAGCTATTATCAATAGGACAAACAATAACAAGTGTTGGAGAGGCTGTGGAGAAAAAGGAACCCTCATACACTTCTGGTGGGAATGTAAATTAGTCCAAACACTATGGAGCTTCCTTAAAAAAATTAAGAATAAAATTACATATGACCCAGCAATCCCTCTTCTGGGTAGCTACCCCCCAAAAAAATGTGAAAACTTCTGTCCATAAAGATATATGTACCCCAATATTCACTGCTGCGTTGTTCATGGTGGTCAAGACATGGAAACAACCCAAATGTTGATGCATATTTAAGTAACACCAAAACAAATATTTAAGTCAACAGGGAGGGTGCTCAAAAATTTACTTTTTGTGTAAGGCAACGGTCCATTACGTACGTGTAAGAAACACTGAACTAACATGCAAAAGTTATTAATAACTGAGAACAACTTTGCAATTGCACACGATTGGCATTTCATACAAACCTGTCCCCAGAAGTTGTGTGTTGCTGTGATTTTTTTCCTTCAAGGCATAATTTATGTACTTGCCTTCAAAGTTAATTAAATTTGAGTGTGTTGAGTCTATGCCTCCTATTTGGTACTCAGGCTTCTATTTCAGCACTGAACATGATGAGGTCCATATTCTACTTAGAAAAAAAGGGCATTCCACATCCCAGAACAAGGTTGTAAAACTTATGCTGAACATGAGAGACCCTGAAATCTCTTGGGGTGGTGGAAAGGGAATGCAAGGGAAGAAGGTGTCAAGGTCCTTTCTGGACATTGCCAGCCTCCAACTCCTTCCCCTTAAACCTGATGTAGTTGGTTCCATGTTCCATGTTCAGCCTCGGAGCATTCAGCCACTTTGCTTTATTTGGTGTGCTCTCTGGGCTAGAGGGCATCGTGCATCTTCAACTTCATTACCAGGTGTGTGCAGGTAAGGATAGAATGAGACATCAAAGCAGGCTTAATAATTTCCTACAGAGATTTAGAGGTTACTGTTAAGTTTTCTGGCTATCTTTGTTCATAAAACAAGTCATACTTCATGGGGTTTATTACTGGGAATATCACTGTGCAATTTTATAAGTCAAACAAGGAATCTTAATGCTTTTATATTATAGTCCAATTTTTGGACCCTACAGGATAAAATGGAACTCACAAGAGAGAGAAAATGAAATTCCATAAGCCTAGCTCAAACAGGATGGAATTTTCACTGGAAAAAAAAATTTCTAGTTTTGCGAAAATGAACTTAGCTATGAAAATAACACAATGTGTGACACACACACTCACATACCCCTATAGCTAAACATAGATATCTTATATGAGAAAATAATGCAAGTATGCTTCATTATATAAATTACACACACACACACACGTGTGTGCATGTGTGTGTGTGTGTGTGTACGCGCGCGCACGCATGCTTATATCTTCCTGGGGTTTATGAATAATCATTCGACTGTTATATTAATTGGAAGTTGCACAATGAACTCTGTCATTCATTAGTTTTGTATTTTATCTTTGGTTCAGTTAAATGAAGTCCTAAATATTTGTGGGTAACCTCACAAGGGTTTTCATTATGATTTAAAGTAAAGATTCCAACCACCTCTGTCTTTCTGCTTTCATGAAAATTGTATCTTGATAAGGGTTGTATTGTAGAGTGAAATTCTTTGACTATGCAATCAGATCTACAGAGTATTAACAGGATATTTGTTTAAAGGTATTTCACAAACCGAACTGTGGAAATAGTTTGTGTCATTGCTGTGCCATCATCTTCTAGATCAGTGGAGATCAGTGGTTCTCAACCTTCCTAATGCCACAACCTTTTAATACAGTTGTTCATGTTGTAGTGACCCCCATAAAATTATTTTTGTTGCTACTTCATAACTGTAATGTTGCTACTGCTATGAATCGTAATGTAAATATCTGATGTGTTTTCCGATGGTCTTAGGCGACCCCTGTGAAAGGGTCGTTCGACCCCCGAAGGGGTAGGGTTGAGAAAAGCAGTTCTAGATAGACTATCTGTAAAAATTCAGGAGTAAATTATTCTATTTGTCATGAAATACTCCCAAGTCACAAAAGGCTGTGTTTTTCACATAGTAAGTTTTGTCTCCTATATTTTGTTTTTGTTTTTCCCCATTAGGGGAGAGTTTTATTTTAAAAGTGTCATTTTAAATTGCAAGGATATCTGTTAAGCATCACAACTAAACAAGCCAAAAGAGAAGCCATATTTTCAAAATGCCCACTTAACCAACCAAACATCTCAAACCCACCTTTACTGACTTGCCATAACCCCACATTTTTAGTTTCTTTCTTCTTTTTTTAAACAAGAAGAAAGTAGACAGATATTAATGCTAACTGTTCATATTCGCATAGAGACACAGTGTAATCTCTGAGACCAATATACAGAGAAAGAAGGGGGGAAAATCTAGAATTCTATGCACTACTACACAGAGAGCCAGCACCCTGCACTCTCCAGCACAGCTGAGGGGGCAGAAGGTTTTTCTCTCTTCCCCCAGAGCATGGTGGCATTGATTTCATAAAGTTCTCGTTGAGACAAGAAAGGATAATAATGAATTTTGAACAGAAAGGGACAGAGATTCTTTCCCCCACTGTATTCCACTGAAGGTATTTCCCACCCTCAAATAAGGTGAGAACGACAGTATAAAGGAGCGCAAAGAGACCTCAAAAATAGGGTGACTGAGCACAAAAGGAAAAACACCCAATCGCAACTTGCTTCCAGGGACTGGAGGAAATTTTAAGAACAAAGGTTGTAAGTCCATCAGTGTTCCATTAGTCATCTTCTCCTTCATCTTTCTCTCCTTCCTCCCCCTCACCATCATCTTCATCTTCTTTACCTTCATCCTCATCCCCTTCTTCATCATCCATGTCAGGAATCCAATCATACTGTAATGGATTTGGCCAAATATCTTTGATGCCTTCTCCTAACTCATCTGCACCTGCATCAGAAGGGTCACAAGCCAGGGACCCTCTGGTCCCCCATTCTGTCTCTTCCTGCTGGCTCTATTCTGCATTTGATTTGAACATTTCATTCAGTCCTTTACAGATTTCCATTTGATTTCAATGGACTTTGAAGATGGATCGCCACTCTCATTCAGATAAAATTCTTTGCAGAGAACTTTATTTTCAAAGGAAGGATGTTCATCCAAATAAAAATCTATTCTGTAATCTGACTTAAATCTCTTCAAATTCTGTCACTTCAACTCTCGTCAAATAATGGAGCGCCCCTTCATCCTCTGCCATAAGCAGTGCAGATACTTGTGAATGGCTGACAAATGTTGTTACCAAATATTTGGGGTGTTGGTGATTAATTCTGACCTCTTCTGAAAACATGGCTGGTGGAGGCTGTAACATTTTCTGTTCTACTTCCAAAATGTCCTCACTGACTTGTTCATTTAGGGGACTTCATTTTGTACTTCATCAATATGTTCGATTACTTCTTATTGTTCCTTTTCTGCCTTTGACAAGTCCTGAGAGGTCTCTGTTTCTTTGTTTGAAGTGGGAGTCAAGACTGGCATCTGTAGTTCAATGTTTATTTGGGGACGAGTGGGGAGGGGAGGGGAGAAAGGGGAGGGGGTGGGAGAGGAGGGAGGGGGAGCTAAATATATGGTGATGGAAAGAGAAGTCACATTAGGTGGTGAACTTATACAACAAGCTGACAATGCACTGTAGAATTGTATGCCTGAAACCTATGTAATCCTTGCTAACAGATGTCACCCCAATAAGTCTAACAATAAAAAAAATTTTAAAAAAAGACGGGCATCTGAGGGCCATGGTGTTAGGAATGTCTGAGTTTCAGAACCAAGGGAAGATGCACATCTGGAAGAAGTTCTGAGAACTCCATAGTGACTTTTGAAGACTCACTGCAGACCCCTCCTCCCTACATCCCAACCCCTGACCCTCAATCCCACCAATCCCTGGGTTTATACATTTTGAACTGCTACTGGTTTACAAGAAAAAAGCTATGTACATTGTCTCCTATGGTTTCAGGGCTGGTAGCAGTCACCTGCTAAACAGTCTACAAATTATTTTTGAGACAGTTACTTACCCACTTCTGGGTATTGATCTGAAGAAACCCAAAATGCTGTATTGAGAAGACATGCACCTCCGTGTGTTCATTGCAGCATTGTTTACAATGGCCAAGACATAAAGGCAACCTGGGTGTCCCTGAATGGACGAATGGATAAAGAAGAGGTGGCACCCAGGTACAGGGCCTGGCAGAAGTAACGCTGGACCACTTACGAGAATGTCGTACATGAGATGGACAGCAATTTGAACTTTTCACCTAAAATGCCATATAGTGTGTTTGAGTGTGATATTGTTATATTACAGCATTACATGCTTATGACTTTGTGATAAAAGATTTGGTAAATTTTGTAATAAAAGATTTGGTATATATTTCCAACTCATAAAAACGTTGTTTGTACAGGACCCTGTACAATGGAATATTACTCAGCCAGAACAAAAGAATAAAATCTTGCCATCTACAACAACATGGATGGACCTAGAGGGTATTGTGCTGAGTGTAGTAAGTCAGACAGAGAAAGACAAATGTCATATGATTTCACTTATATGTATAATCTAAAGAACAAAACAAACAAATAAACAAAACAGAAACAAATTCATAGATATAGAGAACATCTTGATTTTTTTCCCAGATGGAAGGAGGTTTGAGGTGGGTGAAAGAGAGGAAAGGATTAAGAAGTACAAATCGGTTGCTATGCAGTAGTCATGGGAATGTTGGGTATAGCATAAGGAATATAGTCAATAATATTGTAATAACTATGGTGTCAGATGGGTACTATATTTATTGGGGTAACAGATGGAAGGGAGGCTGGGGACAGGGAAGAAAGGTGAAGGGATTAAGAAGTATAAATTGGTAGTTATAAAATAGTCATGGAGATATAAAGTAAGGCATAGGAATATAGTCAATAATATGGTAATAAGTATATATAGGGCAATGTGGGTATTAGACTAGTCAGGGGGATCACTTCCTAAATTATATAAATATCTAATCACTATGCTGTATACCTGTAATTACTATAAAATAACCATGACTGTCAACTGTAATTAAAAAAATTTTAATGGGGGAAAAAGATGGATTAAGAGGTTTAAATTTCCAGGTATAAAACATGTAAGTCATAGGGATGTAATGTACAGCGTAGTAAATACAGTCAATACTATTGTGATAGCATGGTATGGCATCAGATGGCTGTGGCTTATCATGGTGATCACTTCTTTAGGTATATAAATGTTGAATAACTATGGTGTATACCTGAAACTAGTATCACATTGTATATTAGTTCTATTTTAATAAAAATCTTTTTCTTAAAGAATCTAAAGGTACTGAACTCTAATATCAACTCTGGAAGAAACTATCATCAAATTCTCATGCTTTTTACATTCAAAATTGGAATGGGGTTACTGGGAGGCAGCCAACAAAAACCATGGTAAGTAATTTTGTAAGTATATGTGAGTAATAAGAAGGCAAAAAGCCCATACCTATTTTATTTCATTATCTACTACTGTTTTAAAAATTTTACTCCAGTGCTTTCTTGAATTCTCTTTTTTTTTTTCTTTTCGAGGAAATTCAAGGTTATTGTGTTAAATACCACATGAAGACTGATAGGAAGAATAGGTGCCCAAGGTGCAAACTACACACGAGACAAATCACCTCATTTGGCTTTGAAAGGTATTTAAACAGCATCACCTCAGAGCCACATTACACATTAAAAGCAAAAAGACGTCCCAGGCTAGAGGAAGGTTCCTGAAACAAAACCACACATACGGACGAAAGCATGGGCGGCGGCAGGCGCCTTTAGAATACGGAGGTCAAAGGGGAAACGAACACGCACCCATATGTGTTGCGTGCCTTTTCCGTGTCCGCCGTTGTGTAGCCCTCACCAAAACAGCCTGCCTTCGTACCAGTCTCGGCACTTACCATGGGAAGGCAGTCATCTGTTTATTCGCCTATCTCCTTCACTGGGTTATAAATTCTCTCGGGGTAAGATCAAATATTATTTATTATCTGCTTGTGACCCAGTATTAGCTGCCCATGACCTGTACAAAGTAGGCAATCCATACACATTTACTGACTGAATGAGCAAGCCAACATGCTAACAATATTCCTATGTGATAAATAAGGAGACTACAGTTCAGTGATCAAATGACTTATCCAGGTCACAGAGGTCACAGAGGCTGGCAAGGAACTGAAGGGAAATACAAATCCAAGCCTGTCTGACTTCAGGGAACCCCATTTCTACTACAGAAAGCTGCTCGATGGAAGCCAAAGTGGGACAGAGCTTCAGACAAAGGCTGTAGGTTTTTGGGGAAGGACGGTCATGGAAGAGAAAACTTTCACACACCCGTGCCTGAAGCTGAAGGAGCTCAGCAAAGGGAAAAGGAGCACGGTATTCTCATTTCTGGGGCCAGCTCACACTACAATAAATAGAGAGCACTGGAATGGGGAAAGTCTTGCATTTATTTCCTGGAAACTTCATTGGTGGCTTCTCCTCTACAACGGCTCGTGTTTGTTTGCTCTTCTCTTTGCTTCTTCCGTACCTCTCTTACCCCAGCTTCATTCCTTGTGTGGTTCAACACTCCAGGGAGATAACTCTATAGAAGGGCCAGGAGAAGCAGCCAAGAGGACACGGCTGATGGCACAGACTCTGGAGTCCAGCTACAAGGGTTCCACCCCAGCTCAGCCCAATTCTAACCAGGTGACATTGGGCAAATCATTCAACCTCTTCTGTCTTAGTTGCTTAGTCTGAGACATACTAGAATCACCTGTTGCTGTAAGAATGCATTAATACATGTCAGTTGCTTAGGACAGTATCTGGCACCTGGGAAACTTAATGAAGAGTAGCCATGGACATGTCCTTTAGCCTTAAGACCACAGTCAACAGAGTACAGCTCATTAAGCCCCAAACACATCTGTCACACTCCAGGCTAGCATTGGTTCATAGGATCCAACATAAAACTCTCCTCCCAAAGGTAGCAATGAAGTGTCCCTGGAAGAAAATAAAAGGATCTCAGTAACTTTTCCTAACACCTCCTGATGTAAATGGCTAATGGCTTAGGAAATAGACAGCTGCAGCGGAGGTCCTTCCTCTGTCCTAGCCACCGTATGTGAAAGCCTCTTCTGTGTCTAGACAGAGAAACAAAACAGCTGTCTTTCCTTACTATTCTTCCCCAGCATGTATCTTTCTAACAGTATCACAAGTTCATTTCAATCCAAGGATGAATCCCTCCCCGCCTACCTCAATCGGGAGAACTAAGGACTAGAGAGGATATATATACGTGGGCTATCCAGAAATCCAGGCATATAATATGAAAAATAGAAGTATTTATGGATGGATTTTCACACACACACACACTCAGCTCAATTTATTTGGAGCCATTTACTTAGCTATGGTTAGAACAAGAGAGAAAGATGGGCTAGATGAACTAAATGAGGCTTATTTTTCTCCTATAACAACATATTCAGAGGTACACAGTCCAGGGTTGTTGCAATTGTTTAGAATCTCCAGAACCTTTTCTATCCTCCCACCCTGCCCTCTTCATGAGGAATCAGTCAATCTTTTAGTTGTATGCTGGCCACTGAGACATCAGCCACTGGGTCCAAGACCACAGGAGAAGAAATGAGGGCTAAGGGGAGGTTGAACAAACCAGCCAGCAAAATACAGCTCTTCTAAAATAGCCTTCACAAAAGCTCCACCCAGCGACTTGCATTTATATCTTCTTGGCCAAAACTATTAGGTTCAGTCACATAAAATTGCTGATCATCAACTACATTTACACACATAAAGAAATATAACATATGATTCAATCTAATATGACATATGACAATCACTAACTACAAGAGAGATTGGGGAATCAGATGTTTTATCTGAACCCATTGTCCCTGAGCAGAATCAGAGTTCTGTGAATAAGAATAAATGGCTAAATAAATACTGAGAAAGAAACTAGCAGTCTATATTAATAGCGGAAAAAAAATAAATGGTGAAACTAATTTGTTCAGAACAAAGAAGACAGGGCATAATGATAGTGTAATTAATAAGATAATGCATTTAATAATACAGGTTCAAAATGCATAAAGTTGATGGAAAGAGAAGTCACACTAGGTGGTGAACTTACTATACAAGTTGACAATGCACTGTAGAGTTGTATGCCTGAAACCAAAGTAATCCTTGCTAACAGATGTCACCCCAATAAGTCTAACAATAAAAAAAAAAAGAACAGCAAGTGCAAAGGTAAAAAAAAATGCATAAAGCACTGTTAACAGAAAAACATAAAAATATTAACAAATCCACCTTCGCCGTGAAAGATTTTCACATGTTTCTCAGTAATTGATTCAATAAGCTGACCAAAAAATGAACACCATGATTAGTAAACTGGATCCAGAGATGAATGCAGAACTCTCTTCCCAACAGAAAGATCATTTTCTCTCAAGCACATTGGAAATTTCTAGAAAATGACCCTATTTTGAGCCATTGAACTCATCTCCATGTATGTCAAAGTATTAATATAAAGAAGTCCATATTCTCTGATAAGGATACAACTAAGTTATAAATTAACTTTAAAAGTTTAAGAAATAATTTAAAAATCCGTATGTAGAGAAATTATTTTAAAATTAAAAATTCCTGAATTAGAGATAAAAATTCATGAATTAAAGATAAAATTATAATATAAATTATAAAATACTTATACTTAATAGGTACTAATATGATATATACCAAACATAGTGGTATACATCCAAAGTAGTATTTAGAGTAACATTTATAACCTTAAATGTATCTATTAGAAAATAAAAATTGGAAAATCAGAGAGCCAAACATTAACCTTAAGTTATAAAAAGAACAGAAAAAAATCAAAGGAAGAAATAAGAGAGCAAAGAACAATAATTAATTTTGAAATAAATTTTGAAATATCAGAGAATAATCTTAATGTTGAATATTTGAGTATATAAAGTTCTCAAATATAGGAAAACAATTATGAAAAATAAGAGAAAAGGTAAAATTAAATATTAGCAATGAAATAAGAGACATTATCGATAGAGTGAGTATTTTAAAAATAAGAATACTATGCACAAGTTTGGGCCAACCATTTAACACACAACTGAAATACATTTCTTTGTAAAAAAATAAATAAATAAAACTGAATTTAATAAAACCCTTGAAAAGGTTTCTAATCCTTTCAAAATTGAAATCGATAGTTCAAAATCTATACACACACACACTTCACACTAAGCCTAGACAGTTTCACAGAGGAATTCTACACTTTTGCTGTTTCTTAGTTCAACTCAACGATTTGACTAAAAAATGTCAAGTGTCCCTAGGTGCCTATAAATCTTCTCATAATGTCTATTTGTTTAACAACTTTTCCCCAGTGCTAATCTTACCAAGAATTCCTTCAAAATGATCAAATTTAAAATATGTATATATAATCATTATCTATTAAGAGCTTCAGACTTGTTTAGACATTTTTTGGCACAAACTGATATTTATTCTTCTGCCAGTATCAACAAATAAGAACAGTGCAATTTATGTGTGGGTCATCATTCAGAAAATTGACAAAAATGACTAGAGAGTTGTCTCTGAGGGAAAGCAGTTATCATTTAGCATTGGGGTCAGCAAACTGATAGTGCTTGGGCTGATTTATCTTACAGGTTGCGTGCCAGCATTTCCGTATCATTAGTTTTCTACGAAGTGTAACCTAACAACTTGAAGAGACATTGTTTCAGACTCAACACCACAAGTGTATTAACCTCTTTGAGGGCACTTACTACATATGTAAAAATATAAATCAAGAGCAAATTCCATTTAAAATTACGTTTCTAAGGTATTACTGTAAATAAACAAAAAGTGCCTTAGATAAATAAAACTAAAACACATTTTATCATTAAAAAGCAGAATCCTGACTCTGTCCAATGCCCCAACTGCTATCCTAAGGAGAATATATTTACTATAGAAAATACAGTTATCTTGATATTTGCTCCTCTTTTATCCTTTATTATCACTTCTAAATCTTGATATTTTCTCCTTCTTTATTACAACTAAAATGCCTTATTTGCTTTTTTCTCCTTTTTTCTTCATGATACAGTTTTCTCTGAGACTTACTTATTTTTTATTTCTCCGTAGTTTGCCTACTTGATTTCTATACAATATTGAATTTCTGCCAGTTCCGTAGAACTCATTTCATATTGCTTTAAAGTGTGATTTTTCTCAAACCCCAAATGTAGTAAATGTGAAACATGTGCCATGTGGAAATTACAGTCAGTGCATTTGTTTGGTTGAGACAACTTAATTGCTTGCAGAGGTAGCAGCTCCAGTTTCATCTAGCAAAACAAATCCAATGATCACTGTGAATAAAGTGAGAGTAAAAAAGAAGTCATCTGTCTGCCAGTGGCTCTTCATGGCACCTGTCATCACCAATGAGTCAATGCTGGAGGGAAGGGTGTTAAAGAGAGTGAGGCTGAAGCAGTGGTAACTAATGTGCCCATGCAACTATCGCTGAAACAGAGGGAGAAAAATAATATCAAGCAAACATTTCAAGAGACAATGCTGAGAGCTTTTATCACAATAAAATATGTTTATAAAAAAAAATAAGAGAGTGAGAAGGACAGTCCTTCTTCAAATCCTGAGCCTAAGGTTTCAGTCAAAAAGATCTGATAAGCTGAGACTGAAGTAGAGGAAGCTGATGTTGTCCAAGACATATAAACAATTTTTAATGTATATATTATTTTTAAGTCACATTACGCCTCTTCTCTAATTCAGAAATTTATATGCAGTATTTAGGAGGAGATTCAGGGTTATTGGATAAGAAGCAGATTCGTTCAATCCCAGTGAAACCACATTGGGGAGGCACAGTTGGGGAGGCATAAAATGGATGTCAGTGAGAGAACCCCAGCGTCTACTGCAGCCATGTATCTTAAGACCATCTACAAATACACAGGAAATGGGGCAAGTCAAGGTAACTACAAGAGAAATCTTAGGAAACAAGGAAGCCTACTTTGTGCAAATAATGCGTTTATAGCATCTGTAGATCTACTTCCACTGAAGGTCATGCTCAAAAGAAATCATAATGCTCTGACACTGCAAGAACTCCACTGCCTATAGGACAGCAGCACATGCCACTGAGCAGAATATTAGGTTATTTCTACCCAGCAGTCCTAAGGATATTGTTTTATCTCTATCACCTGGTGGGATCTGTGAAAGCCTGGAGCATTAGAGTTCCCTTTGGAGGGTGAGGTACATGAAATATTAATCAAGGGGAATCCAGAAATCTTCAACCTAAATGGAACTGATATTAGATAGCAATTTGTTTAGTTGTGTGCCACACAAACATTCTTGAAAAGATAGTTCAGTATAAAGAGAATCCAGTGACTGACTTTGAAAGACATGCAGAAACACAAGAGATACATGGAAAATTGTCTCCCAACACTGCCTTCCACTGAATGGCTGCCAAGAATATAACTATTTCTTCAAAAACAATCTCCATAGATCAAATCAAGAACCTCCATCCCATACTTATCATACGCTCAGTGACAGGTTTTCTCAAAAACAAATATTCCAGATGCAGTTTTCAAGGTCTGATGTAAATTTTATCTTCTCTTGCTCAGATCTCCTGTTTTGCAATAACTTAGTGACTCTCTTTCAGAGTAAAATGCTCCATAATATTTACTGAGTCTTTTTCTATACCCTGAATCTTGCCATGCACTCCATAGACTTTACATCATTTAAGGCTTGCAATAAGCTTATGAATGAGGTATTATTATCTCTATTTTACAGAAAAAGAAACAAGACTTCCAGTCAGGATTGCATGGTAAATTCTATGAGCTACATACACACACACACACACCACACATACATGCACAAACATACATACTCAGCCCACCTTGACTGACATATCAAAAAGAGTTCATAACATTGAAAAATAAAAATAAATGTGTAGCCATTCTCAAATACAAAATTAATACCTCTATATACCTAAAAAGTTACAAAAATAAAAAGCAGTAAGTAGGGCTAAAGGCACAGCCTCCTGGGCTCCAAAGTCTGAAAATGAGCAATGGAATTTAACTGCTGAAAGTGTATTAGCACTAAAACTACCCCACACAAGGTAGGGTTCCAGAGCCAAAATCACTGCTTAAAATTGGAGTTCAGTACAAAGCTACCCTACTGGTGAAAGAAGATTGAAAACAAAGTGACCATTGTCACAGAATAAAGCTTAGATAAAGCTACATTTTGATAGAAACATAAGGGAGAAATGCCTTTCTTCCAGCCTGTGCTTAGTTGCCCAGTGGTTCGGTGGCAGTTCTGTGATATGCAAACTACTAACATGTGCCAGTAACATAGGGCACATAAAACAGTCCCAAAGGATGAGTTAATGAGGGTATAAAACTGAGTATGAAGGGAAGAGTTAGAGTGACAAATAGAAAGCTAGGAGACTTAAACCCAGCCATATCAATAGTTACATTAAATTTTAGTATAATAAACACTCCAATTAGAAGACAGAGATTTTCAGAACACATATTTTTAAAGACCCAACTATTTTCTGTCTATAAGAAATACACTTTAAAGAGACAGATGGGTTAAAAGAATAAAGATGGAAATATGTACCAGAAAAACACTAACCAAAAGAAAATGATTAGTGCCAATGAAAACTTCAAAACAAAGAATATTTTCCAAAAGGAGAGACATTTCATAATGATAAAATAACTGCTCTATCAAGAAAATGGTAAGTCTTAATGTCTAAGAAATGTGGACCATCAAAGTAAAGGAATCAAAAATTTTTTAAAGTAAGAAAAAGGTAGATCCACAATCATGGTTGCAGACTTTAAAATAGTCTTCTATCAATGATTAACAGAACAATTAGACTAAATAATCAATACAAATTTGGAGAAAATTCAGAATAATGCTACCAACCAACTAGTCTTAATCAAATTATATTGCAACACAACCATCAACTACAGGATACAAAATCTTCTCCATTGCACATAGAATATTTACCAAAATAGATCACATAATAAGTCATAACATAAGCCTTTTGGTTAAAATCAGTGTAGTAAATATTTTGAGATTAATAAAAACCCAATACGATAAACTGTAAAATGCTGCTAACAAGGTACTAAGAGGAAAATATATAGCTTTTGCTCTCAGCACTTCTGTTCAGGCTGTACTGGAATTCAATCTGATGTATTATTGATTTTAAATAAACATGAAATTTGTGAAACAAAAAGACTGTCTTTATTTGCAAATCAAATAAATGTATACCTAGAAAATCCAAAGGATCTATCAAAAAAACTACTAAATTTAATATACTAATTTAGCCAAGTCTTAAGACATAAGGTCAATATACAAATTTTATCTGTTTATACCAAGGACAAACATAGGAGATTGGAAAATATTTAAATCAATACATTTTGCAATAGGATGAAAAAATTCAAAACACCTGACAATAAGTTTAACAGAAGACATATAAGACCACTATATAGAAACTACAGAACATTACAAAACATTGCTGAGAGAAAGAGTGGAAAACTCAAGTATTAATAAATGAAGAGCTATACCACACCAGTGAGGGTTAGAAGGGTCAATATTACAAATATATTATTTGTCTCTGTATTACTCTACAGCATTGGTTCCCAAGTGGTGGTACAAGTGCCCCTAAGGGTATGTGCTGGGCCATTCAGGGGTACACCAAAAATACTCAGTAATGGAGTAAAAACAAGTAAAGTGAAAAAATGCAAAACGTTAGTTAGGGAACAATAAATGTTAAGTTTGAATGACTGTTAATGGAAACACTTCAAAATTAGATCATATTAGCGAATGATGACTGGTGAGGGTGGGGTATGATCCCTTCCCCCAAACCGCTCTTCTACCAATCACCACGCACAGTTTCAGAACAATCCATTTACCACGTTTCTAGAATTTTCCCAAACATATAAATACATCTGTAGCCAGACTGTTTGATCGGTTTACTTATTGACTGAGTAAGTGCATTGTCTTTAATCATGATTGTTTTCAAGTAGCTTTTTAAATTTAATATTTAAATACTTGATCATCATTATCAATATTTAACTAGTATCAATATTATAAAATTAAATCTGTGGTTTGTACTTTTAGTATAGTTATTTTTCTTTCCTAATTTATTACCTCATTTCCACTATTTTAATTAAGATAGGGACTGAACAAAAGTGTATTTAAAAACAGCTGTTTTAAAAACAAGGGGCACAATTTATACAAATGGGTTTAAAAGGAGTACGGAAGTGGGAAAAGGTTGGGAATTCAAACAATTCCAGTCAAAATTCCAACAGGTTTTAGATAGAAATTGATGAGCCATGGATCTCAAAGAACCAAACCATTCTTGAGAAAAAGGATTAAAATTGAAAAAATACACCTAATTCCAATAATTACTAAAAAACTACAGTAATTAAGATGGCATTATTTTGGCATAAGTATAGAAAAGTAGAACAATAGAATAGAATAGGACCTAGAAATAGGTGGGAGGGATAGATATAGATTTCTTAAACCAAATCCAAAGAACACTCAATATAAAAGAAAAACCATAAACTGTACATTAGAAAAATTAAAAACTTCTGTTCATCAGAAGACATTGTTAAGAAAAAAGAAAAGACAAGCCAGAAATGGTAGAAAGTATCCACATTCAACAACATAGTGTTTATAAACCAATAACAAAAAGACTAACAGCCCAATTAAAAATCAGTGAAGTGTAAATTAAAACCATAAATTAAAATACACACGCACTAGAATGACTACCATTAAAATGATTGACTATAACAAAAATATGTGGAGTGACTAGATCTCTCATATATTGCTGGTGGGATTATAAAATGGTGCAACCACTTCAAAAAACTTTTCAGCAGGTTTTTAAATAAAAGTATATATCCGCTATGATCTAGCAATTCCACACTTGAGTATTTATCAAAAAAATTAAAAACTTAGGTCTGTAAACATATTGATTGCAGCTTTATTCATAATAGTAAAAAAAAAAGAAAAAGTAAGGGAATGGAATATGTATCAACAGGAGAATGTGAGAATGTGTGGTGTCCTGAAATTCAAGTGAAGAAAATATTTTAAGAAGTAGTAATCCACTGTATCAAACATTATGATGTTTCAAGTAACATAACCATTGGATTTAGGTAAGTCATTGAGACCTAAACTATGTTAAGTAATTTAAAATTAAATACAATCCTTAAAAGTTTTTTATTTAATGATCAACTATTGCAATTAAGAGTAGAATTACATGACAATCTATTTTCCATTTTTCTGGGTTATAAAAAAGTACAATGTTCTTCCTAAAATTAGCTAATCTACAATTAGCTAATTTCATAATAATCAACCCATTTCCTGAATTATCACATGATTTTAATATCCTTGATACTAACTATTAGGAGGTTTTACAATCATCAATTTTTACATTTATCTGTTGTAATAATAAATTTACACTTATATACCCAATTGACTAATGGGAATTTCTACATATAAAGCATATGAGATTTTTCATTTTATTATAGATACATGCTTATTTATATATTAAAGTAAAAATGTCAGTTAATAGTATTATAAATCCAAATGAAATTCTCTTACTGATATGGTTCTGCTAATAACATGCTAACTTACATGCACATAAACATGACAGAAATTACTTTAAATGGACACATAGCTATCTGGTTTTCCTAAGAGCAAGCATTCATATGAAATAAGACCTGGATGGGCAGTTGGTCGGGGCCAGGCTGTAGAAAACCCTAATTGTCATCATAGAAATTTGACCTAAAACATCAAGTGAGTGTTTAAACTGGATAACCTTTAAATAACTCCAACTTTGAATGTTTATAGCTCTGTGGTTCTATGCATATTTCTCCCTGGGATCATTATTCAAATGAGAAAGATGGTGTATCAGTTCCAGCAAAATTTCACTAAGCACTTTAAAACAACCATCCATCAAGTATTGGCCCCTTTAGAATAGTCCCCAAAGCACTTGAAAGCGAAAAGTTGCAATTTTTGCCCTTCATACACGAGAAATATGAGTAGAAGATAAATAAGAAAGTCGATGCCTTCATCATAATTCTTGTGGTTGTTCTGTTGCATCTGTTTGAGCCATGCACATCTTCCAGGAATCAGTCAGTGTACTACGAAGTTGATTCCTCCCACACTACTCAGTCATCAGTCACCCAGGACCTGGCTCCTGCCCTCAGAACCCTGAAGTTCCTATAAACTGAAAATGGAACCCACCTGAAAACAAAGGATCGGCGTTGACCAGGGAACCCCTGAGGCCCAAACCACTGCAGAACAGCCCAGAACAGCCCTCAGCTGGGAGCCAGAACTGTATTTTAGTCCTGGCAAATGTTGGTTGCAGCAGAAAAGAACATTCTATGAATTGCAGTTTATTTGAAAACTTTTCCCCACATTTTTGGCTAACATGTCTCCAGTTCCCACAAGTCTCTGTGTTCTTTGAGGATGAGAACCATGTTTACTTCATCGTTTTCCCTCATATCTTAGCACCGCGTGTGGCTGGTGTTTTGCTTGGAAAGGAAGTAATGAATGTAACTTACTTGTTGAGGAGCAAACAACAACAACACATGATGAATGTTCCTAGACAACGTGTCACCAGAGCACCAAGATTCACCAGGCTCAGTGCCACTTTTCCCTGACACTCAGCCTAGCATCTGCATTAAGGGACTCTTCTTCAAGCCTCGGACCTTTCTCTGCACGTACCTATGTCAATGCATTGACCGTATTTTATTGGAATTATCTCTTTATGGTTCCTTTTTCATTTGACTATGTATTTTTGAAAGACAGAGGCTTAAAATTAATTTATCACCCAGCATGTATCATGGGGCCTGACATTTCATAAGTGCTCAAAAATACCTGCTTAACCCGTTTATTGTTGGTTGTTTCCCAAGACTACAATCACCTACTTTTCACATATGAAGTACCTGCAGAGCATGCAGTCATTATACTAAGTACACATTTCAAAACATAGCAGGAAAGATCGTGATGGGCTCAGAAGTCAAGTAAAACTTAGTGTCATAAAATCTGAAAAACAAAATTGCCCGGGTAATCTCTCTATTGTTATTTTCAGATTCTACATCATATACCACCTATGTGATTTCCCCTTGATGACTTTAGCTTGGTTTGGTGGTCATTTCATTGTTAGTTCAAGCTCCAGCTTTCTCTGTGTCCCACTGACTTACATGCTTCTGCATTTTATTTTATAAAAATTGGCTTATATAGACATCTCTGCATTTCACTCTTCCTGGGTAACAAAATTCCTCTTACTCAGCTTGTATAGATGTAATTCATTCCTATCAGGGTTCTATAACATTCCATGGTGTGTTATTCATTAGAGTAAATTGCAAAACTGCTAATATAAAGAGACCTAAAAACTGCAGTGACAAAATGTTTAGTTCTCTTTCACCTAATGGTTCAAGCCAGCTGCTCTCTGGCCACAGCCAGCTCTGTTCTATGCAGTTAGTCGTCCAGGGGCCGAGGCAGTGGCAGATCTACTCTCCTCAACATCAGTAGTTCCTAAGGTTGCTCTGGTCACTGCCATTCCCCTTGGGAGCAGGGGACAAGCATGAAGGCCGCACGCACATGGGAGGCACGTGGGTCATCCCTGGGACTGGCATGCTTCCCTTCCATCCATAGTCCACCAAGCAGACCTGATTCACAAGGCCACAACTAGCTATAGGGGCCCTGGATGTTCCTGGTCCAGCAGCCACACCCCACCCACACCTAGATTATGTGTAGGAGAGAATATATGTGGGTGGAGACCTAGCACCTTCCATCTCAGAATGGATTTACCAAAACTTACTCAGCCTTTCCCCTAATGATGGGTCTTCATTTCTATTTCATCTAAAAACACCTACTAGTGTTTTTATTTATATGGATTCCAAGCAATGAAAGTATGATTTAATAAATGTGGTCACATTGCTTTCGAAGTGAGCTGTAATACTTTACATTTCCACTTAGTGATGTAGGTGGGAGGGCTCCACCTCCCCACAATGTGTGCTCAAGCAGCATAAAGAACCCAGTAGTAGATACAATCGTTCTTTATTTCTTGGTCATTTTATGGAGTATCAAGTAATAATTCACTGTTAATGTTAATTTACCTTACCCTGACCACTAGAAAACTTTAGCCTCTATTGGATTACTCTTCTCTGAATTAGCTCTTTATAGTCTTTGCTAATTTTTTATTAGGTTATTTGTCTTTTCGTTACTAGTTTTATCTTGCTGTCTTTATATTTTTTAAAATGCAGAGAGATTTGGTGACCCTGGAAATATGTGTTTTTAGATGTATCTCTTCCTCTAACCCTCTCCCTAGTTCATGAAAAATCATCAACTTTAATATATTCCAAGGAGCAATGTTTCAAATGCATCGGAATGTTTCCAAGTTCCCTTATAAATGTGACATACAATCCTGGGTTTAATGTGCTCTTTAAGAATAATGAATGATCAATGTTGCATGCTGATATTTCATTTAAGTTTTAAAATATGCCCACAAAAGTTAGGCATCAACAAGTCTTTTGTCAAGTACACAATCCCTGGCCTACTAAGCTCCCACTTTGCAAATCAACATATTGTAGAAGAGTTAATTCATTTTGAGATTGATCATCCAGTAAATAAAACACCAGGCCCCTGGTCCAAGTACAGTGTGATTTGAGATTGATATGTGAGGCATTTGATGGGCTTAATTTGTTCCCCAGTGATACGTAATCAGCATTACAAAACCTTTCACACATCACTAGGATGAATTGGGTAATCTTCCATCCTGCATTCAGGAAAACCCCTAAGCAGAGCATATCAGTGAGACTGAATAATTATGTCTACCTTTTTTTCAGAAAGCTCAGAGAAGTTTTCGAGCCATAATGAAGCCCTAAAACATTTATAAGGCATGAGAAAAAATATCATTTTCTTTTTATACACAAAGAACAGGATGAGAACAGTTAAATGATTAAATGAGAGCTAGTTGAAGACAGAATCCCTGAAGTGCTGATGTCAGGCTAATACTGCAGCCAATAGACCCTGCTCCTCTTCATGTTATTTAGGAGGTAGGTCTCCTCAGGTCCCAGTTTAGCAATGCAAGCAGCAGAAAGAACCCTATATTGGGGCTAGTCAGCAGATAAATAGGATAATTACACTTTGCTGAGCAGCCAGTCTTTACTCGTCATAAACCTAGGCTATATCGCACTAAGGAAGATGAAAAAATAACATTTCCTTTTTATAGAACTCAAAGATATCTTCTTTTGAACATATGGTAAAATTTGTTGAATTTTAAATAATATGAATTGGGTTTTAAATAATTTGAGTAAACTAGGACAGTCACTTTCCTTTCTTTATCAAGGCAATTTACAAAGGAACTTCCTAGAGATACCAGCAGAATTCAAGCAAAAATATCCATTTTTTTGACTACTAGAAGAATAATTTTCTTCTCAAGCAGTTTTAGTTTTGTCACATTGAATAATTATAATAAAATTATCATATTATGTATAATTAATGATAATTAATAGTATAGATGGGTGGATTTTGCTTCCAAATTTTACATACTACACAGTCCTAAAACAAATGTTCACATATCTTCTGGCACTTTAGAATTTGTCGTTTTCTTCAATATATACTTAGAGGACTGATGAAAGAAATCATTTATCAAATCTGTTAAAGGTAGGAGAGAACAACTTATTTTTAACTGCACAGTGCATTCTTGGTATCATAATAACATTTAACATACTGATAAACATTTTCACAACTAATGCTTAGACAAGATTGTATGACTTGCCAACCATTTTTTAAATAAGCCATTTTTATCAGGAGGCGTCACTTCATAAATTATGTAAGTGCCTAACCATTACATTGTACACCTGAAAATAATATAAAATAATACTGAATATCAACTATAATTTTAAAATGTAGTCACAGAATGTAAAGTACAATATAGGGAATATATAGTTAATGTTACTGAAATAGCTACGCACAGTGTCAGATACATAGGAGCCTTGTTGTGGTTATCACTTTGTGAGGTGTGTAAACATCTAATCACTACGTTGTTTGTACACCTGAAACTAATTTTTTAAAATGTGCCATTTTACTTAATGATATTGGCAACCTCCTAAGTTACATTTTAATGTTATTCCCCTTTAATTGAAAGAGAAGCAAAGATTCAAAGTAAGCAATCTTTTTTCAAGATGAGTGACAAGCAGGGGCTGGAAAGCAGATGTGCTGATTCCAAATCCTTTTTCCTCACAGCATCATGTTAGTTAGCACAAATCTATTTCCACATGAAATTTTTGTTAAGGGTAGCAGGATCTCTAACTTAATCATAAGGCTCTGCCTACTTATTTTACTTTAAATTTAAGACCACAATCTCAACACGGCCTGACAATCTTCCTGCTTTTCACTAATAAGCCCGCTTTTTCACTCTCTGAGACAATTTTATATTTTCCCCTTCTCTTCTGTCCTTAAACCTGACCCCTATATCCTGCCTCATTTCTAACTTTAGTCATACTTCCTTCAAAAAAGTCCCATGGGAACTCCTTTATCTCCCCTACCCCAAATCTACCAGGCTACTACATTGATTCCCTCACTCTTAGCCTTCGATTTCAGTGGACAACCACTTTCCACACCTATCAAATGAAAATGCTACAAAGTTACAATAATCAAAACAGTACAGTGCTGGCATAAAATCAGACAAATCAACAGAATAGACAGAGAGCCCAGAAATACATTTTTGTTCATATGGTCATTTATGACAAAGGAGGCAAGAATATACAACAGGTAAAGATAGTCTCTTCAACAAATGATCCTGGAAAAACTGGAAAGATACATGAAAAAAAAATAAATAAATCCGACAACTTTCTAACACCATATACAAAAATAAGCTCAAAATACATTAAAGACTTAAATGTGAGACCCAAAAGCATAAAACTCCTAGAAAAAAATATAGGCAGTAAACCCTTTGTCATTAATCTTAGCAGTATCTTTTTGGCTGTATCTCCTCAAGCAATGGGAACAAAAAAAAAAAAATAAACAAACAAGATTACGTCAAATTAAAATATTTTTGCATAGTGAAGGAAAACATCAACATAACAAAAAGACAGCTTGCTAAATAGGAAAAGATTTCCACAAATGATACATTCAATGAGGGGTTAGAACCCAAAATATATAAGGAACTCTACACATTAACACCAAAAAAAAGCTAACAATCGAATTAAAAAACGGGCAGAGGACATGAATAGACATTTCTCCAAAGAGGATATACAGATGGCTGATAGACATGAAAAGATGCTCAACATCACTAATCAGAGAAACACAAATTAAAACCACAATGAGATATCACCTCACATCTGTCAGAACAGCTATCATCAGAAGATCAGCAAATAACAAGTGTGGACGAGGACATAGAGAAAAGGGAACACTCATACACTGTTGGTGGGATTATATAATAAATTGATGCAGCCACTATAGGGAAAAGTATGAAGACTCTTCAAAATATATAAGGCAGCCATGTAAGGAAAAAGAGAAATGGTGCAAATATTATCTGTGGTGCCTTGAAAGCCACTCTGAAAAACAATGCCATAATCAAAAGCTGATAATTATTTTATCTAGTAGTTGTAAAAATATAGATTATCAACAACTACCTGATGAATTAGCTTCTATTTTTGATAAAAATAGAAGATACTGTAAGCATTTTATAAAATTTTCAACTAAGGATATTTTTTTTAATAAAACATTCATACCTTTGTGTCCATTAAAAAAATTTTTTTTCAATAGAGCTGCCATATGACTCAGCAATTTCCACTTCTGGGTATTTATCCAAAGAGAACAAAAGCACTAACTTGAAAAGATGTATGTACCCCTGTGTTCACTGCAGCACTATTTACAACAGCCAAGATATGGAAGCAAACTGGGTGTCTATCCATAAATAAACTGAGAAAGAAGATAATATTATTCAGCAATAAAACAGAATAAAATTTTGCCATTTACAACAACACGGATGGACCTAGACGGTATTATGTTAAGTGAAATAAGTCTGAAAAATATGTGAAATCTAAAATAATAAAAATAAAAATGAATGAACAACACGAAACAGAAACAGACCCATAGATATAGATAACAAGCTGATAGTTGTCAAAGGAGAAGGGTGGAGTATGAAAAAAAAAAAAAACGGTAAGAAGGAAAAAGAAAGTTAACATATAAAGCACTTAAAATAGTTCCTGTTACATGGTAAGCACTATAAATGCAATAGCTGATGTTACTAAGTAATCTTTCCAAGCATATTAGAGAAGCCAAAAAAAAAAATGACCCCCTACATCCCATGTCTTGTCATTTTCTTAAACCTGCCTTCAAGTAACCATTTGCCCAACTTAAAGAGAGAAAAACAAGAAAGCCCTCCTATAACTGAAAGAAGTCCCATTTCTCTGCCACCTTCCCCTCAGAGTAAAACACACTGAAAACTCATTTCATTTTCTCTCCTTTCTCAGTGTATCAGTTCTACTTCTTTTTTTTTTCTTTTTTTAAGTGGTTGCCCAGAGCAAGGGTGTCCAATCTTTTGGCTTCCCTGGGCCACACTGAAAGAAGAATGGTCCTGGGCCACACATAAAATACACTCACACTAATGATAGCTGATGAGCTAAAAAAAAAAAAGGTTGGCAAAAAATTCTCACAGTGTTTTAAGGAAGTTTATGAATTTGGGTCAGACCACACTCAAAGCCATCCTGGGCTGCATGCCAACTGTGGGTCATGGGTTGGACAAGGTTTATCCTAGAGTTTACCACATACAACTAATTTCAGTCCACTTTTAAATAAGAGCATACCATTTTATGGGTCATGTGAATACCCTATAATATCAAAATAATCTTAAGTGCTCCTTCTCATCCCTTGTATCATTGCTGTCATTCATTTCACTGATATAAAAGAACAGATAAGCATATATAAAATACATAAAATAAAAACTTAATCATACATAATCAAAAACAATATTGTTATTTTGAACTTTTATGTTACATCAATTAAAAATAAGAAAAATTGGTTTTTATTTTCCCTTCATTTATTCCTTCTTCAGTGTGCTTCTTTTCTTTATGTAGATCCAAGTTTCTGACCTATATTATGTTTCTTCTCTCTAAAAATCATTTTTGGAGTTCCCTGGTGGTATAGTGGCTTAAGGCTTCGCGCTGGCGCTGTCAGTGCTGCGGCCTGGGTTCGATTCCCAGCCAGGGAGCTACCCACATACCAAAAAGCAAAAAAAAAAAAAAAAAAAAAAAATCATTTTTTATTCTTGCAACACATCTACTGGAAACAAATTCCCTCAGTTCTGGTTTGTCTGAGAAAATCTATTCCTCCTTCAGTTTTGAAGGATGATTTTATAGGGTATAGAATTCTAGGTTGGTGATTATCTTCTTTCAATATTATAAAAATTCCACTGCTCTCTCATCTTGTTTGCATGGTTTCTGAGAAGTTGGATGTCATTCTTTGTTCCTCTACAGGTAAGGGTTAAGAGGTTTCTATTGAGATCACCTCAAGGACAGTCTTTCCTTTGCTGTTTCCAGTCTACTACCAATGATTTGCCCATCAAGGACATTCTTCGTTTCTATTAGTGTTTTTCATCTGCAGCACTTTTTTTTTTTGGGGGGGGGGGGTAGTCAAGATATTCATCTCTCTGCTTACACTTTTTATTATTCTTGTATGCTGTCTTCTCTATCCATTAGAGTGCTTAGCATATAATCAGAGTTGTTTTAAATTTATGGTCTGATAATTCCAATAATTCTGCCATGTCCAGTTCTGATGTTTGCTCTGTCTCTTCAAAATGTGTTTTTTGCCTTTTTCTATGCTTTGTAATTTTTTCCTGATAGTTGGACATGATATACTAGGTCAAAAGAACTATAAATCAATCAATCATAATGCAGTGTTGAGGTGTGGGGGATAAAACGTTCTATAGATTTATGATTGGATGTCAGTCTTAGTAAGACTGTGTCTCTAGAGTATAAACTTCGTATGTGCTTTTTAGTTTTCTTTTTCCTCACTTAGGCAGAAGGTGGCTAGAATAGGCTGGTCAGTTGGCTCTGGTAAAACCTCAGCAAGTTAGGGTCTAGTGAAATAGTTTCTCCTGAGATCAGGCCATGTTAAGAAGAACACACTTGTGTGAAAATGGCTGCTCTCTCCCTCCACCTGCTGGGATCACGATCAGGGACAGGAATTTTCTCTGGTATTCACTGTGAAAACCTGGTTGAGCACCTGAATATACACATGCATCTCATAAAATTGTGGAGGTCCCTATTACTTGGTACTGATGGGAGTTTTTAACCCTCAGACTTCTCCACACTGAGCCTCCAGCATTTTGTCCATTACAGTTCAGATTTTCCTACTCTAGCACTGGTTCTTGTGGAGGTTTCTGCTCAGGTAAACCTCGACTCCCTATATTCACCTGTATCCAAACCAAGTCCTGTGTCCTTACCTCTCTTATAGATTCAGTAAGAACTGTTGATTTTCAATCAGTTCAGTTTTTTCACTTGTTAGAAACCAGTGGTGACTTCCAAGCTTCTTACAAGTAGAAATGAAAACCAGAAGCCTGTTTCTTTATTTTTTTAATTAAAATATAATTAACATACAATATTACAAGTTCTGATAATTAAGTTCATGAACTCATCCTAGAAAAAGTGCTGCATACCTCATTACTGAATATCACTATGATCACCTTTGAAGTACTCCCCTTGGGAAGCTGTGCACCGATGCCAGCGTCTAATCCACCCTTCAGAGCAATTTTGGAACTCTTATTGTGGAATAGCCATTAGAGAGAGCTGTTGTCATAGTACCCTAGATATCCTAAATGTCATCAAAATGTCTTCCTTTCAATATTTCCTTTATTTTCGTGTAAAGAAGAAAGTCGCTGGGGACCAGATCAGGTGAGTAGGAAGGGTATTCCAATCAGTTAATTGTTTACTAGGTAAAAACTCTCTCACAGACAGTGCTGTGTAAGCTGGTTCATTGTCATGATGCGAGAGCCATGAATGGTTGGCAAAAAGTTCAGGTCAGTTTCGTCTACCTTTTCATGTAGCCTTTTCAGCACTTTCAGATAGTAAACTTGATTAATTGTTTGTCCAATTGGTACAAATTCATAACACACAATCCCTCTGATATCAAAAACAGTTAGCAACATCGTTCTGACTCTTGATATGGACTGACAGAACTTTTTTGGTGGTGGAAAATTTGCTGACTCCCATGTGCACTTTGACACTTTGTTTCAGGGTTGTATTGTTACACCCATGCTCCATTACCAGTGATAACATAGCTCAAAACATCATCTTGCCTCTCCAAAAGGTCTTGGCAAACTTCTACTCTCCTTTGCTTTTGTTCACCAGTGAGCTCCTCCAGGACCATTTCTGCACATACTTTTCTCCTGTTTCTCTATCAATGTTTATTTGGTCTGCTATGCTTCTCATAGGCAACCAAAGATTTTGACACACAATTCAATGAATTTTTGTAATGTTTTCATCAGTTCTGCTCATTACTGCCGCTGTGGCCTCTCTTCATCAGTGACACTTGTTCTCCCCTCAGAAAAACGTTGAATCCATTTGTACACTGTCATTTTCTTCATGGCACTATCCCAATAAACTTGAACTAACATGTCCCTGATTTCACTTCCACTCTTGCCAAGTTTAACAAGAAATTTAATGTTTGTTTGTTATTCTAATTCAAGCTCCAACATTGTCATGATGGTCCACAAAACCACACAAGAACAATAATGAATGCTACACAGCAAGACACCACCACACGTCCACACAAACACAGCTGTGAGACACATACCAAGGTTATGACACTTTACTGAGTTGTTTGTACAATGCTGCCAACGTAAGCATGTGGTGGAGAGTTTGCAAACTTAATTGTCAGACCTTGTATAGTAGTTTCAGGTGTATGACATAGTGATTCTACATATATATATGCCTTATGATGTGATCATCACAATATGTCTAGTAATCACCTGTCACCATACAAAGTTATTACAATATTACAGACTATATTCCTGTGTTTTGTATTACACCCCTGTGCCTTATTAATTTTATAAATGGAAATGCATACCTCTTACTCCTTGTGACTTTTTCACCAATTCCCCCCACCCCCTGTCCCCTCTGGCAACCATCAGTTTGTTCTTTTTATCTATGAGTCTATTTTGTCTTTGTTTTATTTATCTGTTCATTTTGGTTTCTATTAGATTCCACATATAAGGAAGTCTATTCTTTTAATCTTCACAAAGTCTCTGGGAGAATGTTTATTGTTATTTCCATTTTACAAATGGGGATATGCCTAATGTCACTCAACTAATAAAAACAGATTCAGACATAAAGAGCTGGTTCTGAATGATCACAGAGCCCAGTTTTACACTGCCCCTCAGCCAGTATTTTTACAGATATTAACATAATGTTTACATTACCTTAAAGAAAGGCTTTACATGCCACTACAATAAAACTTCAGAAACAGAATATATCTTTCTGTAGAATAAAGTAACACAAACACACATACACACCAAAACCACAAGCACAACAATTTTATGCATTTCAGTTGGTAATCAAGGAAAATATTCACAAGCAATAGCTCTCTGAAAGAACTGGATAATTTATTTGGATGTTCATTTATCATCCAAATATGTTCATTTATCTGCTGACCAGCAGTTCCACAGTTCATACGGCCTTCCTGAAGTCTTCCTCCAATTTTTTAAACAGCACTGGATCCTAGAATTCTAGAATCCTGGCAGCGCGAATTGGAAATAGCCCCTCTCTACTTTCAGACCCTCCTCAGTGGCTGGGGCCAGGGGGCAGATTGGGCATTTCAAGAGTACAGTGGGCCTCAGGCTCTCTTGAGTAATTCTAAGGAAAAACGTGGTATAAGATTTTCTCTGTCCCAAACTCTAAGAGAACCTTGGATCTAACATAACAAAGGCTCAGTCCAAGGATACTGAAGTGGTGGATGTGCCCTTAATGGAGTGAAGAAGGTGAATCCATAAACAAAGGCTTCTAAATCCCTAAGACTTCAAAATTCCAAGGGAAGAGCATTGCAGAGAGGTTTCTCCTAGTGCCCAGCTGACATAGGAAACTGACACCCCACCTGCTCCTGTCCCACAGGCACAAGTCAGCAGAGACCACTGGATTCCAAACTCCACTTACAACACTCTGACTTTTCAACATTAGCAGAAGAAGCTGGTCGTTAGTGGAAAAATATCTTCAATGTGCTAAGAAAAAATAACTCTCCATCTGAACTTCTATGCCAAACTGAACTATTTTTTCAAGGATGAAGAAAAATGAAGCCATTTTCACACAAACAAAACGAAATAAAATTTTATCAACAACAGACCCCACTAAAAGAAATTCTAAAGGATGTTATTCAGAGAGAAGGAAAGTAATTCTAAATATGAGATCTGGAGTGCAACAAGAACTAAAGAACAAAAATTTGATAAATATATGGATAAATCCAAACTAACAGGATCATATAGAAGTAGTAATAATGCCTAATTTGTGAGGAAGAGAGGAGAATGAATCAACCTAAAGGGCTTGACATATATAGTGGATATATTTATGGCACATATATTGGGAGAACAATGATCTATGTTAGTGTTCTGAGCATTTCTAAGTTTTGCTTGGTAAGAGGATAAAGATCTTGGTTTACTTCAGAATTTGCCAAGGGACAAGTAAACATAGAAATAGTAACTTCCAAACAAATGGGACAAAGAGTTGTAATGAGGAAAAAGAAAAGACAAAAGAAAAACTGATTATCCAAAAAACAAAAATAAAGAAAGAAAAGAGAAAAAATTAAAGAGAGAAGGAAGAGTACAAAATAAGATTTTAGAAAAAAAAATCCAAATAAATCAATAATTTTAATACTTTTCATCACTTCAATTAAAAGACAAAGATTATCTATGGCATTTAAAGTTTTTTAACTGTATGCTATTTCAAAAGAAATTGAAAACTTAAGAAAACAGAAAATTTTTAAGTGAAAAGATAGAAAATATATGCAAGCTAAATTCTAATCTAAATCAAGTGTGTTATATGATATAATAGACTTTTGACAAAAAACAGCTATAGAAATAAAAAGATCCATATGTAACTAGAGGGTTTGACTCACAAAGAAAATAGAAAATATTTTTAAGTGAATAACAATGAAACCATTATATATCATTATCACTCAACCAGTATTTGCCTAAATACTTATAAAATAACATATTTTCTTGCAGATTTCAGATATATTTTCCATCGCAAAAGATGGGATCCTATATTCATAGCAGGAGGATGTGGAATACTACAGCACAGTATACTACAGCTGCAGAGACAATCACATATTCATAACAGGAGAGTGCAGAAGACTATAGCACAGGTGCACAAGTGCACTGCCCAGCTGCACAGACAATCAACTGTGCTTTACTGATGCTACTTCAGTTGAGTGCCCCAGCTCTCCCACCCAAGGCAATTGAAACAGCATGTGCACAGTGTAAGACGCAAGGGTACAGAGGCAAGAATACTTGCATGCAACTTACATTATGATGCAAAAATAATAAAACAGGATATTTAAACATCATATATATGTGTACACATACATGTATCTCCAAAAATTCCACCCCCCATTTTTTTTAGGAAACTCATGCACTCAGCTATCAGTTCCAAAGTGTCTGCCTTACAACTCCAAGATATCACTCTACTACTGTCTCCCCAAGATGTCTTTGGTGTTCTGTCTTCTGGGTTGCCATATATTTCTCTGAGAGAGAGAGAGAGAGAGAGAGAGAGACAATGTATGCTTGTATGTTTTTCTCCCATTATAAAATGAGCTATTTTGCTGGCTCATTTCTTAATGATATGTGTATATAAAGTGTCCAGCACAGTGCCTAGCACACGGTTGGTGCTTAAAATTAAATTCAATATTTAATTAATTTAAAAGTTAGATAGAATCTCATTTAAGTCATGAAACACCTTTTTTCAGCCTGTACAACTGAGTTTTAACATTGAAGTAATGTGTAAAAAGTGCTTAGCACAACATTGGGCATTGAGTAAGCACTCAATAAATAACTGTTAAAACTTCTGATGTTGACAATCAGAGTGAAAGGTAAAACAAGTCAGGAATTTTTAAGCCAGTCTATGAACTACATTTAATTCAACAAGAAATTTATGTACAGATTAGAGATCCTAGATGGCAGAGTAGATAAAGGTTGTACTTGCTCCTCTTGTGAACACATGAAAAGTACAACTAAATTGTAGAATAATCAACCTGGAGAGCCGTCTGCAGACTAGCTGAACCCAAGTGCTATAGCTGAGGATATAAGGAGTCAGAAGGTGGCTGGACTTACCATGGTGATCACATCTTTAGGCACAGAAATGTTGAATAACTCTGGTGTACAACTGAAATGAATGTAATATTGTATGTCAGCTACATGTTAATAAAAATCTTTTTTAAAAAATAAGAAAATAAAAGCATAAAAAATTATATATAATATCCATAACTCATAAAAACGTGAAGTCGGCATGTAAAAAGAAACATTATAGAATCCTTTACTACCATAGTTAGAAGGCAGAAGGCATTATCCAATTAAAATCCAGTTTATCCAAACCCAGAAATGAGGTACTTTTTATGTCAGGCTACCTGTGTTGGAGATATTACAAGTAGACTTAATTACATTTGAGGAAAAAAAATGGAATAAAATATATGCAAGTGTGAATATCAGCCATTAAATAAATCTTACCAAGTTGTTTATGCAAACTTTTTTCTTCTCTAACCATATCTTCCGGTTCTTATGCATCAGAATTCCTCAAGTCTTTCTCATTAAAAAACAACCTGTTTCTCTGCAGAGATATATTTAATGTCATTGAATCAGCAGGTCAAGTAAAATGTTTTGAAGAATGTTTCCTTTAGTTATGAAAAACTCACAAAATTCACAAACAGATTGTCAAAAATTTGACCTACAACACACACAAAAATACTCTGTACTTAAAATGTGGAACTCAAGGTGCATTTATTTTTCTACTAAAAAACTACTGATGGCCTCATATAGTAGAAAACAAACAGGCTTTAGAATCAGGTCAAGTTGGATTCAAATCTTAGTATGTTAATCAAAAAAAAGGAAATAATGCTCTACTTTCTCTCAGTGGGTTAAAAAATGGAATAAATTGTATAAAGCAAGTCAGATTACTCTTTGAGATACAAACACTGATCATTTGTTAGCGTTCCTTCTTCCAATAAAACAGTAATAAACTTTTTCCATGTAGAATTTTATGATTTTTTTTCTCATGTAACAAAATATCTGGGCTCCTTTGAGATTTCTGTTCACTTTAGCATCTCAGCTTCCTGAACCAGAGTTAGATCCTCATCTTAGAAGAGAATATTTTACTGACTGGTACAGAAAAAGTTTCCTCTGTTTCATTTTTGGCTCTTCTTTACAACCACTTGCTCTTAACAAAGGGTTTCTTTCACAGGTTCTGATATGCTTGACTCTCATTCAAGGGTTCTGCTCTGACCTGACGTAATTTAATTTACTACAATTCCACTATCAGCATTATTAGACAGGACATTTCATTTTTCAACATCTATGCAGCCATTTTTAAACTTTTAAACGCTTTAACAATTTCCCTTTAAGTAATGATTTCCCAGAATAGCCCTTTGTAATAGTTAAGCTTTATTTAAAAGAATGTGGAGAAACTGGAAATGGTTCAAAGAAGAACAGGCAAAATGATTAAAGGGTTGGAAAATAAATTATCTCAGAGTAAGTTACAGAGTTGGAGTTAAAAAGTGAAAGCAAAGGTATAACGCAAAGGATCTAATTCTTCAAAGCCTCATATGCGTACAAATCCAAGTTGTTGGCATTGAAAAATCATCATGCAAAAGGGAACACACAGACCTCTGAACCACGGGGATAGAGAAAGTCTTCAAGGTCTGCCTCTAGATCCAACTCCTGGTTATGCTAGATTTACTGATTGCTCAATGACCTTAAAATATAAATCAGAAATGGCAAATTGGTTGCATTATATGAGCTAACTTTCATTAATTGGTGACAGGTGACATATGAGTGCATTTCTATGAGCAAGGCCTTCTTAGAAATTGTGGGAATTAACTTCACATACAGCTATGACTCATCAAGAGACAAGGATCTGACAAGTGATAATAAGTGATAATAAGTACCCAGGTCATCCAAGAAAAAAGCTATCCTATGTTCTCACTCGAACATCTACCTGCATTTTTGGAACAAGGGAAGGTACACAAAGGTTGTCCAGATTAAAAAAAAAAAAATCCAGCCATTGTTGATATTAACGAGGACCGTTACCTGGCTGGATATTTTCATATAGTTAATGACACTCTCCTAGGATCTAGTCCGCCAAATCAGTGCCTACACCGGCTAGCTCACATATGCCCTCTGCCCTTGGTCACCACGTTCTGTGACTTCAGAGGTGCTTCATGCCTTCTGGCTTTCAGTGAGTTGGTTTTACCCAGTGGGAGGTACCGGCAGAAGGAGAATGAGATCAGAGCATTTCCCCGTTAACTCACTCCCTGCTGCCTGGCATAGGTTAGCTGACCATTGTTCCTTTTAGGAGATGTGCTCCCACAGAGCTCCCTCTCTGCATGCTGGAAACTACTTCATCTCCTCGGTGACAGTCCCTACAGTTACGAGGCCTAGGGGACTGTACTCTCCCAGGTGGTTTCTTTAAACTTGGTCACAACTCTGTAAGTAGTCCCTTTGTTAAACTGCTTAAGTTGCCCAGTGTGAATGGACAAGCTGCTTTCTTCCAGAATCCTGACTCATACAGTACCCCATAAAATTATACACATATGTAGTCAATGAATATGGATGCATATTCACACTTACCCTAAGCTCCATAATTGAGAATCATCTTATGTTTAATAACATAAAGTTCACAATGTTGTCTGTTCTGAAGCTGACACAAATCTTAGCCCTCGTTTTATGTCTCTAGATTATTCTGTTCAGAAAGCTGAAACTGTCATTGGTCAGCACAGTTCTGTGACTTACAGTCTTCCTGAAGCACCGGTTCAAAATTAGTTGTGATTCCCAAGGGCTGAACAATGTACTGGATGTCTTAGAAAAACACCCTGTGTTCTCCTTTACTCTCACACTCACAATACTTCTGAAACCAGATGCCTGGTATTTTTCTGACACCAATCAATTTTTCCAACACAAGTGTGTGTCCCACAATTCAATAAACTTCTGACACTATCTACCTGGAGTTAGTAACAGATTCCACAGGTGAAGGGCTCAGTCACACAGAACTCCTCCCACTTCACATGCTAAGCCCAAGTCCCAGGTTGTCACCTCGACTTCTGACTGACCAGCTATACATCAGTGTTCCCATGACCCCCCTCCTCTGGTGCAATCACTCGCCAAAACAGCTCACATAGCTCAGGGAAATACTTAATTATATGTATGGGTTTATTATATCATGTAGGGCATGATAAAGTATACAGATGAACAGGTAGATGAACAGGTAGATGAGCCCATGCATAGAGCAAGGTCCAGAAGGGTTCTGAGCACAGGAGCTGCTGTCCCCTTGCAGATGGGATGTGCCATCCTCCCAGCAGGTGGATGTGTTCACCAGCCCAGAGGCCCTCCAAATCTCATTCCTTGGGGATTTTTATGGAGGCTTCATCATGCAGGCATGATTGATCATTATTAACTAAATCCCCAGCCCTGTCCCTTGCCCTGAGGACAGCGTGGTACAGTGTCAGATGGTTGCTGGAATTACCATGGTGATCACTTCTTTAGGTATTAATATATAACTGTTGAATAACTATGGTGTACACTTGAAACGCAACATAATATTGTGTTAGCTATAATTTAATTAAAAACTTTTAAACTAAAATTAAACAGCAAGTAAAAGGTCAGCACATGTCCAGCTGAATGACTGATTCTGATTTCAATTTAACAAAAATAACAAGATTCTACTATTTCTGAACCTGGGCATGAAAGGAAATGCAAAGACAAAATACTCGCTTGCCTCTCATTTTTTAAATAGGAAGGAAAAGAACGCCGTGCAATAACTTGTTCAAAGTCATTCAACTACGTGAAGACAGCCACAGTAATGTTCCAACTACTAGGATACTGAAGATAACATCATCTTATCTCTCTGATTGCTCTGAAAGTATCTATATATTATAAGCAACAATTGTCAAGAAATTGTACCATTCCATCACCTATGAGAGTGATAAATTAAGACTCCTAAAACCTTTGCAATTTGATTAATAGACTAGGTGATTTTTTTAAATTACATACCGAGTTCATTTTTCCTTGCAGGCGCTCTGATCTGCTGCAGACACCCTCCATCAAGGACTAACAGCAACAGCACACCATTCAACATGTGCCCTCTTGCTAGTCAGAGTCCAGCCAAAACAAAAACAAAAACAAAAACCACCACACCACATGATCCAACATGGAGAACGTAATAAGAGAAATTAATTACAAAAATGTCTGAACAGCTGAAGGAGTGGCTGGAGGAAGGTGAGGCAACCCTGAGATCAGGAACCACCAGGAAGACACTAACAGCCACCTGGGCTAGAGGGGCAGGGGAAGGTGGTGGAGTTACTAAAGCTCCAAAGCTTGGCTGCCCCGGTGGAAGTGGGGTTCTGTCAGGAGCTGAGACGGAGGAGAAAAGGCTGGCAAGAGAGAACTGGAAGCCCAGAGGTGTTGTAGTCACTGCCAGAGATACCCAAGTCAGAGAGGGAGGCAGGGGGAGACAGTGACAGAGACAGGACCGAGAGAGAGGGACAGAGAGAGAGAGGGGGAGGAGAGAGAGAAGAGAGAGGGAGAAAGGGAGGGAGGGAGGGAGAGAGAAGAGAGGGAGACAGGGAGGGAGGGAGAGAGAGAGGGAGGGAGCGAAGAGAACAGAGACAGAGGAAGTCTTTCCTTCCTTTATCTGCTTATTCCTATATTATAATTTCCTGTTTAGTTCTCTCTTTTCACCAATCCTTCTGAATGGAAAGCCTAACTGGAAAGCAGTACAAAGAAGTCTGAGAAATGCAGTTTGCAATTGTCAGAACAAAACAGAGAAATGGCAGGGGATGGATCTGAGATCAAATAGACTGATGTCCTGCACATTCTAAATGTTCACCCTTGCCATTAGCGAGGTGTCCCGGCCTCCTGGCCCCTTTTCCTCCCTGTTTACATGCCTTTTTCCAAGGAAGGTCAAAGTCTTCAATCATTCGTGAGGAATCACTAAGGACCTTAGGAATATCCTCTCCCTAGAAAGAGGTTACTGCAGAAAAAGTGGTATCATCACCAGCAGAAGAACAAATCAGACATAGTTTACTTAATAGTTACACTTCTCAGTACCTCCTCCTTTTTTTGTGTGAACTATTTCTTAATGACACGTTTCAGGTGCCATTGACCACACTCTCCTATGCAAGGGAACTGTGCACAGTGATGACATCATAATCCTTGGCCTTGTCTGAGCACTTTATAGAGTACCAGGTATCAGGCTAAGCACTTTTATAATTGCTTAACTACAATCACCCCATGAAGTAGGAACTAGTAAAACACAGTCTACTGCTTAGAAGTGAGAGGAGTTTAAACGAACTACCCAGGGTTACATGGCTTGGCGAACTTATACTCGAACCCGGGATTGAAAGACACTAGAGGCCTCCCTTTTAACCATCACACTGGCTAGCAACACGCTGTACAGCATATATGTGTTTGCACATCTCTCTTCTCTGACAGAACACAAGCAAAAGAGAGGACTCTGTCTTATTTACATTCACATCTTCTTCATCTACTAAAGTAGTCATTTTCCATCAGTATGTGTTGAATAAAAAAAATCAATGCGCTTTAATTTTTGTACAAAAGTGAACAAGGCAAAAAATGCACAAATAAGTGCATTCTCACCAAATATACAAATCCAAAATATTACAATTACCTTCTTAATCTCACAACAGATTTACTCTAAAACTCAATTTTCTCTTTAATAACTCTCGAGCCTTCTAATATTGAAACCTTTATTACTAAAATTCATTTAAGTGCCTATCTGTGCATTCTAAACTCAAGCTCTGTGGATCAATAAAACTCAAATTGCTTTTTAAAAATAGATTCTAGGACATATTTTTTAAATACTTCAAAAGCAAGATCAGGATTACAAATTGAGTTCAAACTAAGGAAAAGGCTAAGGAATATCAAGGAGTTTTCCCAAAAC
Organism: Lyroderma lyra; assembly: GCA_004026885.1. Taxonomy (NCBI): domain Eukaryota; kingdom Metazoa; phylum Chordata; class Mammalia; order Chiroptera; family Megadermatidae; genus Lyroderma; species Lyroderma lyra. The sequence goes on along the minus strand of PVJL010001012.1, from coordinate 204,151 downwards.
AAGCCAATTTGTGCTAGGAAACTAGGAGAGATGAACATTGTTAATTAAGTAAAACAACAAGCATAAAAGAACATACACATCTAAACAGGCATTGCTTTCTCAAATCCTTTTTTAGAATTCTCCGCATTTAATTCAGCTACGCTTTTGAAATTATTTTCCTGATTTCTCCCAAAAAAGCACCTTCAGAGCACACACCTAAAAAGATTTTCTCAGCAGTATGCACCTCACTATCCATCTCTATTCCCAGTCCCTTAGGATCCGTGACCACATCTGGTTCACCATCGTATTTCCAAATGCCCTCGATGTACCCTGGGTCACAGTCAATGTTTGTAATAAAAATTTTTTAAATGAACACACCCACACCTGATAAAGACTGTGACGTCCTTCCTTCTGAATAAAAAAAAAAAAAAAGAAAGAAAAAAAAAGTGACTTGATGGAAAAACTCTCAGCCACCCACGGACTCTTATCCTGATTTTCTTGTCAACGACCCTCTGAGGTCAGCCTCTTTTTTGATACTTCCAGAGCAATTTGAAAAATAATTTCTCCCTTGTGGGGCAAGGACGACCATCCCATGCAGAAAAGTGTCTGTGGAGAGCGCAAACAACATCCTAGACCTACCAACTGGCACTTTGTGAGGCAGCAGTAAGAAGTGGTAACAATTTGAAACCAAGATTTGGAAAGAGGACTTGAACTAGGGTGACTATTCTCCATTCGCCTGGGACAGCGCTTGGACCAACTCCTGTCCCTGTATAATTATTTGCCGTGCCCCTTCCACTCTCAGAAGTACCTTGATTTAGGTGACTAATTATATGATTGCTCCAATTTTAATTCATTAATAATTCAGAGCATCCCAAATCTCCCTCCTAATTAGTTCCATTCTCACTCTATTTTTCTAAGTGGTTTTCCTTTATTTTTCAGACTGCCTTCCTCTCCCATTTGGTACTTATTTTGCCATTACCAAAGTGAGCAACGAAATAAATACTGCTTATTATTAAAACAAATTGCCAAAACATACACTCTTAGGTAAATAAAGGTGGACTTGGCCTGTTTAAGCCTGCATAAATGAAGATGATAAAATAACAGAATTTTATGAGCTCTAGCACAAATAAAAACACTCATTAGAAAATACAGCATCAATTTATGGCCAAAAGAGTGTATGGCTCACAATATAGAAAGACTTCTAGCTTCTCTTAAGCAAAGGTTTTTGTTTTTTTTGTTTTGTTTTGTTTTTTTTAGTGCTACAATTTTAAGGGTCATTTCATCACAAAATTAAAGAAAATACAACACAGTTGATCTGTTCTTTTCAACTATCTCGGCCATTCATGCAGCTCACTCTCAAGTCAATGATGCCATGAAATTAGTACTGATCATAAAGACAACTAAAATTAGTAAATCAAGCTCATAAAAAAATTATACATAGGACTTTGCTTCTGTGAAAAATGAATATGTATTTCTAATTTGTGTCTTCACCAAAGGATGTTTCATAGGTCTTTGGTACAGAAGAATTTTTTTGAACCTGTTCAGTGACAGGTCATTCCATTCCTCCTCATTTGTTCATTCATTCTTGCATCAACTGTAATTTTCTAAAACCCTAGTAAGTGCCAAGCATTGTGTTACACACTGAAGGTAGCAAAAACAACATCTAGCTACTTACAGTATAAGGGAGAAGACAGATGCACAAAGATTACACAGCATGGGCTCCGGATGTGATGTACAAGTACAAGAAAGGAGTGATCAGCTGCCCATGGGGTAAGGTGAGACCTCACAGAGAAAAAAGACAATTCCATAGGATCCTCCTTGATCAGCCCAGCTTTCTCCTCTATCTTCAGCTAATATTCTTTTCTTCCCTGCAATACTACACCACTGGCAGTTTCGCAGATAGGCCATACTTTCCCAGTTCCCCAGATGTACCATGCTGTATGTTACATCCATATAGTATGCCTTTGCATATGCAAATTCCTGCTATGTCCTCACTCCATGCCTGCCCAATGGACTCCCACATCCCCGCTAAGACCCACTGTAGATCCCTCCTGACCACCAACCAACCCTGAGAGATTCTTCCTTTGAAATTTTTGCATTTTTTTCTGTGTGTTTTAGGGTAGGGTTTGTGTTATATTTATCTATTATAATTCCCTGCTATCTTGCACATCTCACTCAATAGATATTTACTGAATAAATGAAAAATTTGAGCTAGACTTTAATAAAGGTTACAAATAATTAAAAGTTGAAATTTCATATATATGAGCATATATTGACCACATGACCCAGCAATTCCACTTCTAGTTATTTACCTGGGAAAAATAAAATATGTCCATAAAACACATGTACATGAAAGGCACTTGACTCATAACAGACAAAAATTGGGCATAACCCAAATGTCTCTCAGGGAATACTCCTCAGCAATGAGAAGGAACTATTAATTCTTGTAACACCATAAATGTACATTAAACATGTTAATATGAGCAAAAGAAGCCAGGCACAAAAGAGTACCTACCATATGACTCAAGTAATGTGAAACTTTAGAAAAGACGAGTCTTACCTGTAGTGAGACAGCAGATCAGCGGTGGCCTAGAGCTGGAGTGAAGAGTGAGTGGTGACTGAGAAGGAACACAAGGGGACCTTCGGAGGTGAATAAAATAGTCCCTGTCTTGACTGGGGCACTGGGTACATGGGTGTTAATGTTTGTCCAACATCCTCAAACTCTACACATAAAATGTGTGTATTTTATTGTATGCAGATTATACCTCCATAAACTTCATTTGTGAAAACTTTAGGATAATTTGCATCTACAGGGGCATATCAGTTTTAGGGGGCCCAAAGCTTATAGAATTTGGGAGAGGCCTCCTTAATAAAAAATACAAAATTAGGCTAAACTTTACCATTTATTTAGAATGAGAAATGAAACCACCACAACTTACAGGTATTAAAAAATGACAAGTATTACGAAATATAGAAAAACAAGATAGCATTTTTATTAATTAACCATATGATACTTCTCTAGAGCACATTTTTTTCTACTTTTTTTTTTTTGCTATATACTCTTTAACTCTTTATAGGAAAATGATTTTGTAACATTTTCTGTGAAAAGAATAAAAAACAACTCAATCTATCCTATAGCCTGGTGAATTAAAATTTTGTTATTCTATTGGTAGTTTACAAAAGTTTTTTTAGCATCATAACTCATTATTGGTAACATTATATGATCTTTATAAAAGTTTTCAAATTTGCATTTGAAATTCCTCTACCATATTTCTTTCATATATGAACTGTTACAGATGTACTCACTATTTATAATAATGCTAAATGTTTGTGCCTTTCCAAATTCTGAAAAATTCTATTTTATGTAATTTCCATGTAAAAATGAAAAAGTATGGTACATTCATAATTATATGTTCCACTAGCAAATATATTACTGAAAAGAGTTGTTTTAACCAGTTATCAACAAAACTTCAATCCTCTACTTAAAATGTTACACATTCTGATGTTTGAAAAATTCTCCCCAAGTTAGCTTCTAGCTTCCACATTTCAAGTTCTGTGTCTTCCCTGCTCCCCGTCACACTTCTGGTACCAAGTACTATAAAAACTTTCACATCACCATGAGGTCTTGGACTCTGGATTTTCCTGATGTAATGCTGGGTAAATCAGCACAGAGGCAATAATAAACTGGAAGCCACTCCTGCAGTAGCATCTAGCAATACTTCATCTATGTGGAGAAGTGACTGCAAACCATATAAACATTCCACCAAACCCAAACTAAATGAGTCTGTATGTTTATTCTTTTTAGTTTCCCAAAATGTCCCCACAGCATCTACAGCGTCACTGACATGACAGGTAATGAAGGGGAAATCAGAGAAAAAGAAACAGCAATAAGATGTTAGCTGATTGCTCTTAGAAAGTCCAACTTTTGCAAATTTTTCAAAAACATAAGACTATATGAGTACCTTGCTCAAGTCCATTCATTGGCTTCACCGTAAATCTATACATAAAACTTCTATTCATTCACTGATTTCAGTAAGAATTTGTTTTATGGAAAGTGCTAGCCCACGAAAAGTTTTTCCTTTATTTCTGATAGTTTGGGAAAGCATAACTAACAAAGATGCAGGTAAAGTTTTTTTTAGTACAGAAAAATTGCAAAGAATTCATTCTGGACCAACTCATGAACTTGGTATCCCTTAGTGAAATTCAGCGTGAAGCTGTATAATTCTAAATTGATCATGTAGGTCAAAATGTTTCATAGGGGGAACTGAAGAATATTGAAAAATGAGTTTCTTGGTTGGTTTCAATCATGATAGTTACATTATGTCTGCCAAACATCTGAACATTTCACATGCATCTTATGTCAGACTCATAACAACTTCACGGAAACATTGAAAAACAAAGTACTTGCTGTGTAGCAAGGGAAATATATTTTGTGAGATTTGAAATCTAGGCACAATGTTCTTCAAACAACTTAAAGAAAGTAATGACCTGCTTTCTGAAAAGATTTTTCCAGTAAGCACTTCTCAAAAGGTTAGACAGCCATCTACACACACACACACACACACACACACACACACACACTATATAGATGTATAGACATTTACAAACACTATTTTTCACTGTTTCTGGGGAAATGATCTTTCTTTGAGATTGTAAAGCGGGTAATAGAAAGTTGATAAGCTGATTGATCTCGTCGGAGGAGACTAGAATGTGTGAATTGGAGCAATATTTGCCACAAGTCATGTGTTTTTCTCAACATTTTCAGAGAGCTCCACTCTGTTTGCTACAGATTGCTACAGATGGCTTCTGCAAATATTTCATTTCATTGAAGCTAAAGGCCTGTTTAAAACACAATTCTTAAGTTTTAGTAAGCAAATTTTATTAAATATACTACCTCAAAAAAGTGGAAGTTAGCCTCCAAAAAAAGTTTACATCGAATGATGTCACAAAATGTAGGTGGTTCATATCTCATTAATTTCAGATATCAGACAGATAGAAAGCAGAGAAAGTGGCATGGGTTTCCTGCTGCAAAAGAAATACCTTTGCTGGGTCTCTATTTCCTCCCCCATTCACCCATGTGATCGACTAGGGCCCCAGGTTGTGGACTCTGCTTGCACCAGCATCATTCAGTTTCTACTGTCTACCAGTTCATACCTGCCCAAGAGGGAAAGAAAACTTTTTCTCTTATTAGAAACAATAATGTCCAGTCCAATATCAGATCAGTAAAATGCCTAGATAGAATAGCATCACAGAAGCCCTGAATGACCCTGGCCTATAGCTCCCCGTCCTAGAGGAAGGTGTTGCTCACTCGTGAGACAGTTGGACTTTTGCTGTCCTCTAGCCCCTAAAACCAGCTGTGTGTGTGTCTCATCCCCAACTCCCACTCCCATTTTCCTTCCCTTGGGCCCTTAGTGCGCTGGTAGATGGACTTTTGCTTATCCCTGGACCAAGCTTATGCATGTGGACTCTTTCTTCCCTTATGACTAGGTCTTTCTCAGAGGGATTCCCCAGTCCCTGTTGCAGACTTACAGATGTGTCTGGACACACCTGAATCCTGAGGGGAACATAGTTTAGCTTCAAGGGACAGACCACGCTGCACTATGAAGTTGAGATACAAAAAGCTTCCCAACAAGTAATTCTTATAAACAAGATTAATGACAAAGAGGTTGTGTGTGTGTTTAAAATAAAAGTAATTTATGTATTAAAAAAATTGTAAAAGGCTTACCCTGTAGAAAAAATAATAAATCAGGAATAAATCATTTTTTGAAAAGCACCTGCTAATATAATGCCCATTTTGTTCTTTCATAACCTAATTTATCTGTTACCTTTCCCAGAAAATTGAATTGTACACCAGAGCCCACAAAGAAATAACCTGCCTTCCAACAAGGGGTTAACTCATTTCACTCAATGCTGAATCTGATCCTTTACAAAAAGAGCAAAGTTGCTATTGTTTCATTGTATGTCACAAAACAGTACTGTTAAAAGACAGCAGTCTACTAAGAATAGGATAACTCAAAAATTGATTGTATTTTTTATAGCAGAAAAAATAGACTATAGTAATATGAAAATATTTAAAATTCTATAAGAGAATTCTAGAACTTTTGCTTAATATTGTCAATTGCACATAGGAATGAAGATTTCTATAAACTTTGATAATTTATCTTTGTTTTAATTTTTAAATTGGGTTTGTTACTATTACCATCTCAGAACAAGGACTATTTTTATTACTGATCTCAGGTTCAAAAAAATAAATGAAAAGAGGGATATAGTATGTGAAAACATACCATTTTTCTTCTTCCTTGTTAATAGAGCCTATTGAAATTGATTGTAAATTGATCAATTACATAAGAACATCAAGAATTTTCTAAAAGTTAATAAAATCAAAGAAATAAAATATTATAAAATTAATGAACTCTAAGAAAAACAGTAAACTTGCATACATAGAATATATATCATGTGCAAGAATCTTCAAATACATTTCTCATTCAATTTTTGGCACAAAACTAAAAAACAAATGAGATTATCCTAGATTAAGAAATGATAAAATTGGAATTCTGAAAAATTTTAAGTAATCTCCTGTTACATGACTAGAAAATAGCAGAGCAAGAATTTGGTACTAAGTTTTGCTAAATTCAGGATATCAGCTTCTTCTACCAAGTTATTCTGCCTTCAAGAAAATTAACCCCAGGGAGTTAATCAAAAGGTTTCCAAGGTTAAGTGTTGTTATGTTTTGATTTATTTTACAGATTACAAAACCCAATGGTGGGTAAAAGCTTTTATAGACCCCACAATGCCGAGGTTAATAGTTGCTTCTCTATTGGTTTCAGTTGCATTAATGTGTTGACTTCAGCAGGTTCACTAAATATCCTCACATTCCCGTGTTAGCATTTGCTAAGTAATATGTTCAACTCAAAAGTCCCAATGAGGGTACTCTGGTACAAGGTTCTCATTGATCACTTTTTGTAAAAATAAGATAATGAGATCTCATGGCATTGATATGCATTAGTAAGGCAAAGAATCAACTAAGGAAATCAATATAAGTCCTATGAGTCTATTTCACTCATTCATCCATTCTTCTATTCATTCATTTAGTCCTATATTCACAAAACAATATTTTCGGGGACACCAGCTGCATACCTGGCACTATTTCTGCAATGCATGTAAGTGAATGAGACAAAGTTTCTCTCCTCATAGAACATATTTTAGGAGATCAGAAGGCAGAGAAGCGTGAGTCAGGCTATTTATTCAACAGCTCCTGCCAAATTTAGTATGTTGGCTGTGTCCATCCATCTATATCTACTGCCCCTTTGGGCCTAGGTTCTCTCTTGGGTTGGTAGTTGGCTGACTGAAGAAGGAATCCACTGAGCAAGACAAGACTCAGTCTTTGGCACCTTGTGTGATAGCCCAGAAGTGGCACTGTGAAAGCCACTACAGCATCTGCTGCACACTCTCTAAAAACAAAATGGCTTGGATTTGGACATTCTTGGTAGGAATGATTAAAGGTTGATGGGACCATAAAGAGATAATGCTAGATAGTTGATAGATTCTGTAGTTCAACTTCATTCCCAGATAGAAGCTGGATTCATCTGATACTAGAGAAATAAAATTTCACGAGACTGAAACTAGATCTGAGTTTCTTTCTAGAAAGTTCTTTCCTCACCTTGGAACTCTGGGGTGCTATTAAGTCCTGAAGATACAATAAATGAGGACAACAGTTTTTTTTTTTCATGTATGAAGGTAGATGAATCTTCAAATGAAAGATGGAAACTGACTTTTCTCACCAGAAATGGTTTATGGAATCAACCTGCAAAAATGTAAGAGGCAGCAAAGGAAAGAGTAAATATTTTATTATTCTTAGATTACACATTGTAAACTCCGTGAAAGCAAGATATCTTCCTTATCCTTTATGACTGGCCCAGAATAGATATTTTAAAAATATTTGAGAAAAAAAATATATATATATATATATATATTTGAAGTGAATCAAAATCTCAATTGATTTTTTTTAAATCCCTAAAAGTCACAACCATTTTAATGAGATTTCAGCAAGGCATTTACATGAATTAACTGAGACTTAAAATTTGATTCTAATGTAAAATGTGTACTTGTATTTACGTACATTAAACTACCTAGGTACCAATAAATCTACTGAAAACTCTCAATATCTGATTATAATGCTGATCATTTAAGAGGCAATAAAAATGGCTGTGAAAAATACCCTCTTGGCCTAACTTCCAGTTTCCAAGAGAGATTAGAGGAACAAGTTAATTAACACAGTGAAGAAAATAATTAGATGAAAGGGACATTCTACAAGACAGCTGAGCAGAGCTCTTTAAAAAAAATCAATGACAAAAGACCCAAAACAGCAAAAACAATCTTGAGAAAGAAGAACAAAGCTGAAGTGCCATACTTCCTGACTTCAAACTATATTACAAAGCTACAGTAATCAAAGCAGTATGGTATTGGCATAAATACAGACATGTAGATAATGGAACAAAATAGTCCAGAAATGAGCCCATGCATATACAGTCAATTAATTTTCAACAAAGGAGCCAATAATACTCAATGGATAAAGAATAGTCTCTTCAATAATTGGTGTTAAGAAAACTGGAGAGCCACATACAAAAGAATAAAACTGGACTGCTATCTTACATCATACATGAAAATATCAACTCAAATGGAATAGAGGCTTGATTGAACAACAAGACCTGAAACCATAAAACTTTTACATGAAAACACAGGGGATAAGGCCCTTAACATTAGTCTTGCCAATAATTTTCTGATTTGACATCAAAAAACAAAGTCTTGTATTCCTGGCTATTTATCCAAAGAATCCAAAACACTAATTTAAAAAGATATATGCAGTGCTATGTTCACTGCAGGACTATTTACAATAGCCAACATATGAAAACAACTGGAATACCCATCAAGGGATGAATGGATAAAGAAACTGTGGTACATATATTCAATGGAATATTACTCTGCCATAAAAAGAATGAAATACTACCATTTAGGACAACATGGATGGACTTAGTGGCTACTATTCTTTGTGAAATAAGTCAGACAGAAAAAGACAAATACCATATGATCTCACTTATATGTCAAATCTAAAAAAGAAAATAAATGAACAAACAAAACAGAAAACTACCCACTCACAGATACAGAGAACCAAGTGGTGGTTCCTACATGGGAGGGGATTTGGGGGGCTAGCTGAGGAAGGTGAAGGGTTAAGAAGTACAAATTGATAGATACGGGAGAGTCACAGGGATATAAAATCCAGTATGGTGAATATAGTCAGTAGTATTGTAAAAACTATATGGTGTCAGATGGGTAGTAGACTTATTGGGGGGATCACTTCATAAATTATATAAATGTCTAACCACTATGTTGTACACCTGAAACTAATACAAAATAATATTTAATGTCAACTATAATTAAAAAAAAATAGTCATGGGGGTGTGTAGTGAAGCACGGGGAACACAGTCAACAGTGTTCTATAAAGTAGCAGTGGGTGGTAGACTTGTCAGGGTTATCACTTTTTGAGTTATATAAATATCTGGTCACTATGTTATTCTGTACGTTTGAAACTAATTTAAAAAACTGAAGGCAACAATCCAGATGAACAAACGAAAACTCGTAGATACACACAACAGTTTAGTGGTTACCAGAGGGTAAGAATAAAGGGTAAAGGTACAAGAGGGAAAAGGGGGTCAAATACATGGTGAAAGAAAGAGATTTGAGTTTGGGTAGTGAAGTCACATGCAACATACAGATGATATATTATAGTTGTACACTTGACACCTATATCATTTTATTAACCAATATTACCCAAATAAATTTAATTTTTGAAAAAAGGCAACAAAGACAAAAATAAACAAGTACAACTACATCAAACTGAAGAGCTTTTGCAAGGTAAAGGAAACCATTAACAAAATTTCAAAGTAACCTATAGAATGAGAGAAAATATTTGAAAACCATATATCCATAAGAGGTTAATATCCAAAATATGCAACAAAGTCAAATGAATAGCAAAAATCCAATAACACTATTTTAAAATGGGCAAAAGAACTGAATAGAAACTTTCTCAAAGAAGACACCAGATGGCCAACAAGTACATGAAAAGGTGCTCAACATCACTAGTCATCAGGCAAATGCAAATCAAAACCACAGTGAGGTATCACCTCATACCTGTTGGGTTGTCTATTATCACAAAGATAAGAGAGAAACGCAGGCAAGGATGTGGAGAAAAGGGAACCCTTGTACACTGTTGATGGGAATACAAATACGTGCAGCCACTATGCAAAACAGTGTGGATGTTCCTCAAGAAAATAAAAATAAAAGTGCCATATGATCCAGCAATCACAATTCTGTATATATCCCAAGGAAACAAAAATCATTATTTCGAAGAGGTATCTGTTCTTCCATGTTCATTGCAGCATTGTTCACAACAGCTAAGTTATAGAAATAGCCTAAGTGTCCATCAACAGAAATGAATAAAGAAATGTTATATATGCATATAAACTCAGAATTACACAAGAATGATAACTGCATATGTATTAATTCCTTAATGCTTTATAAAAAATAAAAAAAACTGGGAGTTCCCTGGTGGTGTAGCGGCTTAAGGCTTCAGGGCTGGCGCTGTCAGTGCTGCGGCCTGGGTTCGATTCCCAGCCAGGGAACTATCCACATACAAAATAAAAATTAAATTAAATTAAATTAAATTAAATTAAAAAGAATATTTAAAAAACAAAACAAAACTGTATGAAGTAACACACTTTACAGTAGAGACAAAAGCACATAAAGTTAAGCATTTATCCAAAATCAGAGGTCACACAGCTCTTAATAGAGTTGAGATATGAACTGAAGCAGTCTAATTTCAGAGCCACAACTTCTAACCATTGCACCAGAGGTTTGGAGAAGTTCTGCATGGAAGAAACTTGCTTAATTCCTATAACACTCAGTATTTCTCACACTTATTAGTTTCTGCATCATTTTCTATTTACACTTGTTAGCCTCCTTAAATCTCTGAGAAACTCCATTTATATCCTGCTTTCAAGGATCATACAACTGTGTTCAGAAAATAAGACAACACACATGCAGCAAAATCAAAATAAAGCGGTATCAAGTTAGATGATTAATTGCATGGGACAATCTATAGAGCTTTATTTCTAAAGGGAAGATTAATCAAGATGTCTTGAACCACAGAGATATCTTAAAAGTGCTTAACAGCCAAGAAAAAAGAAGTAATGAACCAAGGAACATGATTTAAAAATTGACTTTTGAGTTACAATGTAAGAAATTGTGCTTTTTTTACTTTGTAAACTTTGAGTTACAATATTAGAAACTGCATGTTTGGTTTTTTTTTTTTTTACTTTGTAAACTTTGCCTCTATACTTCTGTTAGTTGCTGCTTGAATTTCAGTTAATCCAAGTGCAGTTAATCCATCATTTTTAGAAAAGGTGAATTTAAATATATCAAGATGATGATTTAAAAAGACCATTAGATACCCTTCATTCACCAAGCAGAGTTTCTTACCTCATCAGCACCCTTATTATCTACTTTATAGGGATGCTTGCCAAGACTGAAGAGCAAATATTCTTTTCAGACTTAAAATTGCACTGCAAGGAAATGGTAAAGAGCACTCTTTCACAGATATGCATGTATACTAAAACAAAAATGAGAAAAATGCCATACATTGAATTTACATAGAATTCCTTGCCTGTTCAAAGCACTTACACTTGAGTTAAATTATTATGCTACAACATCCTCAGGTCCACAATAACCATGAGCAAGTGTTAGAAAATTTATGTTCAGTAGCAGAGAGCCAGGTGGTAGGATGAAGGCTTCATCACCATGGCATGTTAAAAGCATCACCTTCTAGAAAATTCATAGAAGGAATCCTATTATAATTGTGAATCATTGTGTCTTTAACAAAGACTTTATTCTAGGTCATAAAACATTCAAAAATTGCAAACCTACCTTTTGATTGGCTAAACTATAGTGAGGTCATGAGCTGTGATACGGTGGTTTCCATTATGTAGTGTTTTCAAAAATTAGTTCTAAATTATACATCAAGTCTCTCTCCTTATTTTGATACCATTTTCCTTCTAGACCTTAGTGTAATCTACTTCTTTCATAGAATGCTCTTCACTTTCCCTACAAATAAGTTCCTGACACCGGGGGTACTTAGATAAGATTAATAGGACTTTCCTACTTAATATAAATCTTTTGATTTGCTGCTGAATAGACTGTTCTTCAGCATCATTATCTAACTCCAAGGGACAATGTTGTTTATCATCTGGTCCTGAAAGCAGTAGACCACATCTGGATATGATAGTACTTTGAATTCAGAAACCATGAAATATAAATGTGCTGCTATCCGTGGTGAGCAGAAAATAAATGAATCACGTTGGTTAGACATCCAAAGTGGTTTACATTTCCTTTACATTCCTGATATGTTAGTTAAAAGTAAAAGACCGCCAATGTTAGAAGTAGGGGCATTTTAAAGGCAGTCAGGCTTCAAGCAGAATAAACTCAGGAGACATCATTAAGGATTTCTAATATTTCATGTTTGTGCACCTCCCCAGGGTTGTTAAAGACTAGAATCTCAGTGACACACCACAGCAACATGGAAGGCAGCCTGCCAAATGCTCATCTCCCAAATATTCCCCTAGATACTAAATTGAAGTCAAATTTTATGAAACTGTCACCTGACAGGATTTAGATCTGTTTTTTTACGTTTCTCATCTTTCATTGTCCACAATAGCAAAGTTACAATGTGAGCATACTTTTTTGCTCTAGCAAAAACTCCCTTGGCCTAACAAGTCTGGGTCCAAAGCCACAGGTGGATAAGACATGATTAGGCTTATTTGCATATCCAGGCCATGGACTGGTTCTGAATACAGTATGGAAAGGAGAGTTCCAAAAATGATTTCATTTATGCTTTCATTCATTTCAAAAACTGCCTGTTGTTTTATGTCCTAAAATTTTTCAATTGAAGTACTTGCTATTACAGAGCTTACATTATGAATTTTAAGGCAATCACTAGTAGACAAACACTCAATAATAGTATCATGTTAATAAGCTTATAGGATCTAATGAGGCTGCTTTGGAGGACTATGCCAACTCAATGTATAAATTATTCATTCAAAAAAATACTAAATGAGTGTCTACCATGTGCCAGATACTGTTCTAGATACTGGGGAATAAGGCTGCAAATGAAACAGACAGGAATATCTACCCTTATGGAACTTATACACTCAGTGGCAGGGAGGTGAACAAACAATTTTTTAGACAGAGGTAAGTGCAAAGGAGAAAAACAAAACAAATATAGACTGCCAATAGGGAACAATTTTAGAGTGGCCAGGGACATCTCACTGAAACGCTGACATGGGAGCACGTGAAAACATATCCTAGTGTAAACAATTTTGGGTTCCTTTTCCCTCCCCAAAGAGAATCGGTTTCTTACAGGAAGACACGGGCGATGTGGACCACGGGCACCGAAGTGAAACCCAGAATTCCCACCAGCTCAGTAGAAGGACGCCAGCCATCTCCAAATAGCTACAGTGATACGAAAAATCAGGCAGTTTTTACCTGGGGATAAAATATTCTAAGTCTCACTGACTGGGGCTTTCAGAAAACTTTTAGGATTATGCTGCTGAAACTAATGCTGAAGCGACAAATACACAACTTTTGTTCTAATAACTTGCTCTGTCACCGACAGATTTGATTGCTGTTCTCTTTTGAGTCACCTTCTCCATTACCCTCAAGTTGCTTTTCACGAAGAACCAATCCTTTACTCGGGCCGCCATATGTTCTTCATTTCAGCCCCTCAGGCCTTTTTATTTCTGAAGCAGGGGAGGAAGCTTTGTCCTGAACCGATGTCGCTGTAGCTTAAACAGAACAGTAGCAGCCTCCGGGACTTTCAAAAAGCACCCACACTACACAGTGTGACACTGTCGGGAATATAGTAAGACTGCCAAACAGACAGGAGAGCGTCTACGTAATACCCAGAGATGCAGCCTCATCACAGTGGCCACAACAACAGACACCAGGGACAGAGGGATTGTCTGTCCTGACAGCAGACTCCACGCCAGCCTCACCACGTGACCGAAAGTCTATAAGAGCACACTCCACTCTCATTGCTGTTTTACAAATCACTTTCTTGATTACGCCCGCCCTTGGGAAACTCCTGACATCCTGTGTCCTCCATCCTCTCAGGCCTTTGCTACTATTTCGGATTTGATGTCTGACATGGCTTCCCTAGTCATGAAGTCCTGGGAAGAATCAGCTCTGGCCTGCAGATGCAGTCGCTAGACCACAGTCCATGGTCTAGCATTCATTCACTCAGCAAGCAATACGTGAGTTCCTGCTACGTGCCAGGCACGGCTCTGAGGGCTGAAAAGGCAGCAGAGAACAAGTCAGGCCAGGACCCTGCTCTCGCGGAGCTGACTTTTGTTTTGTTTTGTTTTGTTTTGTTTTGCTTTTTGGTATGTGGGTAGCTCCCTGGCTGGGAATCAAACCCAGGCCGCAGCGCTGACAGCACCAGCGCCGAAGCCTTAAGCCACTACACCATCAGGGAACTCCCCTGACATTTTAATAGAGAAATTCAGTAAGCAAACGGACAAATAATTTTTAAGCTTCATAATAAAAATCAAAGGAAATGTGAAATGACTGACAGGTGTTTCTGAGAAAATCTTTGGAATAGAGGAAATAGGACTGGGTCTTTTTTTGGCCTACTACCCACCAAGATTCCCTCATTGTCCCTTTGTTATCACATCTTTCCTCACTCCTAATCCCTGACACTATCCAATACTTCTCTGCCACCACAGCTTTGCTTTTTTGAAAATGTCATATAAATGGAATAATAGATTATGTAACCTTTTGAGACTGGCTTATTTCGTTCAATGTGTATAAGACTCATCCAAGATGATGTGTGTGTCAATAGGTCATTCCTTTTTATTGCTGAGGAGCAGTCCATTGTGTGAATGTACCATGGTTAGTTTATGCATTTACAGGTGGAAAGCAATTTGGGTTGTTCCAATTCTGGTGATTATGACTAGAGCTGCTATAAATATCTGCGAACAAATTTTTGTGTGAACATAAATTTTCAATTTTCTAGGGTAATGGTCCGCAACCTTTTTGGCACCAGGGGCTGGTTTCATGGAAGACAATTTTTCCACGGACAGGGGTTGAGGGATGGTTTCAGGATGATTCAAGCACCAGATGCCACTTATTTGTCACTTACCACTCACTTGCAAGGTTTTGATATGAGTCTGCAAGCAAGTGATTTATTATGGTCTCTGTGCAATGAAACCTCCCTGCTAACATTCATCTATATTTGCAACCTCTCCTCAATGCTAGCATCACCACCTCAGCTCCACCTCAGATCATCAGGCATTAGATTCTCATAAGGAGCTCACAACCTGGATCCCTGCATGAGCAGTTCACAGTAGGGTTCGAGCTCCTGTGAGAATCTAGCTGCCACTGATCTGACAGAAGGCAGAACTCAGGCAGTAACGTGAGCAATGGGGAACAATGGGGAACAATGGGGAACAGCCTGTCAATACAAATGAAGCTTTGCTTGCACGCCCACTGTGCACCTCCTGCTGGGCAGCCCAGCTCCTAACAGATGGCAGACGAGTACTGGTCCGTGGCCCAGAGGTTAGGGATCCCTGCTCTAGGGTTTAAATGCCTACTAGTGGGATTACTGGGTCGTATGAAGCATGTATGTTTACTTTGTAAAAAACTTCCAAACTGTTTTCCACAGTGGCTGTACCATTTTACACTCCCAACAGCAATATGTGAGAGTTCCAGATGCTCTACATCCTTGTCGGTATTTAATATTGTCAGTGTATTTCATTTTAGCTATTCTAATAGATACACAATAGTATCTCATCATAGTTTCAATCTGCAGTTTTCTATCAGCTTATGATGTTGAACATCTGTACTTATTTGCAACCATATATCCTCTTTGGCAAAGTGTCTATTCAAATCATTCACCATTTTTTAATTGGGTTGTTTGTTTTCTTACTGTTGAGTTTGAAGAATTTTTCTATATATTCGAACCTGAGACTTGATTCTCAGTGGCCCAGCCCATCCTCCTGGTTTGGTCTAAGTTTTCAAAATGAACACAAATAGAATGATATACATGCCACTGAATATGAAAACACTAAATATAGACATTATAATGGTAGAAACACTGAAGGAAATGAATTTTTGAAGAAGATATATTTTGCTTATAATTATAATAATGAAATAATTAATTTAGGGATAAAATTATAACCAATTAATAAAGGAAAAGGTAACTTCTTTATCATTTTTAAAATATAATAATTATAGGAAATCTGAAAAAGAAATATATTTTTTAAAAATCATACTGAATCCTATCACCTGGAAACAAACACTGAGAATATTTTGACCTTCTTCTACCTAGGTTTCTCAACTCTGTGATTATATTTTTTGCATGAGCTATATTACAATAGATCGTGCAAAATTACATAAACTTTTTAATACCTGATTTTTTCTCATTATAAAGGAAGTACATGTTTATAGCTACAAAACATAAAATTTGGGGGGGAGGGGGACTTTAAACTCAGAAACCCACCACTCAGAGATTTCAGTAATAGCAATTCTCTTATTTCCTAACGATACTTTACATGAACGCTTGGTTTTTAGTCTATTAGATATCATACTGTATATACTGATTTTAGGCAGAGTTACCACAGGAATATTCAAAATTCCTTGTCAGATCATGATATAAAGAAGAACTTATAAAAGGTAATTACTAATTTTGTATATTTTCTTAAGTGTTTACTGATGACCATCTGCCATGTAAGATAGGCGGGAAAAAAGGAAAACATTGTTCAAGTTCTTGGCAAGAGGCATAAATGGTGTGGCTCTAAGCATTTCCAGGGTCACAGAGATGTGGGAGCCACTGGTGTCAATCACCAAACAGTTTCTGTTCTCTACTTCCAGGTACATGGTAGGCTCACAGTTCTTTTACTCCTTTCTTTCCTCCTTATAGTTTTATCACTAATTCTGGCTTTGGAGTTGTGAACAGAAGTGTACACATCACTTCTGAGGACTCACTTTGTTGCCAGCTCCATGCCTTCCATGGCTCTCTTTCCCCCTCTCCCAGGCTGATTTGCAATGTCCCAGGAAATCCTGGGTCCTGGAGAATGGACACATGGAACATGAGCCCCAGATGTGCTGTGATGGACATGGTGGCCTATTCTCACCAATACAGAAATTAGAACCTAGAAGTGGAGAGTTGCCATAAAAAAAAAATCTAAAATATACGACATCGGCCTTGGGCTAGGCAGCATGTAGTGGAAAAGACTGGAAGGATGATACTGCATGTTAATTAATAGCAAAACATCAGGTGAAACTGTCACCTGCATCTGTGTCTGCCTGGTGCCCAAGAGAGCTAACTGTGAGTATCTCTCCGAACTCCAGGATTTATGATGTCATGTTGGTAATATGAATCTGGGAAAATTTATACCACTGAAATTGGGAAGCACCACAAATCATTGCTTTTTTTTTTATCCTGGAGAGCCAGCTATTAAAATTTACCACCACAACACTGAATGCAGTAATTCATAGGATAAATCTTGCCCCGAATAAACTTGTACTTCTTGGGGAGAGTTTGGAATATTAGAAATGTGTCCCAGTTGCTGTTTGTTGAACTTCACAAAATATTAAAAGAAAAGGGTAGGCTCAGGAAAGAATTGGTCCAGGTCTAAGCAGGAATAACAGAGAAGAGAGAGAGTCCACACATCCAGGGACTCAAAGAGTTGGAAGAGACTAGTTAGTGTCTCTCAATCTCAAATAAGAAAAATTAAAACTCTAATAGCAATATTAAATCAAGAACATGTCCTTACACTTATCATTAGAAATCCCTGAATGGTTAAGATGAAACCCAGTAAATCCTTTTGCTTTGTCAATAATTGCTCAAGGAGAAAAAAGCTCTTTATATGTAAAGTACATCTACTGGCAAAGGGAGGTGACTGGCACTAAACAAATAAGAAGCCTAAGTTTTTAAAAACACCTGTAATGTCAAATAAATCAGTATTCTGTGAAGGAGGAGGAGGAGAAGTGGAGAGGGAGAAGAAATGATTGAATCTTGAAGACTTAAAAAATGACTCTTGGATCCCTAACCTTCTATGTGAATGAAGCAGATAATAAGCAGCTCAACCAAAGGGAAAGCGTGTTCTCTAATTCTCATTTGTAGATCGTGTCAAGGAGCATAATGGGAAAGGAAGAATTTCAGAGAGGGTAGAGCTATGGACCTAGAGACCAATGGACTGGGGGACCCCTCCTAGAACCAGAATCAGGGCCAAGGCAAAAAAAAAAAAAAATTCCACATCCTCCAGGGAGCAGGCGCTTGCAAATTCTGCCTAGTATAATAGAATTTCAGAAACGCTGTAAATCAATGACTTTTCAGAGTCTTCCTTTCATTTCCCTTTCAAACAAGATTTTCTCTCTCTTGTTCAACCACTGCATTTTAGGTTGGGGAAACTAGGTAACTAATCTTTTTAGCTCACAGACCTATGGATCCAGAGCAGTCACATCTCTGTACCTAATGAAAAAATCACTGTGGCCTTCTTCCCACCCCCACAATTGAGAAGCCACCATGAATCACTCAAAGATCCTAGACAATGACCTGATAGTATGACTGGATATAATTCTTTAATTTTCTCCCAAGAAGAGAGAGTATATGTTGTTGCAGGAAAGAATTAGCCAAATATCTGTGATCATAGGTGGAGTATGATCGTCTTGAGTAACGTTCACTACATATCTCCAGTCTCTCACCTTCCAAACACAGGTAGGATATACACCTGGCTTCCTGCTGATTGGCTGAGGCTATTAAACTTGTGAATAGAAGTAACACAGATTACTTACGGCCAGAACATTTAACTACAAAGGTATGACCATCCAAAGATCAACTTTCTCTATTCCATGATTGACTGGCAATGTCCCAGATAGTGGCTGTTCTCATAGCCTACATTCCAGAATGAGGTCATGTAGAGAAAAGTTCCTTGCCTACCAACATGGACATGTGGCAAGAATGAGAAACAAAACTTTTTAATTTTAAGCCACTAAAAGTATAAATTCACATTTCCATATTCTGATTTAAATTCTCCTCCCATCATACCTCAAATTTGTAAAACATTAGCTATTTAACAAGTGCTATTATATTAGATTCTCATTAAACAAGTGAAGAAATTTCATCTAAACTTTGTGGCAACAGATATAACACAAAAAAAATATGTTTTCTAGTAGTAGGAAATGTAAGGAAGCAGAAGATCAGTTGACTAAAACCCACAAGAGCCAAGCTTTGCCCAGAGAGATGATATTAAGATGTTTCCTAACAATGCTTCTCTAGATCACCTAGTTCTATTTTTAATCTCATTTTATCACCTCCTCTGTTCTCCTCTTGTGACTTCTCTATGTCAAATATTGCACACTGAAGAAAAATCATTTTTAAATTATTCTTTTGTTATTTACAGTAAGTCATTTTAAAAGATATACTCTTTCTGAATTTATGCATATAACTCCCTATGTTGTTTTTTTCCTCTTGCCTTACTCAAGTAAGAAGAAATTCTTGACTATAGAAAAGATGTGTAGATGTCATTGGATTGGTTCACTCTTAATTTGTTTTCTTTGGTCAAATTGCCTACCTAAATATTAATACTAAACATATTATGTCCAAAAATGGACTCAATTTCCAGAAGGTAGATGCCTTCATCCACAGGGCTGGTTGAACAGAAAATAGAATTTCAGAGCATCCCATAGCTTGATGCTCCAATACTCTGATGCAATGTAGTCCATGAAAAGCAATAATCTCCATAGTCTACCATTTCCAACCAATTCCTATTCCCAAATATATTATCTTATTTGAAACCACTATACTTTCAAGAATATAAGAGACTATAGTTAGTTTCTCTTACATTATGCCCTGTTGTCTTCTTGAAGATATAGTCCTTTTATAAAATACAGAAAATGGTGCAAGGGAATTCAGAAATGTGGGTGAATCAAGCAGCACACCTTGAGATTAGAAGAACCATGACTTTGTTTTCTGTTGGGCACTGAGCCAGGATTTATACCCGGGCATCGAAGTGGAGAAGCATCTTCTCACATTCTTCCAGAGAGGTAAGGCTGGTATGTTTTATATGGCAAAGCATGTGCCTGGCAAAATTCTTTTATTAATCCAGTTTTATGAGCACTGCTATTGGTTGTTTATAGAAGAGTCATTTTCCTATTCTTCATGGCAAAAAGAACCATGATTGTCTAGGTATGTGTGTCAGACAATGTGTGTATCCCTAGACTAACTGTTGGTCAGAACAATTCCATTTATCATTGAAAGTGAATGAGCTGGGCGTGCTCGTGTAACTCAGTTCCAGACAATGAAGGCAGAGGAGGGACTTTTCCTCCTTGATAAAACAGAAGCATGTAAGGAAAGTCTTCTTTGTATCCCTCCCCTCTTCCTTCTTGTTTGAGACACTGTTGAGCTGGAACACAGTATCTGCAGCTCTGGCAGCTACTCTGGGACAATGAAATGAAACCTGGGGACAACATGGCAACACACAGAGAATAGCAGTAAGAATAAATGAAAGAGCCTGTTTTCTTGATGTTAGGCAACTGGCATAGACAGAGAACATCTAACTTCAGGCTACTTATTAAGTAAACAATACGTTTCCTTATGTTTTAGGCACTGTTGGAATATTTGTATATTTGTAACTAAATCCAACTTACTGATAGAACCACAGTTATCCTCTTAGAGTAACTGTCTCCCACACTTTGGCAATTTTTCTCTGCCTTTGCTGTCACTGTTGCTGTAAGGGTTCAGCTTTTTCTCTTTATCTTCTTAAAGTTTTTAGTGGAAATTCAGAAAAGTCTGCACTAAGGGCAACCTGCAAAATCCCACCTTACATAAAAATTCCACTGTGTATCGTTTGATTACTTCACTGAGGAAAGAGCTGACAATCTCTGGAATGCTTCCCTCCTCCTCTCTCTCTCTCTCTCTCTCACTGCCATGGCTCAAATAATCATATTGTCTTCCACGTGGTGAGTGCCTTCCAAACAGATTTAACATGCATTAATGCCTTTGATCTTCAATTCAAATCAATTCAATAAATATTTATTGTAGCCTTAATAAGCTCACAGGCCTGGGCTAAGGGCTGTGACCAATACAATGATGAGGGACAGTTTCTGCTTCTACCAGGCCCCCAAGCCAGTTGACCTGATGATACATATCACCTACCTCTAATATAATTATGACTGGGTTATGTGTAATCTGAAATAAAAGTAATGTGCTTTCAAAGCAAGAAGAAGGAAGAAATGAATTCTCCACAGAGGAAAATCATGGGATTACAGTACAAAGTGACATGTTATCCAGACATCAGCTGTCCTCTTTAAGCTACTTCTTAAAGAGTAGATTCATGTACAAGCTGTAGCAAACACTGTGAGACAGAAGAGGTGATTTACACAACACACCTATGAATCCTGGCTCTATTAGTCACTGGTTATGCGATTTGACACACTTTATGTGCTTCCATAAACGTCTGTTTGTTCATCTGTAACAAAAAGCTAGCAAATGCTGTATTTTAGGGTTTGTTTCAAGATTCAAAATAAGAAACATAAAGCACTTAGCACACAGTTTCTCTTATGGTGGATTTTTAAAACTTGTTTTTGTCTCGTTGTTGTTGTAATTTTTATTATTCCTAATACCAAAATGGGAATGAGATTCTGTATAGCCAGGGGCAGCACACACTCAAAAAAATGGGTTCAAAACATGAGGATGGAGGCAACAGATGAAGGATGGAAGTGAAAAAAAAAAAAGAAGCACACAAAGAAACGTATAAAACCAACCAGGAAGAAGCCCCACTAACCTTAGCAATGCGGTCTAAGTTTGGTCCTGCTTCCACAGTCTTTACATCACTGGCAACAAGGCATGTATTCAACCAATGAGAAATGGCATCCTGCTGCACCACCAACACAGGCGGCTCTAGAACCTTCCTTCAGTCATACCTTGTGGCTCCTACATCTGCCCTAATTTAGAACATCAGAAGGCCGAAATTCTTAGGAATGTATGTTTTAATAGGTTTTATTATTATTTAGGCATGGCAAGGTCAGCAGATCAGGAGAAAACTGCCACTGAAAAGATGGTTTATTGCTCAGACTTTCCAAGAAGAGAGGGCTTTGCCACACCAGGTGGGGCATGTGGGGAGGCACCAGGGTCCATGAAGGGACAGAGGGGAGCACGAGAACCTGTGGGCAAGAGCCATGATGGGGGTCCCCCCAGGAAGGAATAGGTAAGGTAGGGTAAAAAGGCTGAGGGTTGGCTAATTTGAATAACTCCAGCAGGCTTTGGGGCATGGAGGCAGTCTTGGTTGGCTGGTACCTGCTCCCGGGGTGATGAGGCCAGGTGCCTTTGGGACACGGGGGCGGTCCTGGTTGGCTGGTACCTGCTCCTAGGGTGATGAGGCCAGGTGGACAGGGACATGAACTGCAAGAGCTGGATAAAGAAGGAGGCTGGGAATGAGGGTTTTGGAGTGCTTGCTTCGCTTCTGAAAAGCATGCTCACAGGTGAGTGTTTTACTGACTCTAAGAACTGGCTGACCCTGGGAGAAACAGTCCCTCCAGGGTCAGCAAGACCCCGGATGTCAAAGCAGCAGAATACAGAAACTAAAATACATGGTTAACACAATACTTGAAAAGGAAAAGGAGCCCATGTGTGGCTTACTGGAGATCTTCCCAGTTCCCCAAAATAAAATGCTCATGATCTGGCCCAAAGAATACATGCTGTTCAGGAGTCTTTGAGGCTGATTTTCTAGTTCTCTGCTTTTCTATGTTTCAGATAGCAATGGCTACTGGTTAAGTGAGGTATGTTAATTAACGTTGTGTGTCGCTGAAAAATATCCCCACTCCATCTCAAAAGACCACTTCAAAAGTGCCCACCTGAAATGTCCAGTAGGAGCTCCAGTGGTGCAATCGGTTAGCGCATGGTACTTATATGAAATGTCCAGTGCTCAGTCGGTGTGCATAAACTCCCTGAAGTCATCCCCATCGCTCATGTTTTTGTTCTTTGTGTTCATTGATTTTGAGCTCATAAGAGAATTTTTGTTAGTTTTCATTGATTTAAGTAAATGACTGACTGTATCTCTGACATATTTTTATCTAAAATTCATGCAGAAGACCATCTTGGGCCCGAAGCTATCGACAGTTTCAGCCATCACTCATCTGGGGCAAAAAGAACTCATCATCACATCAGCAGATACTGTGGTCACCGGGGTGGAAGAGAATGGGAAGTCCATCACCCAGAGGAGATAAAATTAGATTTCCAAACAACCCTGGTGGCAGCAGGAGTCAGAAATAAAAATAAGAACTTTCAACTAGTGCAAAAGTGCATTTTGAAATGAGAAACAAAGTGCAAGAATTCAAGATGAGAGACAGCTGACATGAGAGCTACAAAGAGAGAGAGCCGCTGACCTAGCTGACCTCAAGCTTAAGGAAATGTCTGGAATGGCTCTGTCGCTGGCATACAAGAAAGGATGGGTACGAGTATTCATGGGATGCACAAACAAGAGAAGGAGTAACATGAGGAATTTAGGTGACATTTCTGGACGATGCAGCTCAAGGGAGATGTGTGGAATTTGGAGATGATTCTAAAGAGAGCAACTCTAATTTTGGAAAATACTTTTAAAAACAGAAGACCGTAAATTTAACCTTGGGAAGGGAAAGTTAATTGGGAGTCTCAGTTGTCAATTTCATAGCTACCGCAAAGAGGCAACCTGCGTACATGATCTGGAGGTGTTCTTGCCTAAAAATAACTTCTGCCCAGATGCACAGTTCTACAATCCCACCATTAATGGATATTATGCACAGAACCAGAAAAGAAGCAATCTAAGTTAAACCAATGCTATCTGAATGGATATACTAGACATTAGCCTAAGAGTAACCAATTAGGTTCTGAGTAAATGCTTTAAGTAATGGGATATTTACTATCAGATGATGGTGATGATGATGATCCTTACCACTGACTGACCAACTACCTGCTATGGGCTACAATTTATACTAAGAGTATTTACAACTCAACCACATTCAATCCTACCTTCCAGTGGAGAAACTGGAGCCCAGCTCGGGTTAAGGCACTGGCCTAATGCTGCATAAGTGGTAGGAAAGGTCACTGAAAGAGCACAGCCTGATTTACAGCCTGTGCTGTAGACCACAGAACCAGGGGGATTCCCATCCAATAAACATGGAAACCTAGGCTCAGAGAAGTTAACAGCACTCCAAGGTCACACTCTGGGACAGCCTGTCTGACGCTGAGCATGCACCTGTCTGGCTCCAGACCTCACCGCTGTCACCACACTGATGCACTGCTTTCTCAGTGACATCCACGAACAATCTCCGACACTCCCCATGCTCCCCATCAAGCTTCCATGGTACGGAGCTGTTACACAATGCAGAGCACAATAGGCTCCCAACAAGTATCTGTGGACTAAATATAATTCAGTCTATGCAATAGCAAGCTGCACTATAAAAGAATTACAACATGAAAGCCACAGAAATCAAGTTCCATGAAGAGAAACATCTGTCTAAACAGATAAGCTCTTTGACCCAGACAGGTAACTGAATCCAAATCTGTATCGTTTACTGTGTCTCCTTGCAAGGGTTTCCTCTAATCCTGACCACTGCATTATTGTCAACTCATTCACTACTTGGGCTGTTATGACAAGGAGATGGCCGGGATTCAAAGCCCTGTCTGCTAAGGAATGGACAGCAAGAGCCAAGCCCTGTCCCTTCCCCAGAAAAGTGCTACCAACAGTAAATTCCACTCACTATTAAACCGATGGCGACTGGGGTCTGAGAGATGCGGACCTCGGAAACGTATCAGCAGTGTGATTCACCTTCGAGCTTGACTTCAATTATTCTGCACCCCGATAACCGTGTTGGAACATTTGGTAAAATACTACCTTCACGAAGAAATGGGAGAGGCCAGGCAGGCTCGAGCAGTCCTAAAGGAAGATGAAACGAACTGTGAAATTCTCAAATATAATTATCAACTTAATAGTGTGTATATTCAGTTCTGATTGGTGTATAATCACTTAACTAATAGAAAGAAACTAATTTGCCATTACAGCTGTTTTGAAATTACATTTAAAGGCAGAATCACAGTGCGCTGGGAACGGTAGCCACAGAACCACTGTCTAGATTCTAGCTAAAAAAAAAATTCTTTTTCTCTCATTTCTCCATTAATAATTGCTACAAAGAGTAACTAAAAATGGAATTAGCATCTAAGTCTTGCAGCAGCAATGACGAAACGAATGTACTGGCACGTTATCCCCAGCCTGCTTCACAGATTAGGGGCTTGGAGACGACTGACCAAACTCTGATGAGGACGAGTTTGTGGAACTGTTACTAGGACCCAAGTGCTGAAAATCATAATCAAGAATGGTCCAAAGAATTGGGAACTCTGACCAAATCTCTTCATATTCCTATCATTTTAGATAAGGAATGCAGGCCTGTTCAGGAATCCTCAAAAAAAAATGTATTTTTTAACCGTTCAAGCCATTTATTTCAAGTGATACGTGACAAATCCAGAGTGACCAAAAACAGGAGGACTGCCTGCATTTTACTCTTCAGACCCCTGACGCGGGTACGAAACGCACATGCTCGACACGCTTCTGCTGAGGCTCTAAATCCGTATCCCTCCACCTCTGCGTCCCCCCAACTAAGCTGTAAACTCCCCCAGAGGAAAAGGGCGTACCTTCCTCTTCCGAAATGGTTCTGCGTCCTCCCCTCCGCTGCTGGCCAGCTGGATGAAACAGGTGCTGCTGCACAGAACCTGTACACACACGGCACCCACCACGAAACCTACGATTCCCCACCGGAGCACTGCTCAGGCAACCGGCCGGCAAACGGCCACCAGTGCAAGTAACAAGTTTAAGAGCAGACAGCCACAGAGAAACTACAGATACTCGGGAGGGAGCCCCACAACCACACAGGCTAAGAATCAGAGGGCAGGATTAACTACATGACGGCCAAGACCCCTGCCCATCATCCTTAGGCTGATTCTGATTGGAAGACAGAGTGGGACTGAGGGAGCAAGGTGGGGAGCGAGGGCGCCCCTACTCACAGGGCGGAAAGGGCGGAACCTAGTTCTCAGCCCCTCCTCCCAGGGCTTAGGGGCAAAGAGGTTCTGCCCGCAAGGAGAAGATGCTTCTGTGATGCTGCTTGCCCTCTGGGGTGGAAGGCTGTTCTGGAATGGGGGAAGCTCTCCCACTCTTTTGAGAGTAAAACATCAGCTCATAACCTTGACAAATGAAGGGATGATGACAAACAAGATTAAAACAAGCAAGATCAGACCCTCATCATCTGGTGTCGACTGATATAGGTTTAAATGATTAGTCATGACTCTTATCTATATATAATACCTAAGATGATACAGCTTTATGTAAATCTACCGGAGGCAGGGACCCAGAAACTCCCAAAATTATCTTCGGGAGGGCGGGCCCCTTGTAGTGCAGGCTTCTTCACTAGGGGAGTGTTCCAGGAACTGGTCTGCATCAGTGCACCAGCTGGCCTCCTTGTAAGAGGCCACCTTTGGCTTCAGTGAATTTGTTTTGGAGACTCTTTCAAGGTGTTTGCCAATTTCATGATGGGTGATTTACACGAATAACGTGGGGTGTGACAACACACCTGCCCACACCGCGCTGAGTGTTCAGACATTAAATGGCATGACCCCCGTGCCCCACCCTCCGTAGTCACCCAGTCTTGCCCCAAGTGACCTTATTTTGTTTCCCCCATGAAAAAAAGTCCTCAAAGGGAAATATTTTGTCGATATGGAAGAGGTGAAACAAAAAACGACAGAAGCACTAAAAGGCATCAAAATCAATGGGTTTAAAAACTGTTTCGAGCAGTGGAAAAAGCATCTCAATAGATGTATGGATCAAACACTGAGTACCTTGAAGGTGAGACTGAAATTTAAATATGTAAGAATAAATACACAATTTTTATGAATAAATTCCGAGTTCTTTGGGTCCCCCCTCCTATTACAAAGCAAGCTATTCAATCTTAGCAATCTATTGACATTTGGGGCCACATAAGTCTTTGCTGTGAGGAGTTACCCTGTACATTGTAGGATTTTTAGCAATACCTCTGACCTCCACCCACTAGGTGCCCTTAACATACACACCCCAACCCACCATTTGTGACAACCAAAAATGTCTTCGGACATTGCCAAATGTCCCTTGGGAGGCAGGCTAGTCCCTAGTTGAGAACCAATGGCATAAAGTCATATCAGCAGCACATAGGAGTTAAAATAACAGCACTAGCACCATATAGCATAGGAGGAAATATTTTAGGAACAATAATAATAATTTTCAGTGATTTCAATAGCAGCTATCATATGATTGCATTTCTCAGGAGAAAAGAATAGCTGGTTATTATTATTAGAACTTGAGATTCTCAGAAATCTATTTATAGACCCAGGCTAACAACTTAAAAAAAAAAAATACAAGGTTAAAATAAACTGACAGTGAACTAGTCCAGCAGTTAAGGGACAGCCCAGGCTGCAGGGGGCACAGGCTGCTGCTTACCTAGTGATATCTGCTTGGAAACAAGCTGAGTGGCCCTGCTGAAGCCGTGTCCCCCCACCTCCCCACCCAACAACGAACTGATGACTGCAGTCAACTTTCAGCAAGAAATATGTTAATCATATCATGTCTTCATGTTTAAAAGCATCATCTATTTCCTTACACCAGGCAAAGCATGTGCTGCTGAATGCAGAATGTAAAGCTGGTTTCTCTACCCTGACTTGCAATAAACTCTTATGACCTTGAACGATGTTTCCTTTTTGAAATTCTGCCTCCCTCCTCCCATATTTTAAAAACAGAGTGGTGGCACCAGCACACTAGTGCTATTCCTATATGGTGACACCTGTGTAATAATTACACATAAGACACCGGCAGTATCTTCCCAGGTAAGTATTTGATATATGACGGCTGTCTGGAAAAAAATCCAGCCATAAATGCCTCTACTTTTCATATGACATGGCTGCATACTTTCCGGACAGCCCTCGTATGGCAGCAATTATTAACAGTCCTGGCACTCCCCAGTGAACTATGACATTCGGGGACGACAAGGAACAGCATGTGTGACAGGAGCAGAGAAGCACCAACCAGAGGCAGAAACTCTCCCAATCTGCCCGCCGAATTCACAGTTCACCCTAAGCCTAAATAAAATAATATTCTTCACATGCAGCAGAGAATACCTCTTTCTCTCTCTTCCTCCTCCTCCGACCCTTCCTTCCTCCCTCTGCCTTGCCCTCTTTCTCCCTCTTCGCACACAGACAGATATATTAATACTCTCCAGTGAAGAAATAAATAATGATATCTTTATACTCGGAGCACAACAGTACAACTAGTGTAGCTAGAAAAAAACAAACAAACAAGGCCTTCTGCTGCCAGCATCACCAAGAGGGATGTACTCAGAGGATGCATGGCAGCAGGATCCCCAAATAATGCTGCTGTACAAGCCAAACTGGGGGTGACCACATGCAGGTCAAAGCCACAGAAATGTACCATGAAAAAGAAAGCACAGCTTAGAGCAGAAAAACAAAAGAAGAAATGAAAAGAAAAAAGCTAGGAAATGTCCATCATGCTTCTGCAGCTAGTCTGGCACGCAAAAGTAAAAAAGAGAGTTTCTTTGTTCCAAAGTAATCAACAGCGTTTGTGTGGAGAAAGGGCAGGGCTCCAAGAGCCAGAAGCTCTCTACATCACCGCTGTGCCCGCAAGTCAAAGACGAGGTGGGCGGCACAGGAAGGGCTGCAGAGCACACGCCCACCTGCAGGCACAACCAAACTACCCCTAATATGGGGAGAAGACGGGCGGCACTAACCTACCCAGGACTCTTACCACGCACCACCGGCCACAGCGAAATGAAGCTCTGGAGCAAGTGGAGCAGCTCTTACACTAGAGAAAACTTCACAATGAATGAAGTTTGTTTTGAAGGCTGTCCACTGCTATTTTTACATCTACATAAAACCTAAGAGTCAGCTTTGTTTGTATCACATCTGGTATAGATAACATGCTCACGGAAGAGGATTGAGGCTACAAAGATGAATAAGCCTTGGACATTGTCCCCCAATATATCCAACTAGAGACAGTACCCAAACGGAGAGTGACAGTACGAGTGGTGAGTGCCCAGGAGAGTGAGAAGAGAGGGACGAGAGAACTTAATCTGCTCAGGGAATCAATCAGGCGTCACGGAGGCAGAGACGTTTGAGATGGGCACTGAAAGATCAGTTAAGTATTTGTGGCGGACAGAAAGCAAAACGCACGAGGCGCGAGTTGCAGGGTGAGGGATACGCTTGCGGGGACTGACCACGTTCTATGTGGGGACTTCAAACAAGAGAATGTGAGACAAGACAAGTAGTTTGCAGGAAGATTTCCAAAGCCCTAAATGTCCGTAGGACCCACCAGCATTACCTGTCCTTCCATTCATTCCCATCAGCTGAGTGTCCGGCCCACGTCACATACGGCATTACCTGAGGCTGTGACTGTGCACAGCTCCTCAGTCACCTCCCCACACTCCCGATCGATCCCCCATCCCTGGACTCCCCCAACTCCCAGGAAACCATTCCCTGTGGCATTAGAAAGGTAGAAATCTACTTTCTCTGGTTCGTTTTTGCATTTTAAAAATGACTTGTACTGACCCTCACAGAAAAACTGGGGTGAGAACTTCTTTTTTGAGCGGGAGGATCTTTCCGCTGTTCTTAGCTTAGGGATCACACTCGCCCACTTCCGCCGCTTAACCCTATTTCCGGAATAGAAGCGCAGAGGCCGCCTCGCTCACGGGCGCCTGCCGCTGCTCTCCGGTTTGCCTGCATTAGCAGCCACGTCAGTTCTTACAGGAGTTCAAGAGATTTCAACCCTCTTACACGTTCACACACAACAGATGAAGTTCCTACGTGAAATGCATTTTCAAGTGCATCTCATATTATAGCCTGAAACACAAACCTGAGAGTTTGTGAGGTTACAGGGGTGCTACATTTAACTCCATCCATTACTCTCCCACCTTCGAAAGTGTAACTTGTTTAAAGAAAGCCGAGTGTCAATATAAGGATAATCATGAGTTCACTCTAATTTGTAGAAGAAGTAAACTGTCAGCAAATGTTGTTCTTATCACAAGGGACATACTCCTGAATGATCCTACAGTCTAGGGACACATAACCAAGTTGGAGAATCACTGCCTAAGTGCTGAACTGAGACACATAAACAGGTATTTCTCAGTGGTACACTCTGTCAATAATTCATATGTAGATTTTAAAAGTGTCCAGTTCACTCCTAGTGAATACATACAACAACTGGATCTGACTCATTATTTCACTACATATATATATATATATATATATATATATATATATATATATTTCAAAACATATATATTACTAAATTAAACCAGTAACCTTTTGTTCTTTTACGGAATTATCTTTCAATTCGAAATAGACTGTTTTGGAGGTTTCAGCGTCAGCAAGTGTTGCTTCATTTTAATAAGGAAAAATACACTTGATTTTATTTGTCATATAAGCCAAGATATTTTTGGAATGCTGTAGTCAAAATAACTGAACTTTAAAAACAAGTTAATATTTATATATGTATTCTCTCCTTTGAACAAACCTGCAAAGGGAACCCAGACAGGGTCTCACGTCCTGCGTCAGCCAGCTTCCTGTAACACACACCACCCAGAATCCCCTTGGCTGGCAGCAAGGAAGCTTTACTTCCTGCTCATCGGTCAGCATCTGCAGATGACTGGGGCTGCTGCAGCTCTGCTCAGACCTGCTCTGCATGTCCTTTCATTCAGTGACATTGGACAGAAGTATAACCCTTCCTCAGGAGATGCTCACTTTCGTGATGGAGGCCAAGAC
The DNA here is from genome assembly GCA_004026885.1 of Lyroderma lyra. Classification (NCBI taxonomy): domain Eukaryota; kingdom Metazoa; phylum Chordata; class Mammalia; order Chiroptera; family Megadermatidae; genus Lyroderma; species Lyroderma lyra. The sequence goes on along the minus strand of PVJL010001012.1, from coordinate 173,238 downwards.
CAAGAGGCAACAACCACATTTGAAGCTTCTGCTCATATATAGCATATGTTGGATTGGTTCATATTCCATTGGTCAGAAGAAGCCGCAAGGACCAGCCCAGTATCAACAGAGCAGGAAAATATACCCTGCCCAAGACAGGGAAGGGGAATAAAATTTGAAAAAAATAATGCAATCGATCATAGGCTACCTTCTGTGGATGTTCACTTTTCTTCCTTTCACACTCAAAATTCCTCACCCACTTCCAAGAAACACACCCAGAAAGTCTGACCCCGTGATGACATCAGGTGCAAAGTTGAAGATCTCGTGACAACCTCTAAGCTAGGTACGAAACAACCCGTAACACCCTTGTAAAATGGTGGGATGGGGACAGAACAGGGACAGTAAATGTCCCCAGTCATAAAGAGGAAGGCTGAGATGCACTCAGCCATCCCTGGTCCATAGTAGCTTTGAAATTCTGCCAGATGCACCTTATGAGGCCTCCCGTCCAGGGCAGGTAGGGAGTGTGCCCTGAGTAGGCACCACTTCTGCTCTCTGCAGGTAGCTCCCAGTGTGTCAGCACCCTTGTGAGATGCATCTGAGGACCGCTTTGGAGAACAGCCCATCCTAGGACAATGAGCCGCCTTTTCAGCCTGCTTATTGCCCACAAAAGTTGGGGCACAAATAGGTCCCAAAAGTCACAATCTCTCTAAGAACAACAGTGCTTGTAGCAGTATGACCTGTTCAAAGACTGTTAGCAACTTGTTTGATTCTGTTTCTTTGTGCCCACAGCTGCCACCACAGTGGTTTTGTAGACCTGAGTTTTTCTCTGGATTTAATCAAAGGAACTGTGGGCTTACCCAGCCATTGCTGACTCACGCCTTTAGGAACTGTGGCCACTCCCATGGTTTTATTTCAGCCTACATCCTCCTGGTTTGGGCTCAAGACATTTCTCAATTTTTATCTTTTACCAGTTGAAGAATAAAAACAGCCCCAGTTTTCAACTCTGAAATCCCAGGTGTTGAGGCTATTTTTCCCATTCATCCTTTCCTGCAAATGAGTCAGTTATTTCTAAATTTATTTCATTTTTTAAAATATCATGTCAAATGCAGCTAATAACAACTCACACTAGTAATAACCTGTTCAGATGCCTTTCCAGCCAAAGCCACACATTTATCAGAGACACTGTCTGCCGCCCAAGTCACTGCCACTTCAAGGAAGCCTGGTGACATCGACCACCGGTCTTTTCAGTTTCCATCCATAGTTTGCTCACCACCTATGGTTTCATCCTGAAGCAATCACCACCTATTTTTATTTTCATACAAGAGCACCCCATGCCTCCTATCAATTTTTTACATTAGTCAGCTTGCTGCACAGAAAGCAACCCCAGAACTCCAGTGGCTAATAAAGAACCCATTTCTTGCCCACATTACATGTCAGCAAGTGCGACTTGGCTATCAGCGCTTTGGCTCTGCTCCACATACCTTCACAGTCAGAGACATCAGCTGAAGGGGCAGCCACAGTACATAACATATGCATTCTTGTGGCAGAATGGAAGAGCAAGAGCAAATCCAATGTAAGGCCCCTGACTGAAAGTGGTATAGTTACTCCTCACATTTCATTGACCAAGCTCAGCAGGATGGAGTGGGAAGGATTTTCTCCTATTGGGAAGGAGGTGCAGTAAATACTTTCAAATAATAACACAATCTACCACATGCCTTACAGAGGAACCGGATATACAGTATGTGAGAGCTGGAGACATGTCAGACCAACTGCAGAAAATGAGCTTTGGGGGCAGAAAGAAGAGCATTTCCTCCCACCTTTCTAAGTGTTTCTGGCTGGACTAATAATCGAGTTAACATGAGAGAGGTTAACAGGAGAAAGTAATTAAATGCATTACATTTGTACACAGGGGGATCCAGAAGAATATGAGACCCAAGGACACATTGGGCAGTTGAGATGCATATGCCATTCTGGAATTCCAAAGGGAACGCAGGCAATTCACAGGTACATAAGAAAGAATTTGGTAAACAATTAGGTCACCCAGAAACCATGGGACACAGAGGGAAATCCAACAGGCTCAGCTAGGTTTCTCCATGTCTGCCTACTTAATTCATAGATGAGGGCTGTCCAGAAAAAATCCAGCTATAAATGCTTCTCTTTTTCCTATTATGTGGCTGGATACTTTCTGGACAGTCCTCGTAGGCTAAGGTGAGTATGTTAAGGTTCCTTTCCTGAAGCAGGTTTTTCTACCTGGATTCATTTAGGCACATTAAAGGAGACGGTTAAAGGTGATGAGTCTTTTGTTTCTTTAGAAAAACTAGTTTAAAATAATCAATATCCCAAAAGGTGTATTTTAGGGAGGCAAACTTTGGTTTCCCCCTCCCAGAGTGCAATGACCAAGATTTTTATAAGACCAATTATTTATTCAACATTCCAAAAAAAAAAAAAAGAGAGAGAAATTGGGAGAGAGAAACCCATGAACACTTCGGTTCTGGGCTGTGAAACCTCACCCAAAGACATAGCCCCAGTGTGACCAACGTGCAGAATTGCTCCTATAAGGGTAAAAACGTGAGAGGAGAAGCATAAAGTTTCTTCATTTTGTACTTTGTCTATCTTACAAGAATAAAGATTTATAAAAATGAAGCACATTTTATTTTTATGTGTAAGTTGCACAGGAAGTCTGGATTGGCTGAATCCTTCCAGTTTACATTTGAGAAACCAACAGAAGCATTAGGGGGAGAAAAATCTGTCCGGAATTGGGGGGTGCTTCTGATCATCCCTAAACAGTTCACAAACGTCAGTAAAATGCAGTGTTTCCATTTGAACAGGAGCCCTGCGCGCTCGAGGCTTCAGAAAGGTAACAGGGTGAGGAGTGCCCTCTAGTGGTGAGTCAAGGCTTTCGACTTGTAAACAACAGTCAACGAATTTCCTTTTCCTCATTTCGCTTCTTGATCTAGAATAGATTCTGAAGAAATGGTAGAATTCTAGAAATATATCAGAAACACTCTAAAGCTCCATTCCATGTCTTAAACTTGATTATTTGCTATTGAGAAGTATCAAACAATTCAATTTTCCTCACAGAATAATAAAAGATTATGTTTAGTCTGTTACATTCTTATCCTCAAACTGTCACAAACATATCATCAATTTTATTTTTTAGAAATAAAATTTACGGAGCACAAATCATCTGGAATTTAGATTTTGCTTCTATGGATGACAGGCCACTTTAATCACCAGGAAGAACTATCCAACAAGTCTCTAACTCCTGATAGTTCCAAAATGATTACACATTTTATTAATCAAGGTCACAGTCACCTCATTTTACTAATGTTAATGAAAACCTGATGCTACATGTTAATTAAGCATTACCATGGCAATGAAAATGGATAGCATACGCGCTGCTGCTGTTTATATGTGAGTTCCGTGCGCCCTCTGCTGGACAAAATGCAGTTGGTGCGAACGCTCTCAGTTCTACACCGGTTCAGCCCTCTCGCCCGGAGTTTCTATTCAAGCTAAACTGCCAGGCAAAAGACAGAATTGGTCAACCCGTGCAGAGACATAAAATCAGGCCTTACATTCAAATCTTGGAAGAAAAAATATTCATTAAAACTTTCTTGTATTTGTATCAATAATTTTCAAACACCATGCTTCTCTTTATGACTCAAATCTCACTTCCAATCTGATTGCCTCTGTGAGAAATAAGAAACTATTAGAAAAGAAGTCAAGGACAAGAGTATTTTAAAACTCGATTTTCTCTTCAGCCCTTGGCGATGTAGTATTTCTTTTCTTCACCTTACTAACCTGGAATCCAACAGCCCCTAGGGACATGCAGTAGTAGGTCTATTAAAGTGCTCTCTGAACTACCCCAAAGGGAATGTGTCGACAGTGTAGCTGGATATGGTAACATTTGCAGGGACCCGCTTAAACGTTATGATTGAATATAGCGATCTAGTCTTGGAGAGAAGGGGGGTGCCTGTTTCTGGGGTGTCCAGGAGTGAGAAAGTGCTCTCATATTGGCGGGAGCTATCATGAATCCTCTCCATCAGGCTTCTATTAGATGGGATCTTGTCCTTAAGCCTAGTCCACATTGCTCTTTAAAATTTCCTCCTCCTCCTATGCTCTCTCTAGACTATTAAAGCTCAAAATTTATTTCCTGGAGTTCTAGAAAAATCAGTCTCTTAAAAAGAAAAAAAAAAAAAAAGGAGAGACCCAATCTGTGTTCCCTGAACCCAGGAGCAAAGCGGCTTTTGTCTGCAACTGGCTTTCTCTTGAGAATTACGCGTTTTAACAAAACATGAGCTCAGAGCCTAGCTCTTAGTCGTTCAAAAGAAATATATTTTCAGAAATAGAAATGAGATTGAACTTCCTCCATCGGTGCTTAACAATTTCATTTAGCTGCTAAAATATTAATAAAAAGTAATCTCAAATACGATTACTATTGCAGGCATTGCTTTTCTGCAATAAAAGTATTATGGGATGAATTGTTTTTCCCAAAAAGTCACATAGTGAAGTCCTAACCACCCCCCACCAGTACCTCAGAATGTGACTGTATTAAAAATAACGTCGTCAAGTTGACAGGAGATTATTAGGGTGAAGTCCGTATAAGAAAAGGATGTTAGGACACAGACACACACAGAGAAGAGGCAACACGCAGACATAGGGAGAAGGTGGCCAGGGAGAGAAATCTTAGAAGAAATCAATCCTGCTGAAAGCTTGATCTCAAACTTTTATCCTCCAGAGTTGTGAGAAAACAAATTTCTGTTAAGACACCTGGTTGGTGTTACTTTGTATGACAGCCCTAGTGGCTCATGCAAAGAGGCTGGCATTACTCCTGTGGGCGCATACGCCCGGACAGGGATGCCGGGTCTGTCTCAGCCTTTCCCTCCAGCTTTTTGCCTCACAGTCAGTAGCCAGCTAATACAGCTTCGGGCACCATGGCTACATTTGATACAAGAAAAGAAAGGAGAAAATACCTTTCATCAAAAACTGAAAAACGTGACTTTAGTATTTTTCACATGGACTCTTGTTGCAGGTACCAGAAAACTCAGAGAGGCTCCAATTCAGAACTTATTGGCTCAAGAATTACAAAAGTCCAGGGGTAGTGCCAACTTTAGGCACAGTTGGACTCAGACCAAAGGATGCAATGTGGAGTGAGTTTCTATCTCTTGAGTTTTCTTTCACTGCATTGCCTTTGTTCTCCTCAGGGTTATCTCTAGAAATTCCAGGCATTTTCCTCATGCCAGCAAGATGGCTGCTATCGCTCTAGCATCACATTGTTTCAAGATCTAGTCTAGCAAGATAGTTCCTATCTCCCGGCTTCTGCGGGTAAGAAAATATACATGCTTTCTCCTTTAGCACACCCTTCTGGCATCTTGAAGTAAGACACTTCTAATCTTAGCCCAAGCACTAAGTCTGTGTTCACTTAATAATGCTGACTATTATCAGCGTTGTAAAGATAACGAGCTGTTCTTCATTAAGCATCTCCCTTGTTTCAGTTCACTATCTCCTGGAATGACCACACAACCTAAAGCAGCAAGAATGACCATCCTACTTCAAAACTGCTATTGAACACTTACATATTTTAAAGTAACTAATCATAAATAAATCAGGTAATTTGGTACACATTCATGAGATTAAAAACAGAGCCTGGGATTTCATACACTTCTGTCTGGCTCTAGAATCTTCCATCTCTTAACCAGTTTGCTCACTGGATCCCATAATGTTTTTCACAAAGCATGACCAGCTCCACCTCTTTCTCTCCGTTTCAAGAACTTCCCCTACCTGTTCTGCTCACACAGTTCTAGTACTTTCTGCGTACTAGAACTATGCTTCTCATCCACTCTCCAACTCAGGTAAGGCTAGTTCTTAACCAACCTGTGTGCCCTCGTTCCCAACCACTCTCATATTAAGAAGGAAAGAGTTTCCCTTGTTCTGGGAAAGAGAATTATTTGTATTCTATACAGTCACTCAATCCCAGCCCTTTACAGACTTATCCATCTTTGTAAAACTTCTCTGAGTTTATCATGCAGCTCTCCTTTCCTTGGAGCATATTTAAGAGTCAGTCTTTAAAATATGCTGCTGATGTAAAACACTTGAAAATAGACAGCAGTTATACCACTAGAAAGGATCAAAATAAGAGCCCCATTTCACATTGCCTTCTTTTCACCAAAGATCTATTTTCTGTGCAGAGGTCAGATGGAGTCAACAGCACCACTCTGCTTAAATCAGAAGCACACTGGCATTATCAACAGCAAGCAGAGCGTGGTTCTGAGTGCAATTGCAAGGAATATGAAAAGATAGAGACCCTGTTTCTTTGGAGATCACGAATCAAGAGGATATACAACCACATTCAATGGGTGTTTTTCTCCAGGCCACATCGGCTAGGAGGTACAATTTGGAAATAAGGGTGACGTTAAATAAAATTTAGCCTCATCTGAAGACTTTAGGGTCCACTGGTGCCCGTCTACCCCCCAAATTTCCTCTTAAGGAGAGGTGCCCTTCCTCTGGGATCCTTAATAATCTTGTCACCCCAATATCATATGCATCCCATTGTATAATTTTTCATTTATGGAAGTGTATCCCCCACTAGACTGGGCACTCTAATGAGGGCAGTGGCTACATTTTATTCGCTGTTATATAAGCAGTGCTAGCTTAGTGCCCAGCACAGAAGGGCTGCCCGGAAAGTACCCAGCCATGTAGTATGAAAAATAGAGGCATTCAGGGCTGGATTTTTTCCGGACTGCCCTCGTATAGTGCTCAGTAAATGTCTGTTTGAAGAGGGAAATACTTCACAAAGTCAGGGTCCATGGTGTCCTCTGTGGGTTCCTGTTCTTCAGCCCCTGAGATGGCACCAAATTCTCTCCAAAAGAATCTCCACTTCAGGTGACAAAGGCCCCTGTGTCCATGGAGTCTCCACGACAATTTCCAGAAGCTTCCATGAGTCTCTTCAGCTGGAAATTTGATCCCAGGTTCTGAGAAGCAAGGGCGGAGATGGCTGACCCAGAAGTAGCCTTCCCAGGGAGTTAAATTCGCATCTGCTGTGTCGGGATTCTGTATCTTGTTTTCTTTGTTTCTGACTTTCCCACCCTGGCAACCTGCTCCCGTTCCCTTGCACAGTGGCGGGCACATACCACATGAAAGCCCTTCCAGAAACCTCTCTCTGTCTAAGAAATCTCTTCTCTACGTAGGTCCTTCACCGCCCCTCATCAGTCCCACTGGCAGAATTTGGTTGGAGGCTCATACTTCACTCTGAATGGCTTACTTACTACACACAGGCATGGACAGGAAGCTGAGAATGCAAGAAAAGAATTAACTGTAGCAGAGTATCTTGCCACCTGGATGGTGGGGTTGAAAAACCTACCGTATTTTGTTGTATATAATGTGCTCCCACGTATAATGCACACTCATGTTTTGGGCCCCAACTTTCAGGGAAAAGAAATCTTTTGTTTTAATTTTTTAATTCAAATTTTTATTTGTTTATATTTAGGTACTTGTTTTTGGTATTACAAAGGAATTTCTGCATTGGTTTTCACATATTATGGTGCAAGAAATTCTATGTAACAAATAATTACAAGGCACAAGAACAGACAGATAGATATACAAGGTACAAGAAATTTTATGTATAAGATTTTTTATATATATAAAAAACCAATTATCATATTCCAGGCTATTATTTTGCATATGGATATCATTACTAATTTCTAGAGTTACACTTTTAACTCATGAGCATAAAGAAAAGAATTAAAAACATTTATGTAGATACGGAATTAGTACTACCCATGCATAATGCGCATCCTTATTTTTCCGCTCACAAATTTGGGCAAAAAGGTGTGTGTTATACATGGCAAAATATGGTATTAGAATGCTGTGAAGTATTTCTGAGATTATAAAATCTCTCAGACTCTAAACTGTCTTGTCTTGTTCATTGCCTTCATGCCTGGCACAACAGCTGCTCTATGGCTCAGTTCCTCAATGCTGGATCTGACATCTGGACACCCCTTTGCCTTCATAATGTTAATTCCACTAAAGTTCTCATAGGTACCATAAATAGGAATTGTGTTACCTTTTCCTGTGATATTTATTCATATATGTTTGGAAGACTTTAAAATAAAAGATGGTCATTGAACAGTGATCACTGGGAATGTTGATAGCTGGTGAACTAGATATTGGGGGCAGCGGGGCTTCTTGGTCCTCCCCAAACCTCAACATGTGAATATCTTCACCAGATACTGCCACACACAGTCATCCCCAGATGACTAGCTGCTTAGGGGCTGATCCTGCCCCATGACACCAGGTCTGTTCAGTGTCTCTCACACCCTTGTGTTAAGTTCTGACACAGACTCACTGGTGCTCCAGAAACACAGAGGAATGTGCTTCAATGGCATTGATGGCTTGGAGAAATTCAGGCAACCACAATAATTTAATGAAAAGTAAACCCTTGGGTGGAAAGGGTTAAGGTGAAGGGGCAAAGGGCACAAGACAAAAGACCAGAGGAACTTGCAAGGGCACTGCTGCATCCTAAGAATCTGGGTTCACGTATGGAAGGAAAATACAGACTTGCGCATTCAAGAGTAGGAGATTCCAATCTGTAAAAGTGATAGGTGTGCGACGAGAGGACAAGAATTCAATACGGGAACGTACACGAAATAGACAGGTAGCTGTACTTGCAGCTTTGAATTTTGCTAACTCCTAGCTCAATTCCTATGACCAGCTTAAATTCAAGTATCTCTCTGGTAAATATAATCAATGATGGGGAAAAATACTGTGCTTCACTATAGCAAAATCGATATATGAAATAAATTTTCAAAAGTTTTAGGTCAGGTAGAATGTTCAACAGAAGGTAGGCTTGACAGTAACAGAGCAGAGAGGAGAATGAGAGGAGGAGGAATTTCAGATCATTGAAGGCAACAGGGCAAGGGTTTATTCATTTACTCAACTGGTATTTATTATGTACTTATTATGCAGACAGTATGCTAGGTAGGTAATACATAGAAAAAAATAATATATAACCTTTCAGTGAGCTTACTGTCTGGAGTGGGTAAGAGACAGCCAGGTAAACTCTAAATTATAAAAAGTACAGTGAGTACTAAGGTAGGGAAGTCCCAGAGCACTACAGGGTTATGTAAGAGTCTTACAGGTTCAGAATAAAAATCCCCAAAGAAAAGAAGTGTAGGGTTAACTGGTTAAATGTGGAGAAACTTTGTCCAAACAGGGAACAGCATGTGCAAAGGCCCAGAGACAAGTACCTAGTGTGTTTGCAAAATGAATCTGCATGGGTAGAACATGAATTGTAGGAAGACAGGGAATCCATAACATAAATGGCAGAGTAAGCAGATTACAAAGAGTATCAAAAACCACAAATTGGACTTCATCATGACAACAATAAGAAGCCATGGAGAAATGTTAAGCAACCTTTTCTAAAGGAGTTCTGATCCTTTCCAGAAATACACTTGTGCTCAGCACAGCTGAGAAATGAAGTGTCCACTTTGGCAGATGAATGAAATGGCCCCTCCCCAAACTCAAAATCTCAACTCTTTCTCTGCCACCAGTTATTAGCCCACATCATTAGATAAAATTGTGCCTGCAAGCAGCAAATGACTTAATTTATGCTCTTACCTACCCAGCATCTCTCATCAAATCCTCAAATACTATCTAATGAGCAATGCTGCTGCAGTTACTTTATCAGAATACCATTGAGTAAATTATATTTGAATAGCAGTATGTCAAAATTTATTCACAGCAGAATAGTACTGACTGTCAAGTCCTCCAAATAAAGACACTAAGAAAAATCTGTGGACCAATACGCAAGAATACCACCTTGAAGAAATCATAATAATATCTCAAAATAAGAAATTAGGGCACAGCATTTTGTAGAGTTTTAGGGTAGTTTTAAGGTAGGCCTTGCAAGTGGAAAACTGGTCAACACTGGGTATAGATGTGTTCTGTTGTTATTTAAATAGCTTTGGCTTGGGAGACTGAGTGAGGTAATGGTGTTGATGCTAGTCTTGATGAACAAGCTATTAGCCCTCAAAAGTAAGCTGTTGCACTGATGTACTTTTCTTTAACTGACTTTTTTTCTTCCAGGATCAGGCATTTCTTAAGGCAAACAACTACGTTATTTTTACCTGGCCCCAACACTGATTAACATAGAAGTAAGAAACAATGTTTATGCCCAGTATCATTCAACATAGAAACAAGACATGTCATCATGTCAGTTCTCAGTAGGCACATAGTTTCTTTTGAACATATTTCCATTTAACCAGTAAAATCCAGGCTATAAATGGATAGAAGGGAGATTTATATAAATTAATACACCTATCCTGTCATTATTAGCTACTGTGAATAACTGAAAATTAACTTAAGATAATATTTAAGAAGTGCATATAAGAAAATAGCAGAAAACTACTATCTTTTCAGTAGAGTCCAATATATTACAAATACTTCGATGGACACAAGACTGTAACAAGAGTTAAGTGAAAAAAGACATGTAGATACTATCGATATTCATCAGGGATATTTCTAAAGTACAAAAAAAATAATCACAACATTCCATATTTTTCAACACATCATGTTTCTTCATCCAAACACCTTAAAATGTACGATCTTTCATTGTCTGGCCTCAGCCTCATCACTTACAGCATTTTACTCTCATTGACATAAAGTTTCCCCAAATAGACTTGCTCTTTTAAACCTTTGAATGTGCTGTTTCTTCAGCCTATAGGGCCTCACCCTTCCTCCAGCTTGTCCTCACCCACCTGGATAATTACTATTTTTTTTCTTTCAACAGCCAACATAAGTATCACATATTTAAGAAAATTTCCATGGAACCCCAAAATATGTTAAGTGCCGCTCTTCTTTATTCCTGTAGCACACCATGAGTATCTATTTCAGTCAGTAGATTGCACACTGTTGGGATTTCCATAAGACTTGCCTCTCTCTACAAATCCATGAGCTGCCCAAAGCCAAGGACTGTGCCTTCCTCATCCTGAGAGTCCCCAGTGTTTTTCAGTGTGACTGATACTTACTTTTGCTCAATTATTTCTATTGAATATAGTTGAAAAGTTTAATCCTCTTACATACAAGGATACTGACTGGAATGGGTTAAGTGAATCTTCGTATCTTCATGGTAAATGTGTTTTACATGTGTGCATTTTATACTTTGAAATTGTTTCATTAATTATTTCTGGAATAGGTTTTATGGAACTTACTGAATAAACCATAAACCTAACAGAAAATGTATTGACTCTTGAGAAAACTAAATTTACTCCTTATGTATATCATGACTTAGCTGGGAGGGTTCTTTGTCAGCCCAGAACAGTCAATTCTAATTAGGGTAAATTCAGATATTCTGGCTACCCAAGCAAGGAAAATGACAATATCCAATTTGGAGGATAAATCTCTCAAGCTGCAGGAAATATTATCAATGTTAAGCAATCAATACACTGATGGTAAAAATAAAGATCGCACATTCAAACCACACCCAGACCTCAAGGAAAGGACAATCACTTAATAGGATTGCCCAGACTGTAATCATAAAAGTATGTACAGCTCTCTCTCAATGATATCTTAGAGATATCATTAGATATAGCTAGACAACCACCTTCAATTCTATTAATTGTATATGAAATATCTTTAAATAACAAACATGCACCTACACTTACTTATACAAGCACCCACATTCACCTGCACAGTGGGATCAGGTTTTGCCTTAGAAAGTTCTATAAGGTCTAAAGGGGTGAGCACTTTAGAGCCAAAGATGATGCACCAGCCCTCACCCCTCCTGACCGCACTCAGCTCTGGTACTAGTGTCCTCCATCTGTAGGCTCGCTGTTGTCTGTTCATCAATAAGACACAAGCAGAGCAAGATGCAACATCTGGAATCGGATCGAGTCTGCATGTGGAACACGCAGGCTCCCTTCTCCTTGGCCATGTACCCGATCCACTGCCCATCTTTCACCTCAGATCCTGAGCAGCAGTCCAGTTTTTCTGCTGAAACAAGAGCCCTTCCTGGAATTCCAGCCTACTTTCAGGAGTCCTCACAATGCACAGCCTTTGAGAATACCTGATCGCCAGGATTTGGAGCATGCCCAGTGTTACTCCAGGTGCTGACTGCAAATTGAAGGTTCCCTAAAACCTCACTTGGTAAGACACCATTGGATCCTGTCCTAGTGGAGGCTGCTATAACAGAATGCCACAGACTGGGTGCCTTAAACAACTGAAACTGATTTATCACAGTTCTAGAGGCTGGGAAGTACCAGATCAAGGTGCTGGCCTGCCTGGTTTCTGTTGAGCACTCTCTTCCTGGCTTGCTGTTGGCAGTCACCTTCTCCCTGTGTCCTCATACTCACACAGTAGAAACAGGGTGAGAACAGACTCGCTAGTGTTTTCTGTTACAAGGATACTTACCCCATCAGATCAGGGCCCTGCTGTTATGACTTTGTTTGAATTTTACCTCCTTAGAGGCCCTGTCTCCAAATACAGTCCCATAGGGGTTTAAGACTTTAGTATATGAATTGGTCGGGGGTGGGGGAAGACATTATTCAGCCCACAGCACATGTAAACACTGATCGAAATCTAAACCAAGACTACGTTCTCCATGGACATTGAACAATAATAGCACCAACAATGCCTACTACTTTTTAAACACTCCCATCAAATTATCTCTTATTTGTACAGTATTATTACTAGGGCAGGTAAAATAAAATTTTTTTAAAAAATTGAAAGCTTGAGATGTAACACATCCTAACCTAAACATCATACAGTGACAAAATGACAGAGTTGGAACTGGAATCCCTGTCTGTAGAAATAAAGTCCCTGATCTGTCCACTGCACCTTCCTGGGTGGAAACCATAGTTCGGACCACTGGTCAACCTTCAGTACCAGCCTCTTCCTCAGCCTCTACTGCCTGCACCATGGAGAAGATTAAGGTCTGCTTCATGAATACACCTGATTTTGACCATTAGGGAGCTGACAGTGAGTCACTCAAAGTGTACTTAATGCCAATAATCAGACACTGAGTGGAGCACTAGATTACTTCTTCTGTATCTACATTCGCCTGAAAACAGGAATGTATGTAAAACCAACCGGTTCAGACGGTAGTTCTACTATAATCCAATTTTACAGCATTCTGCCACTTTGATTCATGCTCTTCTTTAAATTCACACTGCTCTTTGTAATACGCCAGCTTTTAAACTGTCATCACATGCATTTTTCTCTGTCTCTGTCTTCCCCACCCCAACATCCTTTCATTGTTTAACTCCACAAATACTCCCTGATCCTCTACTACATATGCGGTGTATTTCTAGGCATTTAGGATATCTCAAAGAATGAAAAAGGCAAATATCCCTATGTAGAACTTCTATCCTAGCCCATATGTGGAACTTCTATCCTAGCCCATATGCACCTCCTAGCACAGAGGAACAGAAACTAATAGCAATACTAAGTAAGTAGAGTGTATAATGTATGGAGATTATGATACAGACTATGGAAAAAGAAAAGGTGGAGCAGCGCGGTATGAGAGGTCGAGGTCAAGGTCAACGTGAGAGGAGAGAGTCAACGTGAACTTCTTTGAGAAGGAGCTGTTTGAACAAGATCAGGAAATGACACACACCTGAGGAGAGAGCATTCCAGAAAGAGGCAACAATGCAGGCAAAGACCTCGAAGCAACAGCAGACCTGGCCTGTCTGAGCCAGGCAAAGAGGCCAACACAGCAGGAGCCTGGTGACCAGAAGAAGGTGGGAGTTAACAGGGTCCCAGGTCACAAAGGGCCTTTGGGCCATTGTAAGGGCTTTTGTTTCTCTACTGGATAGAATGGGATTGCAGGATTCTGAGCAGAGGTGTGACAATGATCACACTCAGAACTTTTCAGGCTCCTCCTCACTGCCACATGAAGGACAGACTGTGGGGGAGGAAGGACAGAAGTAGGGAGGCCAGTTCAGAGGCTACTGCGATTCTCCAGGTAAGAACCATTGGATGGCTTGGACCAAGCGAGGGTAAGGTGGTAAGCGGGAGAAGTGGTTAGATTCTGGATATATTCTGAAATTCACAGAAGCCTTACCTCCTGCCAGTTTCTGAGTCAAAGGACAAGAAGTCTGTCAACAGGCTTAGCCCTCAATAGGAGGTAGAGGCACTTGAAATAATTAATATCTGACAAAATAAGCATGCATTACCTGCCAGGCACACCAAGAGTACATCTCATAAGATAGGAAAGTACAACACAGAAACATTAAGTGACTTTTGTTAGTAAGCAGGAGACCTGGGATTTGAACCTAGAATGTCCAGCACTATAACCTTCATACACAAACACTCCTCAGAAGCCTTGCTGGACAGGCACACCTCACAAATTGGAAACCTGGTGACTCAGGGACAAGTAGCTGGAGCTGATGCACCATGGATGAATCAGGACAACCTCTGAAGTGCAGCAGTCCCTCCCTCACCACAGAGGCAGGAAACCCCTACTACAGCAGTGACAACCCATGCACATGGTTCTGAAACGCATGAGTCTCCGGGCACAAGGGGATTCTGTGCTGGTGCAATGGCTAACTAGAAACATGGCAGTTTTACACACTCCCCCATACTCCTAAACATAGAACAGCTCATGACTTCACACTGACTTAATGACTGGAGACAACATTATGAAGCTTCATTAGAGCACTGGGCTCCGAAGCAGCGCAGCGCCGCTTGTGGCATTTGCCTTCAGAGGAGATTTTGGTAGGATTCTTTACATAATGAGTAAATTGAAGTTTGAAATGCAAAGAAGGGATTAAGTAGCTGGCAGGACAAGAGGAGTGTTTTTGCAGCTCAGCCTCAGAGAGATCAAGGGAATTGATGGGGAGGAGGAAGACCGCTGGGCCCTGGGGTTGCATTTCTGTCTCTGAGGAGGAGGGCATGGAAATGAAAGACAGGCTGCTATCTTGTGACTGGCATTTTCCTGGGAGGGCACAAAACCACAGAGAAGGGTAGAAAAACACAAGTGAGGGCTCACCCCTGCTCCAAGCTGGGGATGCGTTCTTACAGGTTCCCAAGCTTCCCTTTCATAAACACCCAAAGTGGGATGCCACTGGACGACAGCAGGTGCATGATGAAGGTGATGTCACAGGGACTGTCGTGCTGGAGGGAGGGCAGCAAGATACCTGTCTCAGTAGGAAAGGAATTGGCGTGGAGTCCACACAGTGTAATTACTTTGAGTTTGGGATTTGACAGCCTGGGAAACCAGGAAAAGACCACAATTTGAAGTATAGGGGTTTAACTCCCTCTTAAAATAGTTTTCAAGTCTTCCAACTAACCTCTCTTCATTTAGATTAGGACTCATTCGGTACATTGCACTGCTGTAAGGATTCTGAGATGGCTCCCAAGATTCTCTTCCCCATCCCCCAATGTATACAAACTTTCTCCCAGGGATTCAATCCAACACTAATCTAGGTGCTGCTATGAAGGCTTATATAGCTTAAATAAAGCTCCCAAATCAGCTGACCTTAAAGCAGGAAATTTACCTTCAGTGCACCTTCAGTGGGCCTAATCTAAACAGGTGAACCCCTAAAAGGGACTGGTCTTTTCCTAATGAAAGTGATTCAGAATGGGGGTGGGAGTGGGGGTTCCATACGAGATTCTTTGTTGCTCACTTTGAAGATGAAGGAGGCCAAGTGGCAAGGAATTTGGGTGGCACCAGGACATGAGAGCCAACAAAGAAATGGGGATGTTGGTCCTATAACCACAAGGAACTGAAGTCTTCCAACAACCTAAATGCTTCCCGAGAGCCTCCAAAAGTACCCCACCCTGGCTAACACTCTGATTTCCACCTACAACACCCAGAGCAAGGAACACACCATGCCAGGCCAGACCTCTGAGCCAGGAAACTGAACTCCTGAGTGGGGGTTACTTCAAGCAGCTGAATGCTTGGTAAACTGTTATGTAGTTGACAGAAAATGAACACAATTGCTAAAAGCACATTTTGGGAAATAAATCACTAGTAGAATGGTCTATTTAAATAAGATGTGATTAATTCTTGGACAGAATCCTCCCCTCACCTGGCTACTTTTTTTCATTTTTATCATATATCAGAAGTTTATCTTTGTATTTCGGGATTTCTTAAAGCAAGCTATGTCTGACGTCACTACTAAGTAGAAATCATAAGAGATAAGTTTCACTACAAAGTCTAGTCGACGGCGCTGTCAACGCTGCGGCCTGGGTTCAATTCCCAGCCAGGGAACTATCCATATTTAAAAAAAAAAAAAGAAAGAAAGAAAGAAAGAAAAAAAAAAAGTTTAGTTGAAATCTACTAGCAACAAAAGCAATTCTAAAAATCATTTTAGTACATATGTGGCAATTTGGTTAATATGAAACCATTCATGAATAAATTTGTTTAATTAGTCCCACTCATTTAAACTACTTCCCCATTTGTTTCCTTCCCAACGAAGGTAGTTCAAACCATGTAAACTTTAAAAAGCAATTATCAAATCATATTATCAATTGTCTGTATATTTCTACTTACCACTTATTCATCCATTTACCCAGAAATAAAATATTTCTTCAAAGGCTCTTCAGAACCCAAAGGAAAAGGACTGTATATAGGAGGGCTGTCTGGGAAAAATCCAGCCACTGTCAACGTAACGAGAACGGTGGCATGGCTGGGTGCAGTGCGGACAGCCCTCGTATATAACATCATGGTTCATAAAGGTGAAAGAAATAATGTCTGATTAGAGAATTTGTCAGAATCAAGGGCTTGTTAAAATTACCAACATTTCAAGTATAGAATCTGGCTTTCACAGAACAAATAGCTAAAATAATGTTTGATAGACTGAAAATACTATACAGCTCAAACTTTTCAGCTATAGTGTTCAATGCTAGGAATTTTGAAATGGCACAAGGAAAAAGCAGTCATCTCCTTTCCTATTTAATAAAAACGTTATTACAATAATGTTCACAAGGAAAACTCTGTGAGTGGCCCCGTCCTGCCTGCTGTTTTACAGGCAGGGACAAACAGGAAGTCGGTGACTGCGGCCTCCAGCCCTGGCCAGAGGCCGGACTCCTGCTGCTCAGACAGAAACTTCGAAGGCAGAGTCCCGATTCTGGGCTCACCACTCAGTGAGATTCGTTGAAAGCTCCTTGGAATCCCATCCACCAGCAACGTGACAGGATGCAAAGGAGTGTGGCAGGGAAAACCCAAACCTGACCAAGAAGATCCCCTGACGGCCGAGCACCTAAAGCGGGTCCCAGCCTCCTACAAGCCTGCCAACAGGGTGTCAGCCAAAGCAGTGAAGCCCTGGTGTGCTTCGTGAGTCAAGACTCAGGACCAAATGACAGGCCATCGCTGAAGCAACAAAAGGGTATTTTTAGGTCTCTTCGCTGAAAACCCACAGGGAACATGGCGCGAGGCACAGCCGGGGGAAGCGTCCAAACGCTATCAGAGCTCTGTCCCTCAGACTCTGTCCACCTAACAGGCACGGAGGTCCCCCCCACCCCAAGCCTTACCACCTACCAGCCTAACAGCTCCAGCTGCAAGAGAACGTCTCCTCCAGAAACTCTGAAGAGGAATTCTGAGGATGAGTGGCAGCCCTGGTTCCGGGTCACGTGCCTGTCGCTGTAGCTGGGAGAGGAAATAGTGGCGTGGAGGGCGTGACAGGCTACGGTGCGCGGTCACATCCAAAATACGTGGACTTTGCTTCCTTCAGAGAGGTCGGGTTCTGGGCTCGGAAGGGAACTGTGGGCTGGGAGACAAAACATGTAGAGGTCTGTGTTTCTACCTCAGAAGGGGGAGGCTCCTCTGTCCCATTCTCATGAACAGCCGTTCAGGCGGACAGATGAAGGGGCTACTCCTGG
Organism: Lyroderma lyra; assembly: GCA_004026885.1. Taxonomy (NCBI): domain Eukaryota; kingdom Metazoa; phylum Chordata; class Mammalia; order Chiroptera; family Megadermatidae; genus Lyroderma; species Lyroderma lyra. The sequence goes on along the minus strand of PVJL010001012.1, from coordinate 155,442 downwards.
CGAGCAGAACCTGAAACAGTCCCTCTGTCCCACGGAGGGGATAGCTCACCAGGAGCAGCGACATCTTGCTACGTATGCCTCGCTAGCAGGTGGCGTATAGCTAACAGGAGAGTGACGTCACTGTTTTCCCTTTCTTGTATGAAACAGGCAGTTTTTATCGGAATTAAAGATAAGCGACGACAAATTCCACAATGTCCAGTGCAAGAATACAAGGAACTGGGTTAACTGGGAACACACAGGAACCAAGGATTGGAATCAAGAGGCTTATAGTCTGTATTGTCTAATCATCACAAAGAGAAGTCCGCTGAAATTCGCCCAACATACTGCTGGGCACACCAGTCCCTGTCCCCCAGGGGAGGGATCCTGACTCTCTACTGTCTTAAAATGGGATCATGATACATTCGGGCTATGGGGTATAAAGGGGAAGGATGTAGGTACCACACTGTGTGAGTTTAAATGCCAACACAGCTGGGAGTTGTCTGACTATGCCACTACCGTCACCTGAAAACCTGTGACTGGTGGGCTGCTGCTGATGGCAGTGGGTCTCTGTAAAGACACAACTTCGCATTTCCCTTACCGTACTGAATTTGCCATTTAGCCTTCAATTGCTAAGCCACACACAAGAATAGCCACAAACCTGCCCTGGTGAAATAATTATTACCCAAGCACGCTGGGCTGGAAAGTGAATAGAGAAACTGGATGCATTGCATCCCTTTGGGGAGGGTTTAAGTGTGGACTTCTAGTGCGGCCCTACGGGCTGAATGTGGGGTCATCTGTCATGTAACTGGATCGTTTCCAGAACTGTGAGAGTGACACGAAGGCTTGCTGTGGGGGTCAGGATCTGTGGCTTGCTGGGCAATCAAGGCATGGCAAGGTGTGGGCCAGGACAGCAATGGTTTTGGGTGTCCCACAGGGTGCCAGTGCGTTGGGATTTTCCCCACCCTCCTGCTCCTGCAAAAGGGCCCAAAGAGGCCTAGTCATTTGCTTTCCTCCTCTATGCCGACACAGTGACTGACTTATTCAGAGGCTGACGGGTAGCCTAAATGGCTCCAATAAAGAGCCATTCCCTGGAATTAACAATCAAGTGTATCTTGTTACATCCCTGCTCAGAACTTTGCGGTGACTTCTCATTAGAATCAAATCCAACCCCCCGACCATAGCTTATGAGAGCCACACGATCTAACCCTTGCTGCTTCTCGTCTACTCCCTCATATGTTGCTGTCCTTTTAGTTCCTCTAATATGCCAAGCTCTTTCTCACTTCAAAGATGCTTTCTTTGCCTCACTTCTCATGTTGGTTCTTTTTTGTTTGTTTTTTTGTTTTTGTTTTTGGGTACGGGGATTAAAAAATATAATTTCAAACTTATAAAAAAAGTTATAAAAGTAGTAAAATGAATTCCTGATACCACAAAGATGCTTTCTTTGCCTCACTTCTCATGTTGGTTCTTTTTTGTTTGTTTTTTTGTTTTTGTTTTTGGGTACAGGGATTAAAATATATAATTTCAAACTTATAGAAAAAGTTATAAAAGTAGTAAAATGAATTCCTGATACCAATTATCCCGATTCATCAATTGCCCCATTTGCTTTTTCATTCTCTCTATATATTTTTTATATGTATATACCATTTATTTAAATCATTTGAGCTTAAGTTGGAGACACTGTACCCACTGACTACTACTTTTATGTGTACTTTATAAGAATAAGGACATTATCTTTCAGAACAAAACTGCAATTTTTGAAATCAAGATACTTAACATTAATAGGATTCTATTAACTACTCCATTTTCCATATTCAAATTTCATCAATTGTCCAATGATGATAGCCTTTCTAGCACTTTGATTTCCAGACCATTATCTCATAGTGTTTCATTGTTATATCTCTTTACTCTCCTTTTTCTGGAAAGGTCCTCAGACTTTCTTATCATTCTTAACTCATTTACACATCACAAATATGGGAAATAGCTTTAACAGCTATTAAATATCATGAGTATTTTTGATATCATGTGACTTCAGACTCTCAGAACTTAAATATTTCTTTCTGAACACTGTTCTTATTAAACCTGAAAGGCCAAGATCATAATAGCTTGTACTTACATAGTAGCAGGATCTCAGGTCCCCTCCCCACCCGGTAGCACAGCATTTTATGTCCCCTCTCCTGTCAGTGCTGGCTTCTGCCCTTTCTAAGTCTGATGACAAGGAGCCTTCTGCAGCCCCTGGACTCGTGGCTATGCTGCCAGCAATTAGCTAACTACTGAATCACTTTAGAGCTGCTGCACATCCACCCCACCCCCATTAGCCTCTAATGCAGCAGAATTCTCAATTTGACTGTACCTTAGAATCACCGAGATGCTTCAAAAACTGCTTATGCTCCAGGCCGATTAAATCAGATTTCATTGGAGGACAGATTCAATTTACTGCTCTCTCCTCTCCTGTCCTGTGTAAGCTTAAAATACAGACGTCGATTAATTCTATCACAGTCCAAAAACAGGTTCTGTACCTGAACTTTTACTTAAGATAGGAGTAAGTGAGAAGGGAATTACATTAAAAGCAAAAACAAACTGAAACAAAACCTAAAAACAGGCCCTTACCTTAGGCTACTTTATGTGTCAGCTGCCTCGGCCCCTGTATCTTCGCACAGGACGTCTCTTCAGCGTGTCTCCACCTGCAGCCCCTTGACTGGCCCCTGGTGGTGGAAAAGAGTCCTCACAGCCATTCGAAGGTCTCTCAAGAATTATCTAGAGTAGAAACAAGAGGACACTCAGAGAGAAAATTCAGACACTCAGAAGAAAAACATTTACAACACTACTTCCTTAGCCCAAGTAGTTATCAGTTTGATGTACAATAGTCCTTTTTCCCCCAACTCAATATTTAGAATTTTTCAAAATCATTGTGTTGGAGACTCTGCAAACTGAAGAGCATAAGATCGTATGTTGAAATTAAGACAGGACAAGCAAGGTCTTTACTCCTTAAAAATAGAAAATAGGAATAAATCTGATATTGTATGACAACAACATTTAATTTTTAAAAGTTAAGATAAATAAAATAAAATTATATTCAAAATATGCATGAGCAACCTAATAAAGACAAACACATCTCCGATTCTTCCTATTCATAATCTCAGTGTATTATGTGCAGCTGTAGGCATTTACATTCTCTAAGACAATTTTGTTTGTTAGTTGCCACAATTAGATTATAAGGGCCTTGGTTTTTTTCCTACACCTTTTACTTGTATCCTTCATGGCACCTAGTATAGTATTATCAAAATATTAAGTGCCCAGTAAATCCTCCCTCAGTGAATCATCAGATGAATGTGATGAATGAGGCAAAGACGGTAAACAACTACAAAATGTGACATGGCATTTCAGCATGACTTATGTTACCTTGTTTTTAAATGTGGCTCTTGTGTGTATGTCTCTGTCCTCAACGTGGCAATAAGCATTAGATACATAGGGGCTGTATCTCCTACTCCCTAATTTTATGTTCCCAGTTACTCAGTTTTGACACATTAGAGCAACTTCAGTGAATGCTACTTAATCCTGGATTAAGTCAAATTAAAACCTCATATGCTAAAGAACCAAATCAACAATCAAAATACCAAATAAGACAGAATAGAGAATACATTTACATTTCTAAGCATGCATTTTTAGAGGCCCTGTCCCATTTATAGATAGCCAGGGTCCCAGGCTGAGGAAAGGGAATGTAGCAAAGAGCTTACACTTTGATAGTGGTGGTGGTCACGATCCTTCTCATAATATTGTAAAGTTCAAGAACATAACAAGAGTGCTTGTAATATATATTTTTAAAAGCATTCACTAGAAAACAAATTTAAGAAGAGGTAGATACAAATGTGGATCAGTTCTTGGTTCTTGCTTTGAATCTAGTATAGTCAAGATGAACAATGAACAGTCAACTGTCAAATAATCAGCACCTACTGTTGACTAATGTAACTTTCATTAATGTAATTTAGTTTCGATGAAATTTTTATTAGGTCAATAAATTGTAGATTCAGTTTGTCCTGTGATTACTCTCCTGTTCCTATGAATAATCAAGTAACTATATTTTACCTAGAAACATAGTAAGTCAAAATGTCATTTTAATGTAGTATTCTGAAAGACCACAAGATGGGGGTGTTACTCCATTTAAAATGTCCTTTTTTCAAAGCTATTTGAATTTTCTCCAGATACCTAAACTTCTGTGTTTTTGGCCAAAATTTAAGATTTCAAGATCACATATGCTTCTAAATGGTGTTAGAGTCAAAGGCATTGATGTAAAAAAATTATAAGTGATTTCCACTTTAAAAAATGTGTCAGTGGAGTGTGAGTTATGTTTTTGTCTCACCGGCTGTACACTTTTGTCTTTTACATGGAGGGGTGTGTGTGTGTGTGTGTGTGTGTGTGTGTGTGTGTGTGTGATCTTCCAGGACAATTACAGACCTTACACGCTATACAAAAAATAACTTAAAAATACTTCACAGACTTAAGTGTAAAATGCAAAACTATAAAACTTCCAGAAGACTAAATAGTAGAAAATTTAGGAAACCTTGGTTTTAGTGATGACTATTTTTCTTGTTAAATTTATTGGGGTGACACTGGTTAGTAAAAGTTACATAGGTTCCAGGTGTACAACTCTACAATTCATCATCTATGTGTTGTGTTATGTGTTCACCACCCAGAGTCAGTTCTCTTTCCATGTGATGACTTTTTTAGATACAACCAAAAATAAAATCCATGAAAGAAAACATTGGTAAGTTGGACTTTATTAAAATTTAAAACTTCTCTTTGGCAAAAAAAAAACACTGTTAAGAGAATAAAACAAAAGTCACAGATTAGGAAAAACTATCTTCAAAGCACATATCTGATAAAAGAATTGTATCCATAATTTACCAAGAACTCTTAAAGCCCAGCAATAAGAAACAAATACCCAATTTAAAAGTTTCTATTTAAAAAGCTAACAGAGATTTACTTCTGACTCCTGTTAAAGTTTTTAACTAAGGTGAATTAAAGAATTTGTAGAGGAATTTTATTATTATCTTTTTGCTCAACAGAGTCCAGGAAGAGAAATAATGGCACCACACACATTTACTGACTGTACATAGAAACGCAAAATCAACGGAGTTAAGTTACGAGTTACACAACCCATATATAAATTCACACGTTTTAAAAATCATTTATTTTTAAACATAAGTATATGTGTAAGGCTAGATGGGAATGGGATGTGTTAAGATAAATGAGATATAACTCCTGCCAAGGAATTTAGGGTCAATATTAAGATCGTGGTCATTAGAGTTTCCCACATCCAACAATAGGCTCTTGCACCCTGTAGATAACGAAAAGATCTTGTCATAAAATCTCTTAATATATACTAAGTAAATTATCTTGTATGACTAAATTACCTAGGTATATGCATCTTATGCAGAATTTTCTTTAAAATTAATGTTATCATAGAGCTCCAATTAATTTCATAAAGCTACTCTGAACAGCCATTAAAATGTATTATAAAATGTGATATGATTACCTGTTTTAATAGACTTGATTTTTAGAGGTTTTAGATTTATAGAAAAATTATGCCAAAAAAGAGGGAGTTCCCATGTACCCCTTCTTTCCTACTTCCCACCTCATTCTCTGCAGTTTACTCAATTATTATTAGTGTAGCACAGTTCATAATTTGAAATGGACAAGAGAAAAAAAGCTCAAACTATTGTCCTAAGTGCAGAAACAGCCACAAGTCCCTGTGAAATGCAATACAAAAACTCACTGAAAGAGAGGCATAGTTTGTCTCATTCTATTGTCTAATTTTTTCTGTGTTTGCCTTGACTTTTTTTAGATTCCATAATTCGGAATAGTTTGATGGCAAAATGGGCTCTGCTAAATCTAGAGAAGCTGAAAAAATAAAAAAGACTTACATTCCAAAAAGCACCATACTTACTGTAAAAGCTATATTCCTAAGGATTAGAACAGTATCTGACATACTTACATAGTACTATACCAAGTAGGTATTCATTGAATGCATAAATGAAAGCATCTAAAAGTATTTTTATTGCTATTTGGTAATTTGATCAGTGCTCTCTCCCTACAGCGCTTCAATGTGAAACAATCATGGAGCTTCAGGGTTGAAAAGGGCATCTCATCCCAAAAACAATATGGTAATGGAACCCCTTCTCTAACAGCCCAGTGAACAGACTGTCTAATCTATCTTTTAGCTCTACCAATGACGGAAAATTCCATTCTTCTAGAGGAAGTTCATTATACCTGAAGACAACTCTAGCACCAAGTTAATCATTTTGTTGAGCCCCAAACCAATTCCCTGTTGCTCGGTGATTCATAGGGAAATAAAATAGTTCATTGTGTGTTACCATGGGCTAAGCTCAATATATAGATGTCTCTTGCTGAACACCTAGAGCAGTGTCTGACTTACTTATGTAAGTCTTCTGTAAAATATTCACTAAATATTATAGTGTTAATGTACACTGCATTAATTACTGGTTGATATGAAACTATTCATGGCTCCCACAAACCATATTCTTTCCCATTCTACACATGTGGTATTGAACAGATCTGAATGAAAGGATACTACCACTCATTTTTAATAAAATTTATTTTGTTAAGATGACAGAATTTATGTCACTATGCTTGATTTTTTTTTATTACTTTTGTGTATGTGTGTGATTAAGAGCTATAAAGATCAGGGAAAAGTGTCCTAATTTAGTACACCAAAAACAAATGTCCCATGTGTCTACATTGATTTTGAAGCTTTTTGGGTACTATGCTTTTAAAAAATGTTATGTAACTTTGTATATTGTCCTGAACTAACAATAAATACACTGAACCCTTGAAAACTAATTTCCTCCTCAAAATACCTGCAGGGCTCTTTGTCAACTCAAATCAGGTTTAGCCTAACAGTATTACTTAATTAGGCTAAATTCATGTCTTCCAGCTATTTAAGCAAGAATGATGACAACAGGCTGTGGAGTATATGACTGATGTTAAAGCATGTATCATGATGAGTGTAAAAATAAAAGATATTTATTAAAGACCCAGCATCTTTGCAATCCAATAAAACATTCATTACCTTGGGGAAGGTTTTATAAAAACTTAAGATAAAAATCCTGTATTAGACATTTTAACACTTTTAGAATATAATCATTATTGAACATTTTTCTGTAACTCTTTTACTTTTATTCACATTAGATTTTTTTCTTTTCTTAAGCCAGAAAATAATCTCTAGATAAAATGGTATTGTATATAAATATCTGGAATGTGTATCATCAAAACAGATTATCCGTATCATGTGTTTATAAGAATTAATGAATAAATATTGCATACTGTAAGCACTCCTAAATGATAACCTCCATTTAATTCTGGTTTTAGAAACCAATTTGTATGCTACAACTCATCAAAAATCATCAATCTTATTGAGCATCTCTCTTCATCATCTCATTGATCACAGAAGTACTACAGGAACTTCAAGTACAAGAGTCATTTTTCTAAAGATTTAACTCCAAGTTTATGATTACACAAATCTGCAAGAAGAAATTGGGGGATGATTACTTAAATTTTTAGTTATGGAGTAGGCAAATATTTGTCAGTAAATATATGAGATAAGTGAATGAACAAACAAATGCCAAAATTTCATGGCACATTAAAGGAACTAACTAAGTACTGAAATTAAAATGCCCCCTTCCCTTTCAGACATGTCTTCAAATTGAGAACTACAAACATCATATATTATTTTTTTAGAGGTACCTTCTAATTTAGAGTGTGAAGAGTTAGTTGCCACATCACAAGAGAAAGCAAGCAGCTCAGTGCGTTGAAGGAATGCCAGAGCCTGACTGGCTCAACACACTGTAAATACCTTAGATTACAAATCTTGACCTCTATAATCCCACTTCAACCACAAACTCCTATTCTTTAAATTATCTTACTCTCTCACTCCTCTTCACCTTTGATTCACTTTGTCCTCCAAACCTTCCTATTACTGTATTTTGCTGTGTATAATGTGTACTTTTTTGCCCAAATTGTGAGGGAAAAATAAGGATGTACATTATACATAGGTAGTACTAATTCTGTATCTATATAAATGTTAATAAAAGTTTAAAATGTAACTCTAGAAATCAATAACAATATCCGTATGCAAAAATAAAAATTTGATTATTCTCGTCCCTGAAAGTTGGGGCCAAATACATGGCGGCACATTTACACAGTAATAATTAAAAAACAACATATTCGTTCACAAAGTATTGTACATTGTTTTACTTAAGCCTTTTAGCAATCCACATTATCATTCCCATTTTAGAGAAAATGAGTGAGAATCAGAAACTTAGAGTCAATCAAAATCACACAGCTAGGACTTCCAATATCGAGATAAATGGAGACATCTTACATCAATCATAAATAATAAAAAATATACATGTACTTTTAAAAGAAACAATTATAGCCATCCCAAAAAACAAGAAGGTAAACATTTGGAGGACCATCAATTAACTGTGTGTAAGAACTTTGTGTTTCATAGAATGAAGCGGTGAAAGTTGGGAGCAGGAATCCAGATACGGCCAACAACAGGCCTAATGCAAAGATCCAGGCACATACACCACCATTCAGGCGAAGCACAGGAGAAAATGATGCCTGTCTTCAGGAAGGAGCAGAGCTTCTGGTCATAACAGGGAAATGATGTCCCTGGTACTGGTAAAGTCAGGAATGGGGAGCATCCGTGCTCAGAAAACAAGCTCCCGAGTTCCCAGTCTGGCAGGATGTAACGTAATACCCATGCCTTATTCTCACTATCAATGGTTCCAACCCAAACTTAGCAGGTGTTTCTATACTTCCCACAACATGTGCCGTATAAGCACAGACCACAGTCTTTCAGGCGATCTCAGCTGTAGTAAGGAATGCAAGTAAGACTGACCAAATTTTAGAAGAGTTCCAGATCCATGAAAGTTTACAAATTAGGGTACTGCTGTGACAAAAATCTCAAAATACATGACATTAAATTAGTGATAAGAAAGCAGGCATCAGGGAGATAACTACCAGAGGCTGTTAAGATGGAACAGTGGCTAAAAAATTAATTATGTAAATGTTACCTTCAGTAACTTGGAAAGCAGACCAAAAATACCTGTGTGCTTGCAGCTCTACAGCAGTGATTCTCAACTGGGAATGATGTTGCCCCTGGAGGACATTAGGCAATGATGGAAGGCAATAAAACATTACAATTTTAGTAATTTTCTCAAGCCCAACTTAATTGTTGTAACTCAACCCTTCGTATCAGATTATATTACTTTATGGCACTCATATCAGAATTAATAAGTCTTTTATTTGTACCGTCAGCCTTTTTTTTTTTTTTTTTTACATTTGTCTCTTCTCTAATATAAATTTCATGGGGTTTCCTGGTGGTGAAGTGGCTAGGCTTTGGCACGTCTAATATAAATTTCTTGAATGCAAATAGTCTTATCCATGTATCCCATATATTGTCTGGAGCATGTCTCACACATAGAAAGCATATAATTAGTGTTTGCTGAATACACATTTATTAAATAAATATACGAGGGCTGCCCAGAAAAAATCCAGCCATAAATGCCTCTATTTTTCATATTATATGGCTGGATACTTTCTGGACAGCCCTCAAATTCTAATCTGCAAAGCACTGATCCCATGGTTCTTGATCTCATAGACCAATATTAAAAGACACACATCACAAAAATCACCTCATAATATAATAAGTCTTATAGAATCTGAGGCCTTATAAACACTAGTTTTCACATTATTAGGTGTCCCCAGTGACTTCTACCCTTTGGGGATTCTTTCACTCCCAACTTCTAATTGCATGAGACTCGTTACTGTGTAAAGTTGCCAGCTGTCTTAAACAGGGAAAACACGAAATTTCTTAGGGCAGTTGGTCTAAAGAGTCTGAATGACAGTCTTTTAAGGAGGTGAGGACTAGAACATAAACTAAATTTTAGTACTTGAGTAGCAACAAGGGCACCAAAAACAAACTGCTATGGCTGTTCGTGGTCAGAGGAAAGGGCATGCATGTACATCAGAGAAAGCCAAGAAAGAGGAGATGTAGATAATAAAGTAGATAATTTACCTATTTTTCTACTTCAGACCAAGGTAGATAATCTTCATTTGGCATTCAGTTAAAAAATTATTGGAACTCCTTAGCCCATCTAGATGGCTCTGATATTATGATGCTAATGCAGAGATTACTATAGATGGGAAGCAAAGCAACAATTTTAATTTCCCTCCCAAACTTAAACCCTGCTTGTCAACTGAAGATACGAACCTGGACTTCTGAAGACAGAGTGGCTGGAGATAGATCTGAAATCATAAGCATGCAGGTAGTGGACATGGATGAAATCACTCAGGAGCAGTAAAAATTAAGAACAAAGAAAAGCTTTAAATGTAGAGTGTGGAAACCAGCAAAGAAATTAATAAGTAAAATAAATCATGATGGTTTCCTTCCATAGTCCAAATGTGTTGGCTGTTCTATATAGGCTTACAATGAAAGCAGGTAGTTTTATTTTTCAAATGTTATTTTTCCACCTTAATTTCAAGATCCTAAAGGACGAGAATCACTCTCCCCTTCTATATTTTTCTAAACCCACCACCTCCAGTAGTCTTACACATACAGTAAGACACAATATGTAGTACAACTCAATGAACTCTTGATTCACTGAATTTAAACCTGGCAAGGAAGTCTACTTCCCTCTCCCATCCACCCCCCCAACCCCCACAAAAGCTCAAATCTCTAATGAAAAGCCAAGTTTCTAATTTCTGCATCAACCTCTCAAGGTAAACCTAATCTCAGAATTCTCAGTGTGTGGGTTTAAAGAAACATTGTAGGCACAGTTGGTTTTCTAAGAGATGTTGTACCAAGGCTCAGCAATGGGGAAACCTGGCAAGACTTGTCAGAGAACATGGGCCTATGGCTAATTTCTTTCTTAATGGGGAAATAGAAAGCGAAACAGCCTCTGCAGCAGCAGGGAGGGGGAAAAAATGGCAAACTAACTAACAATTTATGACTCTGAGGCAAATGCAGTACCCAAACAGCTTCTGGCATCATCCACTAAATGGTCCCATCTACTGACCTACCATATTTAACTTGGCACTGACTTAAAATTCCATAGGTGAGAAAGGAAAAACCAAACAAAACAAAACAGAGATTACAGGGATCGTGTATGAATGAGCAGCACATACATACTAGTAAGCCTGGGTCTAGAATTCTGAAATGCACATCATTACAAAATGAACTTCAAAGCAAGCCACATTTCCCTTGAATTTTAAATTTTTAAACTATTTTTTTCTTCTTCTCTATATGAGCCCCCATATCATTTGGGGGCTTAGCTTTATTTCCCCTTTGACCTGTATAGATCTGAGTGTAGACATACTCATGTGCTGGTAGTAGCAGTTCCAGTTATCTTTGGTCTAGCAAGACTTTCCCATTAGGACTATACTGTGCTGACTCTCTGAGATTGGCTCATCAACTAAAGAGAAATATTTGCATGAACTTCTTTCCAATGGTGGGTTTTAAACTGTGGAAGTGAGAAAGGATCTTCACTGAGCATGGCTAACCAGAAAGCAGAAAAAAGTTTCAAATGCTATTAGGCTGTGGATAAACAGAAAAAGAGAGACACTACGAAGTAGTGAAAGGAAGATTAACCTTATAAAAGGGTAAAGGAAAGGGCCATTGCTGTCCCAAGTACATTGGAAATAGATAAGTAAATTCAGATAACTGTGAAAGGTAGGAGAGGGAAGCAGACAGAAATCAATGTTGAGGATTGGAAAAGGTGAAGAAAGGTTAGCCAATACAGGGTCCAGCAGAAGTAACGCCCTTTTTTATGAGCTCGTAATCCACACATCTTTTATTACAAAATCATAAGCATGTAATTCTGTAACATAACAATATATTAACTACTTTAAAAAGGTTGCTACTTCTGCTGGACACTGTATAAACATAGCATATGGTGTCACATACCTGGATTTAAATTCTTACCCGTAGCCAAGTGGTGATGTTCAGCAAATAAGAATGTGAGCTGAGCATGAGTACTTCTACCTGCAATTCACAATTTGCAGATTACATAAGCACATTGCTTAGAACATAACACGGGATTTCTGTAAATGGCAGTATTTATAATTATGTTTGAGGACAGAAGGGTCCAAAATAGAACTGTTAGCCTACCAGTGTTGGCAGCCTGAGAAAAGAGCAAACAGCTATAAATCAAAAAAAGACAGTGTCTCACAGGCCAGAGAAGAGTCACAACATTCACACTCAAGGCCACAAAACAGTGAACCTTTTACTAGTAAAGTTTAAAACCACAGAGCTTAATAGCGATGTTAATTTTACCACTAGGTAGCTATGATACAACTGAATTTCACTGATAAGGTTAATTTTAAAAACAAGCAGATCCAGACCAAAATTCCAAGCTTTTTAGTATATTATTTTCATTGTAGAAAAATGAAAAATCCTTTTATATATAATTTATAGCAGAAGGTGTAATTATCTTATTCAGTATCTATTTTAACTTCTGATGCTTTTTTCCTCTGCACTAGGCAATTCATGCAACACATACAACCTTTAAGTTTTCCTCACAGATATGCTTTTGAAAAATATAGACATATATCACATAGGTAACAAATTATGGAAAGCTAAAGATCTCTCTGAAGTTTTAGAATTCTAAGAAAGGCACTGTGAAATGCAAAGTATTTCAATGACAACATTAAACTTAAAAAATGACTGATAAAGAACAATTTTACTTTATTTTAAGGCTAAAACATTAAATAATATGGAGACCCTTTGCTCCTAAATCACAAATTAAATTAATATTCACATTGGTAAAGTCTTTCCATGTCTTGAATAAACATACTACATTTACTGAGCAAATTTATCAAGATTCTGACAAATTCTATAAGAAATGACATGTTTTTACAAGTGTCAAAATAATAAATGATGAAATTCCTTAGAATCTGGCACTTTCCTTAATTATTTCCCCTTTCTTCATAAAGCAGGTCATAACCCATGGCTTATTAAAAGCAATAAAAACTTTATTCTTCTCATTTCTTTTTCTTTTGATATAAAGTAAAACAATAAGGTATGACAAACTTTTTCAAATTACAGACAGTATCAAGTACACAGTAAAAAATAACAACTTTCAAGTTACCAAGATGTTCCCCCACATAAGAGGTGGGAGCTCATAAAACCACATGTAACATTACAAACCTATTAGATGAATAAATAATAAACCTATACTGTTATCCAATTCATAATAAAGATCCAATTAAAAGCCTATTTATTCCCCGTGTATAAATAACCTAAAGTTCTCCAAATTTTCAACTCCCAGTTTTCTACAACTGAATAGATCAGAATATCTTGTATGTATCAGTTTTCCAAGTTTTCTCACTAATTTAGCAATCACTTTCTATATTGCATTTACTTCATTTCCAGAAAAAACTTCCCCTATTGACACCTAAACAAATGTTATCAGAAGTATAATTTTAAGATTACTTTTGTAATTCATAGATCAGTTTCCTCATTATTGAACTTCATTTTGAACTACTATAGATCACCCTGAAATCTAACAATAGATATTTCCTCATTCTTTCAATATATACAGATACACAAAACAGGTAACAATTTAAGATGATTAGCACAAGAAAAGATTACTGTGGCAGCTCTCACTAATCAAAGATCAAAGTGCTCAATCTGTTCACTATTAAGTCATTTTTGCTAGAAAATTTAAGGAATGCCACAGTTACGGATAGAATAATTGTAAATATACAAAAGCAAATACATGTGTACATGTAATTTATATCTATATAGAACCACCTTCAGATTATCTGCACAAATAAAAGGACAAAAGACAGATGATGCAAAACACATAATCCTCAAAACACTTTAGATACATGTTTCTATCTGCATTTCACAGGACTGTGTCTGAGAATTCAGAACATCAATAAAATTAAGCCATTATTGCAAAAAGTTAAGAGTTACAAACACAATCACCAAAACAATGGTAACACTGAAATGCCACCATTGACTTCAGTTGCTCATCTTCTGTTTATTTCTGATGGTGGCTCGAAGTTTACGTATCACCAGTCTATCAGGCAGAATCATATCACCTTGTTGTTCTAGATAATCCAATAAATTTTCAGTCCACTGGAGAGCAGCTGCATGATTGATATGTTTCTCTGGAATCAGTTCTATTTCCTCGTCATCATTTTCACTGGATTCGTCTGTCTGGCCTTGTGCTCTTCTGATGATTTCGCTATCAGTTAACACTTCATAACCTGGTTCAGTACTGTCCACTTCAAGCCATTTTTCAATGTTCTCAGCAGTCACATTTTCCAGTCCTTTGGTGTGTTGTAAAATGGTGGCCACAGTAGCCAGTGAAATATCTTCTTCATCAAAGTCCAAACCTTCTTTCTCCTCTATGGTAGGGAGAATCTTCTTCCATGCTCTGCTAATGGTAACCGGCTTTACTAAATTCCATGCCATTGCTATTTCATAAAGTGCATCTAGCAGAGTTAACTTTTTCCAGAATGATCTCAGATCATTACCTTCTTCCAAGTTGTTCTGGAGAAGACCTGCACGATAGTTTCTCTTCATTGTTGCTATGACTCCCTGATCTGAGGGCTGAATCAACGAAGCCACGTTTGGTGGTAAATATTTAGCAAATATTTGGCCATCATCTGACCTCAGGACATTTTCATTTGGATGTGTTGGTGAGTTATCCAACAACAGCACAGCCTTTTCCTGCAGGCCTTTGGATCTTAAGTACTCTCGAACTTGTGGCACAAATATCTTATCAAACCACTGTCGGAAAATGGAAAGATCCATCCATGCACCTTTCTGGCTGAAGTAAGAGACTGGCAGGTTTGAGGTGTCAGTTGACTTGAAGGAGCGAGGTTTCTTTGCTTTCCCCACAACACAAAGTTTAAGTTTGTGTAAACCTGTTGCATTGGCACAACACATGATAGTGACTCTTTCTTCAACTGACTTGTACCCAGAGACAGTGCATTTACCTTTGATTACTGAAGTCCTGGAAGGTAGGCATTTCCAAAAGAGTCCAGTTTCATCTGCACTGTAGATCTGTTCAGGCTGCAGATTCTCTCGTTCAATAAAGTCTCTAAAGTTGTTACAAAAATCTTCCACAGCGGTCTCATCTCCATTTAATCTTTCATTTCTAATGTTAATTTCTCTAATGCTGTGCCGCTGCTTAAAACGAGTTAACCAACCAGCAGAGGGGTTAAAATCACCATCCATTCCCAAAGCATAGAAGAAAAACTCTGCCCTTTTTGCACAAATAGGTCCGGATATGGGATTCCCTTTTGCTCTTTGCTGGTTGAACCATTCCAGCATTGCTCTGTCCAGTTCCTCATACATGGATGGCTTCATAGATTTCCTCTTGGCCAGAAGACTTGTGGAATCAGAACTGCTTGCGTAAGTTATAATCTTTTCCTTGTTTTTTCTTATATCCCGAACTGTTGTCTCACCAATTCCATAGATCACTGCCAGCTGTTTGGAAGAACCTCCGTCTTCAAGTTTCTTTATTATATCAAGCTTATCTTTAATAGTCAACACCACTCGCTTCCGTTTCCCGGACATGGTGATGCTCTGGGACTCTCCCCACACTCACACTGAAGCAGTGCACAAAATCCTCCCCTCACACAGGCTCACTTTAACACAGTGCTACACACTCAGTCTTTCAACCTTACCAGGAGCCTTGGTGGCCCTGACCCCGCACCCGGCTGGGCTCGGCTGGCAGACAGACTGCAGGGGAAGGTAGGAGGCAAGGAAGTTTAAGGGAACGGGCCTTTAACTTAGATGGGCAGTTAGAGGCGGCCGCGAGTCACCGCGGTTAATCTGGATTACAAACATTTGGTTTTTATTCCCCCAGTGGCCGCGGGAAAGACTATAACCCCATCGTCACCACAAACCTCCTTCACGCCCAGATCGCGAAGAAACGCCCGTCACTAAGACTTGCCACACCCCAAAGTTACGACAGAGAACGGAAGAGCCGAGGACTAGCGGACTGGCCCCTTCCCCATGGGGACGGTGACCTGCCTTTCCCCAGCAGCCAGCCCTTGCCACCGCAAGCCCCACTTCCCCGCGCAGCGCTCGGCCTGAACAGGCCTACCGGCCCCTCACTGCCCGCCAGGCCCCTCTCCCCACCTCATTTGGAACCGGGACCCTGAACCGCTCCCTGACTAACGCGCGGCGACTGCTCCTCCCCCGGCACACGCTCCCGGAAAAGGCCCCCTCCCGCCGCTCGGCTCCTCCCTTTGCCCCACCCAGAGGCGGGACTTCCCTTGATCCCCGGAACAAGGAGGAGCGTCGCCTGCCTAGAGTGGGTGGGTCACTGGGGCGGAGGCGGAGGCGCTGGGAAAGGTAAGGGAGCCCGGGCCGCGCGGGCCAGCTTGGGGCGGAGACTCGCTCCGGCTCCAGCTGCCAATGGTTTCCGAGAGGGGCGGGGGAAGCCGCGCCTCCCGGCAGGCCGGGTAAAAATTCCCGCGGGCGCTCAGGGGCTGGGTGGAACAGTCCTGAGCGCGGGTTCTCCAGGCGGGTCGCCTGCTCTTCGCTGCAGTGGGCGGGGTGCAAGTTCCTTCCGCGACGGGGGAGTGGGAGGTGCTGATGTGTGGCGCTGGAGTGGCTGGTTTCGCGGGCTTTGGGCCTTGCCGGACCCATGTTTGTTTTCTGAGTGCGAAGCTGATCTAGTCTCAGGGTTTGTGTCGTCCAGCGCAAGTCATCCCGAAAGGTAGTCTAAAGGTCCCATTACCTAGCTACGGTGCTCCTCCCCACTCCCGGAGGCAGAGTAGCGGCGCACCGGCTGGCGCGCCGCGGCCGGTACCTGCGTCCCGCCGGAGAGCCAGGTGTGTAATCATGAAAATAATTCTGTGTTTACTCCCGAGAGGATCTGTGCCTTCCTCTGCCACTCCTCCCTGCTGGATATGGCGAACCCGTTCAGTGTTACAGATTTTTGTAAATGCTGTAGTTGTCCGGGATACCAAACTGGCAGGTTCCACTCGTGGCGTATTGGACCGTGATACTAAGTGGGGGAAATTGGCTTTCTTCTCTATATTTCTTCGTATTTTCCTATTTCTGCCGTGTTGTACTGCCCGGTTTTCCAGCGAGTGAAAGAACTATGATAAATTTATTCCCAGCAATGTCATAAGAACATACTTGTAGCCCTTAAATCATGTATTATGCTGGCTCGGTTTGATATCCCTAGTAATTTGATCAGATTGTGAACTCCTTGGGAGCAGAGACTGTGTTGTTGATATTTTTTCTAGTTATGCCACAGCTTCCTGCGTGTGCTGTCACATAGAATCCATTAAATAACATTTATTTATTTATTAAGGTCTTCCCTCTAAACTGTCCTATAAAAGCAAACATCAAGGAGGGATGATGTCTTAACAAATAAATAGGAATTCATCAAAGTGTCAACTACCACCCAGTAGGTGATTCCTAGAATGAACCTTTTCTTGAGGATTAATTAACCTCCAAGTCTAGAAGAAAGGATATTTCTTCTGATAAATTCAGGTGGCATCAAAGTACCCTTTCTTAGTTGTGGAGTTACTGTCTCATATGGTATTAACCATGAAACAAAAAGATAATGATATTATTAATCATCTTCATTCACTTATTTAATGCTTTTCGTTTGGAGTCTCTTTGTTTTTTTCTCCTTGCCTAATGGTAAGGTATTATTAAAGAAGCTTCATTAAATTCTCGTTTCAAGAAAATGAGTGTATACTCAGCATATATAGAAATGATACCTATTTGCGTGGGTTCCTTTTTAAATGAATGCTAACAACCAAGAAATGTATTAGCCATCAACCTGGCTTTATCTTCTTTCCCTCTTGTCATTGTTTTTTCCTCTCCAGCTATCATAGTAAAAGTATGGACAGTTTTAGAAAGAGAAGCCAGCCATATTCAAATTACCTTCTTTCTTGGTGACAGAATTTTTGACATTATCGATGTAAGTGGTAATTGTGAAAAATAAGAGACACCCTTGGAATTTAGCAATTGACCAAATGAAATTTGGTAATTATTTTAATTAAATAATGTGCCTCTTGAAACATTAGATAGTGAAGATTTCCAAAATATTTTTTTCATGAGACACTGCCTTTCTTTGAAATTTTTACTTTTCAACTTAATGGGGGGAATCCCTTAATTTTTGTGATCAGTGTCATTAATAACATGGTAGTGGGAAGTATACCAATTTTCATCTCTTTAGCACATTCCTTTTTTTGCCTTTTGTATAAATAATTTCCAGAAGTTTCTGGCTTAACTTTATGTGCACTAAAATTCAGTTACATAATTTAAAAAGCATGTTTGTAAACTCTAAACTATTTTAATGATTACTTTATGAAACTAAAATTTAGCATAAATGAGACATAAAATAATGACTTTTTAAAAGCATAATTTTTACTCCCTGTACAAATATAATATTGACAGCAGTCACTGTGTAGCACTGGATGGGGAATCCCTAGGAGACCTGGTTTCAAATCCCTCCTCTGTCACTAAAAAGCTGTGTGGTCATTGGTAAGTCATTTAACTGTATGTCCTTGACTTGTATTTTTATAAATGAAGATAGATAATATCTTTCTTCTAGGTTTATTATCAGGTTTTTAAAAGTACATATGAAAATGCACTGAAAAATTACTGTACAGATAGGGTTTTTTTTATAACTTCCTATGCAGTTACAGGTGTTTTTGTAGTATGACATTCTTAATCATTTTATCATTGTTATACAAATCACGTATTATGATAAATAACTGTCTTTAGAGCTTGGTATAGTTTTATAAATAATCATCTAGTATATATAAAACCGCTTTGAGTACTAATGTAATCTTTCACTTTAGTGTTCTTACTGTCTATATTTGCTTTATTGTATCTACTGAAGCTGTTTGTCACTTTGTCTTCATAATATTTTTTATTATTTCTCTCAGTTCAGACAGATTTGTTAAAAAGCCTTACCTTCTTATTACATTGTAAAGCACGTGCACATAGTTTATACAGATTTAACTACATCTGCTTAAAAAATACTTCTTTGTAGTATATGATTTCAAAATATATGCTCCCTATTTTATCTGGTATTTAAAAAGAAGAGAAAAAAACAATAATCTTTTTGAAACATGGAAGAGAAACTGGGTGGGCGTACTTTGAAGTAGTGTGTTATGCCAAAAAAAAAAAAAAATACTTTGAAGAGTAACATATTTTCAAAAAGGGTGATTTTGACCATACACTATTTTCTTCTTTGCTGATTTTACTATAAGCCCTCTGTAAGATACATCCCCAGTGTAATTTCACATAGAATATTTAGTCTCGAGTGGGATTTGTTAAATTGCTATTAGAGTGCTGAATATATTTTGTAGCAGTTACTGTGATAAGGTTGGACTTCAGCCTACACTATAATTTCTGATGTATAATCTTAACAACTATTGTTCTGATTTTATACCATTATAGAAATAATCACATTGCCTTATAAACATACCATAATTTGTACAATCAGATGCGAGATTATCTCTCCCTCTTCCCTGCCAAAGAAAGTAATCATTTTAGGAATCTATAAACTTGGTTCAGTAATACTGCCATTGCTCAAAAAAGTTAGTATTCTATTTTTGAAATTATCTTCAGAGTTTGAAGCACATTTTAAAAATATCTTTAATGGTAGTTAATCTTCATCTTTTGAAATTGGATTTAATTTCTGGAAGCTGCTCTTTTAACTGAGACAAGAAAATAAAATGGGAATTTAAACCACTCTTTGGCATAAAAAATGAAGTGTGATTATTTTCATATACTTTTATATAGTTTTGATCCTATGGTTTATAGAAAATCCTTAGGAATATTCTGTGCTATGGTGGAAATATTAGAATAATCAGCCTCATATTTCTTTGAATGAGACAGCACTCAATTGAATACATAGCTTTTATGCTTGTATTATGATTGGTCTCATTACATTGTGATCATCTTTCTAGTTTCCTTGGCAACCACAGAAGGATGTATGTGCTACTGTTACTGTTTTTCTAGTTAGCTGTCTTTTAATGTTCCTTTCCTTTACTATAAACTTGTGATCATTTTAACATAGTTCATCCTTTTCTAAATCAGAAACTTATAGCATTTGTTTTCCTTTAATACCATCTCTCCTTCACCATGAAACTTTTTTATTTTTTCACCTGACTACATTATTGCATTGTTAATAAGTTTTCTGTTAGATTATATTGTATCTTTAACTTTGAGTGGTTTAAAGTCATTGCCATTTTACTAAAGTATATAGAGAAGGCACATCCAGCCTGAGGCACAGCACAGCTTTGAATGCAGCTCTACCCAAATACTTAAAACAACATGAAATTTTTTTTGTGACCTTTTTTCTTTTTAGCTCATCAGTTGTTGTCAATGTTAGTGTATTTTATTTGTGGCCCAAGACAGTTCTTCTTCCATTGTGGCCCAGAGAAGCCAAAAGGTTGGACACTGCTCATCTAGAGACTGCAATCTTAACAGATAGGTTATCTCTCAGCTTTGCACCACTTTTTTGTGTCAATTACTATATAACTTTTTTGTATAAATTGATGGTCCTTTATGTTATAATTCATGTCATTTCTCTATTCAGACTCCTCCTTTGCTTACAGGATAGAATATTCTGGCAATCCCACCCTACTTTTCTATATTTGTGTCTTTTTTCTAGCATAAAGCCTTTTTTTTTGACACCTTTTAGTCATACTTATTTACAAAACATACCATGTTTTTATTCAGTGCCAAAGTTTTGACCTTACCACTTTTATCTACCTGAAATCACTTTATTTCATTCTTTTTGTGCAAGTATCCAATCATCAGATCATCTGTTCAATAAAATCTTCAGGGAAGCACTTGCTGTTCTGTTCTTTCTGCTCCTTTACACTTTTATCACTGTTATTTTTATAATTTGATACTAAATGAATACTACCTTTCATTGTTCTTAATATATGTTTATATAGTTTAGTTCTACAGGTGGATGATTTCTAAAGAATAGGATTATGATTTTTCTGAGTATCTCTTTTAGCACAACATATAGCTTAATTCAGAATAGATGTTCATATCATGTTTTTATAGATATTTAGTATATTATTTGTCAAATAACTGTTCTGCCATCTTCACTCAGATATTTCATGCAATGTTACCTTTGTGAACCATTTTGTAATACCAAATAAATATAGTTTGTACCATAAATGCATCCATTGTTGTAATCTGTTTATCATTATTATATTCCTAATAACTTTATTTTGTAGAAGTCTAAGTGAAATGGTGCATGTTACAAGACACGAAACCAGGAAAAACTCTCAATCTCGAGAGCGTGAGCAGAAATCTCGAGTTGATTGGAGGCGGACTAAAAGAAGTAGTATCTCACTTATAGTTGATAGTGATGAAGACCTTGATAGTGATGAAGATCTTGTTAGTGATGAAAGTGTTGACAGTAATGAAAGTGTTGACAGCGATGAAGAGCTTTCTAGTAACAAGGGGCTTGATAGTAATAAAAAGCCAGAAAATGAAACAGCGCTTAAATTAATGAAAGCTGAAAGTGAAAGAAACACCTGTGAGCATCTCATTAACACTGGCAATAATTCAATGTATGAGGAAGACAAAACCAATCACAGTACTATTGACTTACCAGATCATGAAAAGCATCCAGGCCAAGAGAATGATGATCCCAACAAACACACTGGACAAATAATAGAGGAGGATTTAGAAGAAGAACATATTAAGCGAGGGAAGAGAAAACAGGTGTCTGTGATGTCTGACAGCGATGAGAGTGAGGACAGTGATATCCTAGTTAGAAAAGGTGTTAAACGTTCACGCAAAGTGGTTGAAGATGAATGTTCAGCAGAGATGGAGCAAGAGCAACCTGAAAAAGTGAAAAAGCAAGAAAAATTCCGGAAACTGCAAGAACTCTCAAAACAGAGATCTCGTCAGAGACGCAATAGTAGTAGAGATTTTGAGGTGTGTCACATTTTATTAGGTTTGTTGCTGCTTTTAAATTTTTACTTATAAAGTATTTATTTTTTATAAAAATCAAAGTGCTGAGTCTGTTTTAGTTCTCAATAAATCTAGAATTTATTTTTTAATATTCTGGAACATGTTTAATTGTAGTATTGTATCTAATATATTTTATCATGAGCCTCAGTTTCTTATTTTTTAAAATTGAAATACTGTTTCGTATGGTCTTCCTATTTGTGCCTTTTACTTAGGACCTTAATGTCCATTTTAAATACTTTACATCACTTACTGAGGTATATTGTCTTCTAATTTCAAATTTGAGCATTTAACATGACAAGATATTTTTTTAACCTTAAAATAGATTAATGTTTATGGGTCATTATTTTTGGTTTCAGATTTTATCTTTTAATTTCACACTCATACTGACAATTTTAAAAGTACATTTTACTGAAGGAATATGTTTTAATTTAATTAGGACTCTGAAAAAGAATCCTGCCCAAGTAGTGATGAAAATGATGATGATGAGGAAGAGGATGATTATGAATCTGATGAAGATGGAGATGAGTATATTATTGATGACTTTGTAGTACAAGATGATGAGGGTGATCAAGAGAATAAAAGCCAGCAAGGTGAAAAATTGACTACATCACAACTGAAAGGGAATTCTCTTTGTAAGTTAAATATCAAAAAAATTTTTTATGACTGTCCTAATCATGATATTAAGTATCAAATTGAATTCACTGCACGTTAGCATAAATAACATTTTATGAAAAGTAACTATTTTTTCCCCAAAAGAATGAGAAGAATGCATTGTTTTACATTTTAATAAATATTTGATGACTAGCTTAATAGAAAGCAGCTAGGTTCTTACATCTTTTTTGCGTTCAGTCTGTTATATTGTTGAAGTAAATCAGTGGTTCTCAACCTGTGGGTCATGACCCCTTTGGGAGTCAAACGACCCTTTCATTAATATTGACTTTTTACGCACACTGTCGCAAAATGTAGCAATGTAATTTTACTGTTGTTATATTAAGACTGTTATCCATGCTACACCATGCCTCAAGACAAAATTTCATTTATTTGTAATTAGAAATAAATATTTCACAATATATAATTACATATTGTTTTTGTGATTAATCACTAT
Source organism: Lyroderma lyra (assembly GCA_004026885.1). NCBI lineage: Eukaryota > Metazoa > Chordata > Mammalia > Chiroptera > Megadermatidae > Lyroderma > Lyroderma lyra. The sequence continues at coordinate 132,340 of PVJL010001012.1, read as the reverse complement.
GCTTTAATTATGTTCAATTTGTAACAATGAAAATACATCCTGCATATCAGATATTTATATTATGGTTCATAACAGTAGCAATATTTCAGTTATGAAGTAGCAACAAAAATAATTTTATGCTTGAGAACCACTGGGATGTCTAGCTAAGTAGGGCACACAGAATTTTCAGGACAGTGAAACTATTCTATATGATATTGTAATGGTGGATACCTACAGTGTCATTATACATTTCTAAAAATTCATAAAATGTACTCAGCCATAAAAAATCATAAAATCTTGCCATTTTGACAACATGGACGGACCTAGATGGTATTACACTAAGTGAATAAGTCAGACACAGAAGGACAACTATGTATAATTTCACTCATGTGTGGAATATAAAAAACAAAATGAATCAACCAAAACAGAAACAAATTCATAGGCACAGAGAACAAACTGATGGTTGCCAGATGGGAGGGGATGTGGGGATAAGTAAAAATTATCAGTGTACTATTTTGGCACAAGGACAAAAAGATAATAGCATTGCCCTGAAGACTCAGAGGAAGAAAATGCCTATGAAAAAAATATGCTTCATTAAAGGAAACAGAAGAAAATTGTATAAAGCATTTGCTTTGCCATCTTAGGGAAATAGGAAATTATAAGAAGACAACAATTTGAGGTGAAAGAGAACCAACTGAGATAAGGATAAATTGCCAGAAAATGAAAAATGTAAGTCAGAAATACAGTCTGTATTGAAAGATGTAAAGAGCAGAATTAACAATACAGAAAATCTCATCAGTGATACATAGGTTAAACCAAAGAAGTTCTAGCATAGAGAAGAAGAAACAGTTTTGAGGGAGAAGATAATTAATAAAGAAATAGAAACGAAGATCCTATTTCACAAAATCCTGTAGGGGAGATAAAGAACAAATGAAAATCAAAAGGAAGAAAATCACATAACTTTAGTGAGATATGTAAAAGAAGATTTGAATGTACCATGAGGCATAACATAATTTTGAATGGAAAGACGTGTGGAGATACAAATTTAAAGATATGATAGAATATATTCTTGAGTTGGTGAAAACACCATTTATACAGATTAAAAGAGGCACACATCCCAATAAGCTGATGAAAATATATTTACAAATAGACACAGGAAGGAAATACTTTTCTAATAACCAGGATAAAGAAACGCTATTTTAACCATTCTTTTTAGAACTTAAAAATGGTTTAATATTAAGTGCCATATTAATGTAACATTAATATGTCAAAAGAAAAAATTATAATTTCAATAGGTTGTAAACAGGCAGTTGATAAAATTCAGTGTTCATCTGTAGTTAAGTATTAAAAGATAGTAACACGAGTATTAAAAGTATTAAAAGATAGTAATACATTCTTTACATAACAAAGAATATTTTAAACCAAGAGCCAACATCATACTTATAATGAATCATTAGAGATACTGTTTATAATAAAGAACAAGACAAAAATATTTTTACCAACTTTGCTCTAGATATTTTGAACAATGTAATAAGACATGAAAATTAAAGCAAGAAATATAACTATTGAAAAAACATTATTTGAACATAATTTGATTATATATACAAAAGCTGTAAGTTTCTGATTTAGCTAAGGATATGGATGTGAAGAGAAAGGATGAAAATATAATACATTGTGAGCAGGAATAGATGCAAAATATATTTCCATAGTTTTCAGACGTTCTTTTTTTCCCTATATGGGGTGGTGAGGATAGGGCCTGTTAGAGCAGAAAAAGAAACCAATTTCTTGTTCTGCCTCTGCCCATTGATACTGGGCTGACACCTCCATTCCAGAAGAAAGTACACCAATAGATATACCTAAGAGAGTATATTAAACATTATCTTGGTTCTTGAATAAGCTTAGTGCTAGCGAGACCACATCTTCCTTAGGGTCAGGGAGAAAGCATAGTCAGCGCCCAGGAATTCTCAGTCTCTCTCTCTCCAGTTCCTTAAGTGTCCCAGGAAGCTCATTTTGCACAAATACTGAAAGAATCTGACTACTTGTATTTTGGAATTAGTAAAAGATCTTAGAAAAATGACCATACTCACATAAAATACATAGCACTTAATAGTTTCCTTGTATACTGTCAATAATTATTTAGACTGTATAATAAGGGAAAATTCCATTTACACTAGCAAACACAATTAAGTTCCTAGGCCTAATCTTAAGAAAAGTGTGGCTTTCTAGGTACAAGAATAAACTTTACTGTGAAATAGAAAAAGAAAGAAAAGGAGAGATTCAACATGTTTCTGGAAGGTAATAGTACAAGAAGTTATTTCTTCGGAAATTAATTGTTTGATTTAACTTTACAAAACAATCCTGAAGTTCTCTTGGAAGAACAAATATATGAGAATAAATAAAATCTGAAAACAAAGAGTAAGTCAGAAGAACTTGCCCCACCAGATAAAAGTAGTTATCATAAAACTGCAATAAGTAAAGCCATGTAGTACTGACTGGTAAGTACTTGACAGCCAGACCGGTAGGAAGGGTAAACAGTGCTGAAACAAAATTTTATGCATATAAAATTAGTGTATGCTAAAGGATGCATGAGAAATCAACAGAAGGACTAGAATAGCCAATGGTTGGGTGTGGGGAAATAAACTACTTTGGAAAAATCAAGTTACGCATAAACACAAATATTGTTGGCTTTCTCCTGTGTCCTTTTGCAATTTTTTTATAATCATGGAAGAAAGCAGTAAACAATATTTCTAGGATATTCCACAGAAGCCCATCCAATATAGGAACTAAAGCACTGAATAAAGTTCTGGAGGTCTGAGTTCTATTCCTGATTCTGCCTCTATCTAGTTCTGTGACCTTAGGTAAGTTATTTCATCATTGTGTCATTTTGCTTAATTTTAAGATGAGAAATATGAATTTAATTTTCTCTAACTTTTCATCCAAGTCTAAAATGTCATGTTCTGAACTATAATAGTATCAACTCTAAGTACCATGCAGGAAAACATCTGTCTAGGGGATAGCATTACCAGCATGAAATCTGAAGTCAGACTGCTTACGTTCCAGCCTTGGTGCCAACAGATACTTGCTGTGTGATCTTAGGGAAGTTTTTCATCCATATCTGAACAAATACATGAGAATAAATAAAATTTATTTATTTTTAACTAAAAATAAACTGAGGTTCATGATAGTACCTGTAGGCTCATTGTGAGAAGTAAAGCAATACCTGCAAAAATGATGCCTGGGATGTATTTGCCTTTTTTTTTTTTTTTTTTTTTTTTTTTGGTCAATTCAAGATGGCAGGAACATAATTCTTCCACCACCAACCCATCCACCGAAGGGCAGTGGAAGTGTTTCCTGACATTTTTTAGGGAGGTTCTGCTACACACTGGTGGGGTTCTGTGGTTAGGAAAAATACGCTCCAGATGGATCTGATCCTTTTCCTTTTCCTTTTACCCCCAGTCCAAAAGAAACACTGTAATCAGTGTCTTTGAAATAGAGCAGCAGTTCCCGAAAACTGTAGCAACTGAATAACATTGGGCATTAGCACACTGAAGACTGATAACAATTCAGTGAGATCAAAAATTCTACTTTATTTGATAGTTAAACATAGTGCACAGGGGATGAATTAGATTTTTTTTCCCTCAAATATCTATAATATTCCCACAGCAATTTTCCCTTAATATCATTTGGGAAGTGCTGGATAAATTTAAGTGCATTTTAACACTCAAAATTAAATTATGTACTAGCATTAAAATATTAGATCCAGAAGTTGATGAAAGTCTAGTCAGAGCTGAATTCCACTGAAGTATTTCATCTTTTTAATTATGTTCTACTGATTTTTAAAAATACATTCATAAATAGCTATTATCAGTTCTCTTGTAATTCTCAATTGATCATACAGGCTCCTAATATGTGAATTACCTGTTATTGTCATTTAGTTTTCTTACTGCTTTATTTTGGTCACTTTAATACTGTAATAGAGTATTTCTTTACAAAAGATGTATACTAGAAATTTCCCCCAAAGTCTAAAAAAGTTATACAGCCCTTTTAGTAACTTAAATAAAGGTAAAAATGTTTCTCTGTTAAAGCTCATCTTTGTTTTATTTCAGCTGAAAAAGTCAAAATTCACTCATGAATACTAATAATAAGTCATGTTTTGCTTTTATCCTTACCAAGCATCTTCCACTTCCTGAAACACTCAGGCTACCCTTAACATGTCTTCACAGGTACCCAGAGGAAGGCAGATACTCTATGATTACCCTTTAGATAAAGGAAGGGGTCGTGTTCAGTAGAGAACGCTTCCACAGCTGTGGTAAACCTTGACCCAGGAGCAATGGTAAATGGTAGAGACCTTCTCTCTCACCATTGCTGGCTCGTCAAACAGATGGCTCCATGGTCCAGACTGGGTTGGTGGGAAAGTAGGCTTCTGTATTTTGTATGAGAAAGAGTAGACATGACTTTTCTAAGTTAATGGGGAAAATCCTAGATCTGGGGCAGCAGAAAGGGAAATGGAGCTTTTATATTCGGTGGGGTTCCGGCAAGGGTTGCAATTTCACAGACAATTTTGTATGTACACATAACGTCTTAGAGAAAAGAAATAAGACAGGAGTTTCATATATATATCGAACATTCCAGCTTTTATTCTTGCCCTCTCTAATCAAGTTGATAATTAGGTATGCAGGAGATAATTTTTATTTCTTTTCACTTATTTAAAAATTTTTAAAATAAGTTTGGAAAATGAAGATTATCTGAAAGAATGACTAGCAACTTTGGATTAGAAGCCAGTAAATCTGGGAAATGGAGATTTGACGAGAGAAATAACTGAGGCAACCAAAAAATTAGAATTATTGAGTGATGACTTCTATTTATAGTATTAATTTCTGAGTGTTGGAGAAAGTAACCTGTTATGTTCAGGGAATTTTTTTGTCTATTAGATCCTGACATTTATTTAAAATTAATTTCAGATTCATTCAATGACCACTATACTCACTTTGAAAGAGTTGTGAAGGCTCTTCTGATCAATGCTTTAGATGAATCATTTCTGGGAACACTGTATGGTAAGTTAATAATATGACTGGAACAACTACTCCAAAAGTCCATTCACATAAAAAACTTGTTAGTGTTCATTATTTGTGAAATATGGAAAGGACCAAAGAAATGCATGATGGTTTCCTGCCGTTAGTAAGTTCACAGTGAATCTGAAGCTATAGGACATACACTCATAAAACAGCAGGGTAGTTCAACATTCATGTGCTGTCCCAGCCTCTCGAAGCTCCTCGAATTTCAACGAAAATTATACGCTCTTTTATGCTTTTGTGCCTTTGTTCATGCTGTTCCTTCTCAGAATATAATTTTTCTCTACCCTGCATTTTCCAGGTGAGTGTAAAATCATTTGTACCAAGGAGTATTTATCACTCCCTCATTTGTGCTATGGTTATCCTGAATATGGTGGTACTGATGCGTGCACTTTTCGTGCTTGAAAATGTATTTTGCCTTTACTTCCTTTAAAGAGTCTGAGAAGAAACATATCTTATATATTCACTTATCCCTTGCATCTAGCACTAAACCTGACACTTAATCAAGTCTACAAATATGGTTGCTGGGTATCTACCTAAGTGCCAAAATAAAACTTCATTCACAATTTATTGAGTGCTGACTAAGGGCATATTGCAATGACTATGACATGTAAGATTCCTGCCCTCATGCTGCAAAGTCTAATGGGAAAGATAGACAATGAGTAAACAAATATATAACATATTAATAATATGATTTCAACTAGTGACTACTAGTGATTAATTCTTGAAAAAAAAGTAGAGTAAGGAGATCAAGAGCAATAAAAAAGTCTGTTTGTCAAATTGGTCAAAAACAGTCTCTCAAGAGGTGACTTTTGAACAAAAACCTGAAGAGAGAGAGGATGTTATACATGGATCTAGCAGGGAGCATAGCAAGTGCAAAGACCCTTAGTTAAGAGTCAGTTTGGTATGTTCCAGAAATATTTAGAAGAGGGCCTGCATGGCTCCATTTTCCCAGTGATCTGATGGAGTGATTCTGTTTTTACTTCTTTAAAAGAACTCTTCTAATATAAAATGCCTCTAACCAGTCAACCAAGTATCTTACTAAGACAATGAGAAGATATCTTGAAGTATTCAGTTATTTAAATACTTCAGAGGGCAAAGTGATTTGATTTGTTGTTGTTATTCCTCTGAGCAGATGGCTCCAGGCGAAAATCATATGCACGAGAGATGCTGACGTCTCTTTGTTATTTGGATGACCACTTTATTCGGCCTCGTCTGGAGAGCTTATTTTCCAGAAGTCGATGGAAAGAGCAATACAGAGTATGCAGATTTATGTGTTTTTGAATTTCTAGTGTGGGTGGGAGGGGTGAAGACCTCTCAGGATTTAATAGACTGAATAATCTTCTAAATTGTTGGCCTCTTTCTTTGTTAAATAAATAACCACCGTGTTTCTCACCTCTTCTAAAGGCTATTACTGTTTTAATCATTTACATTTATCTCTATCCTATAATTAAGTAGTTCTAAATGATGAATAACTTTAGAACATCTCTAGGGCTTAGCTCATCTATTAAAATGAAGAGATTGTCTCACAGGATGTTAATTGTTGTTTCAGAAAAGAAGTTGTTAAAGAAGTTAGTGGCTTTAACTTAAACTTAACTAGGAGACATTTTAAGGAGCTTTAATAATGTGAATTTACACTGTAAATCTTCAAGAGGGTGATGTAGAAGGTGATACTTTTCCAAATTTGTGTTTTACTGTGTGGCTCCTTTTCATAAAATACTTATCACCTCCTAGGATAATTGATGTCCATAACATGATTTGGGTAATACTGGCCTAGGTTGTCTTTGACAGCCTTCTCCACCTTAAGATTTTGTAATTCTGCCGATTTAGGTAAATAGATTTTATCAGATTTATTTGATTTCATGTTATCTAGATTTCTACTTTATGATTCTCTAGCGGTAGTGGGTGTACTATATGATTTTTAAGGTTTTTTTCTCTCTCTACTTCTAACATTCTCTCTTCTAATGATTAGCAAGAGAAAAAAATGGCAAGATAAGAGTATTTCAATTTCATTGTAGTCCTTCTAGCACTTAAATCATTAGCTACTCTACCATATTTATGTCAGGGGATTGGGCTTTACCCAAGGCCTTGTTCAACCTTAAATTACCTAATGATAAATAGCCACAGATGGTTTAAGTTTAAGGGACAGTTATGGGATTACAAAAAGAGTTAGAAGGTTTCAGTTGGGAGGATGGCTTGAGTTTAGGCCACCATATATATCTTTTTAACTTTGGGAGAGTTCTTAACCTCTCTAAGCTCCAGTTTCTTCCTTAGATACAGAAAACATTTACCTACTTTAAAGGGAAATATTCACTTACTTTGAAGATGAAGTCAGTAATACAGCTTATAGAACACGATAGAGATATTTTTAATGGAAAGAAAAACAGCATTATTTTAATTTTGCCAAGTAATTTACATGCAAAATAAAGTATGGTATTGATCTTCAAAGTTAACCCCATGAGGAAGACTCTGTTATTTCCTTCAGTTTAGAGTTGAGGAAACTAAGGCAGAAAAATTGAGTTAACATAAGGTTACACAACTAGTAATTAGCCAGGCCAATATGTAAACCCAGAAACCTAGGGTAACTAGGGTCACTCTTACTCCAAAACCCAAACTATGCTATATTATGCTTTATCATACTATGGAAAGTTATGCTGAATTTGGATAACCCAATGTTGAAATAGTAACTGTAAGATACAACAAATTATTAGCTTAAAAATTTAGACACAAATGATTCAGTACAGTCTTAATCAAGATAAGCTAGGTTATGCTGCAAAAATTAAATAATATGACAAACAGAATAAACCAGCAACAAAAAACCTCAAGAGCTTAACCCCAAAATTTTATTTTTAATTTATATGTGCAGTGTGTGAGTCAACAGGAGTGCTCTGCTTATTGTAGTCTCTCAGGGAACTAAGCTGCCAGAGCGTTCAACTCGGCATGTGCTTCCGTGAGTAACACAGAAGCAGGAAGGGACGGCGCTTAGTCACCTCTTCACTCTGAATGTCAGCGTGTAAGTGACATGTGTCAGGAAGTGTCAGGAAATATGCGAAATATTAGAGGTAAACAGAAGACAATACTGTTGTGAATCATACAGTGTAGAAAGGAAACTGTCAGCGTGTTGGATATTGCTACCAGGCTGATAGGGAATGTGGATGTGGATCGTAACCCTGCTAATGTGCTCATTGTGTGCAGTTCAGATATTGTGGTAAAACCTAAGCTACACTACTAGTTAGAACAGTATTATCTAGCACAGTCCTAGAGCACAAACAAAAACACACAAGCACAAGTAATTTCACAGCTTAATAAACTACACATATTTACGAATGCCAAACATTTTCTCAGTTTGCTCACTCACTGCTAACTCAGCTATTACTGTCCATAACAAAACTGGCCACCTAATAGCAATCCTAGTTCCAACTTATTTATTTTAACATCATTTTAGCAACTATAGGAGAATTAAGTTATTTTTGGAATATTTTGTGGAAAATACAATTCACACCATGTAGACTGATATGATCTTGTTTTTGTCAGTTTTTGACTTAAAAGAATTCATCTTGTATTATAGTTTAAATATCTGCTGTTCATTCTTTACTATTTTTAACTAATTAATACCTCATTAACACTAACGAGATGAGAAGAAGGAAAAGAAAAATAGTCTCAGGCACACTTAGCAGTAACTTGTAAGTGTAAGGTATATGGAACTAATTATTTTACTACTTTGGTTTCTTTTTATTTAATAGCCTAAGTTATAAATTCATTTTATTTAATTTAAAAATATCTTGTCAAACACCTACTGTGTGCTCAGTTAAAGTTAGAAATACCAGTGTTTTGCTCTTATATCTCTTCCTGTTATTGTGATTCCTAACTTTGGTTTTGATTTGGTTTGGTTATTTCTATGTTTTACTTTGTTGTTGTTGTTGTTGTTGTTGTTGTTGTTGTTCTAGTCCTTTAAAGCTTCATTATACGTTTTTCTTTCAGGAGCGGGTAGCAAGTTATTCCAATGTAAGTGTCCATCCAAGCAAAGCTAAAGACTGTACCTGTCACGCTTGTGGATTACATCGCCACTGTAGTTACTTGGTGCGTTTATCGGGGCAGTTATACAACAACAGGACCATGGAAACCGATGATTTCATGTCACATGACAAACAGGTATTGTTTTTCCTCACATTTTAGTTTTCAGTATTTAGAAATTTTCAATACATAAGCATGCACAAATAATCCTAAATTATTTTCACAAACAGAGGAAACACTAGGAGAAGGGAAAAGTGCAAGGAGAGACAATAGGATTTTTAACTGTGAAATGTATGTGTTATTAGCGGATTCACTCCTAATTCAGTCAGATACTAAAACCCATGCATATTCTCTAAGTACACATCACCCAAACAGGGGCAGGGGCTACAGGATGAAGATGAAAGGGAGGTGACTGGGGCAAGGGCAGCAAAAATCCCCTTTGAGTCCAAAGGGAAATTTAACCCACTGGAAAATTTCATGGCAGATAATCTACCAATTTGACAATCCACAAGCTAATAATCGAAGATTCCCATTCATCATAACATGAGAATTAGAAGAAAACCATGCATCAACCTAGACTGTATCAGAAGGATGTCAGAATTGTGCTCGCTTTGGCAGCACCTGTGCTAGAAGTGTGTCAGAGTCTAGACCAAAGCAGTTACTACGTACTTCCTGCCGTGCATGCCCGTGCCTGACACGAGCGCTCCTTACCGGCAGTCCTGCACACTCTCGGGTCGAGCACAGCTGGCCGGTATGTTTACTGGACATAAGGCATTATGAAGAAACCAGAAGAAGGAATGTATTGGGCAACGGCAGACATTTTTGAAATACCAGTCTTTTTATGAAAAAAATGTCATTATTTTTTACTGAAAATTCAAAATAAATTTGTGCATTAAGTGATTAAGGTGCTGTTAATTTTGAATAAGTAGACAAAACTGAAGAAATTATTAGAAATATTTGACAAAAGGTGTTTGATAAACAATAGCAAAACAGTACAATGTGAAAAGAGGAAAAAATGCAGATGCAGATTACTACTATTTTGTACTCTATATAAATGCAAAAATATTAATGTTAAAAGCTTGCTCTGGTGAGTCTGTATATCCAGGAAGGGTGTGTGTATGCTGCAGACTAGGTAGAGATTGAAGTTGACTCTAAATACTGCCAGGCAATTATTAAGATAGAAATAGAGTATTTATCTGAATTCTGCTCTATTTGGTAGTATGATTCCTCAGTGTTATTGGGCGATAACTGACCAGATCCCTCTGAAAAATTTGGGTTGCATGAATCACTTAGAAAGTTTGTATGAGGATAGTAAATTTAGAATTAATCTTTTGTGTTCTATCTGCCAAGATACAATGAAAACATTTCTTAACATAGTCATGTGCACATTTCTTCATTGTTTAAAAACTGATCTATGACTTTATGAGATCAAGAGTCATAACATAACTGATTTAATACTCTTAAGTATCATGTACTGTTGTATAGATAAAAAAATTGCTGGACATTCATTGTCTTTGCTGTCTACAGCTAATCCTGGAGAGAGGTGTGAGTTAGGAAACTATATTTGGAGTTCAGACATTCCTGTGAAGGAATAAAGATTTTATACAAAATAATTGATTCAAATATTTAAAAAATAAGAAATCTCATGAAATAAAAACCACCAACACACCAGTCACACAATTGAAAAATATAAAAGTTAGCAAATATATTGGAAAACTGTTAGCTCCATTTAAAGGTATATAATTAAAACTACCTGAAGATGCCAGTTGACAGCAAAATATTTTTAAATAAGATGACAAAACGCAGTTCTGTCAAGGTTGCATTGAAACTAGCAGTTTTATGGAAAGTAAGATTCCTAGAGAAAGAAAGGATGTGGTATATCTTTTTAGATTAAAGGATCGCTGAAGGTAGCCAGAGTTACAAAGCTGTGTTTCTAGAGACCTAGGATCAGAAAACAAACTTCCTCCCATCTTTTCTCTTTCCTTGGGGATTATTTTTCTTTCTTCTCCACACTTACCTTCCATAAGGAGCTGGCTTCTCCATATATAAAGGAGGGCCTAGAGAAATACTTCAAAAAGTTGCCTGCAGTTAGCTGGATATTACAGGTGTGCGTAGTGCACATTTCATTATATCACCTTGCCTGAGTTTGTTAACCAGCGTTAACTTATATGTCCATTATGTCCTGTGTCTAATACATTACAAATCACATTCTTTCATTCACTTGCTTTGCAGTTCACCGTCTTCTGCCTTAGGAAAAATTAGTGACAGTTTTTAGCTTTGTTTCCAGTTATATCTTTGGATATGCCTGATCCCTTAGTTCCCATTGATAGTAACTGAGATGACTCAGTTATCCTCAGACTTAGCAATTTACAGAACTAAGCTGACCCTGTCATTTTGCGTATCAGCTCTGAGAACAGTCAGTACAGAATTTATTTTTCTACTGATAACTGTCTTATCTTGTTAGAATAGTGCCCTTAATGTCCAGAAATGCACTTAGATAATTAAAAGTCATCTCTGTATACATTTTTGGAAATTTAAGGACACTTTAACAGTATAAGTTAGTTTTACTCATTTTAGTACTTTATATAAATGGAAGCCTCCAATGTACACTCTACATAAGGTATAACAGGCTGTAACAATGCACAAAAAATCGGTGGGGTAAAGGGAGAGGGCCATGTGCAGTATTACAGCTTATTATATACAGTTAGTGTTTTCTGTGAACCCTTACTAGGAATGGTTTTGGCTCTTCCATATAAAATGCGATCACATTTTGGGAAAAAAATAGCATGAGACTATTCTAAAGGTGATTTGGGGTTTATTGACCTACATAAGTATAAGTAGTTGCCAACAGGGTGAGAATTAGAAATGGAAAGAAGTAAACTATCGTGTTTAATATTTTTAATGGGTATTTTTGTCTCAAACAGGAAAATAATTTAAAATAAGGATGTTTAAACGTCTCCTTCCCTCTTATCCCAACTAAAAATTCTGTACAGATAAATTCCCTCTGTTTTGTAGAAAAATAGAATACAATGTGATAGAAGTAAAAATCACATTATTCTCCTACTGTATTTTATGTAGAACATCCGTAAGAGACTCCCCCCCCCCCCGCCCCCGTAGTCTGCTTGGAAACGGTAGAAATGGAGAGAGTACCCCTAGTGACCACTGCAACTACTGTGGCATCTTTTTCCTCAGTGAGAGTTATTGACCCATAAATTGTTGTAACTGATATTACTGGTTTGATGATAATGTTGAAATGGGAGAGGTACTTAGAGTAAACAAGCAATGTATAATAATACTTGATTATTTCTAATGATCTAAAAAACAGAATTTCACAGAACATGAACAGAAATTTGAACCATGCTTTTCTTCAGCTTTGGGGGATTTTTAAGAAAGATTGTCAGATGTCTCAAACACCATCTCCACAAGGCGATGCTTCAGACCTGACTGTTACCAGTCATCATATTTAACTTCTATCCATTTTTGCCAGTATACTCCTATATTATTTATTGAACACATCACCTGTGCAATCCCTTGCAATGTGGTTTTGGAAAAACAGCGTCCTGTCAAATAGAATACAAGTTACATAGATCAGTGTTGTTACTATACCACTTGTACTGACCTCATGAAAGCATAACCTGTTAGTGAATTTAGACACAGAGACAAATATTTAAGTTAGCAAGAACTTTGTCTGTTTCCTCAGGTTACTCCACGAAAATAAGGTTGCTCATGTTACAATGTTTGGTGCCATTTCTGTTGCATTTCCTACAATGAGTGAAATATGTAGTTACAGTTAATTTGGTCAGTGCAGTGACACTGTTTTCCTGTTTTCTCTGTAGGTGTGTGTATAACAAAGTATATATTCAAAGTATTCTGAAAGAGAAATGTTCTGGTTGATTTCACAGGAAGAGTATTCTTAATTATAGAATCACAGAAGTTCCTATAAACATAGAAATTAAAATTCTTATTTTTCTAACAATAAAATAATAATGTGATAATCATATCAGACTTATTAAGAAAAAATATGGGTAAACACAAAGTTATTTTTGACTTCACAAAATTTTTTAGGAAAATGTATTTAGTAAAAACCTGCTAATAAATATTGGTATGAGAGTTTGTTTCAGTTCTATATGTTGCTTAGAAGCTAAAATATATATCCTAATCCAGGAATTTTTAACTGAGTAACTGTGTACATGCAGTAGCTAGCATGCTTTTCTTACTTTGAGGCGTACCCATCCTTTTGTCTCACAAGTCATTTTTCTCCTCCTTCCCAAATTCTGTTTTTTAAAGACTTAGTTCAAGTGTCACCTACTTGAGGACCCTTCTCCTGTCCGGATTGGGTTAATTGTCCCTCCTCTGTGTCTTTCTTGTGCATAACATTTGACACATTGTTTTATGTTCATTTGTTTTTCTTCCAAGATTGTAAACTCTCCTAATACAGGTAGTACATCTTTCACGTATGTATCTCCTGTGTTCAGCTCAATACTTGAAATATAGCAGGAATTTTCAATCAGTCAAAAGAACGTGGCTGGATTGAGGAGGTAAGGTGACTATAAAAGAACTGTCTCATTCAGTTTTTGTTAACTGCACTGTATAAATAAGAGAAGGTAAAGGAATCATGGTATAAATATTTAAAATTGGAAAATGTGTGTATTAGATTCTACTATTAAAATCTGAAAACCAGCAAGGCTGTATATTCATTCATTAATGTATTATTCACTTCATATATCAGATTATGTTTATTTCTTGGTTTAGGTGTTTTTTGTTGGGCGTGTTTGTGCTGAACGTACCAAGATTTATCATAAACTGAAACATTTTAAATTCAAGCTCTACCAGGAATGTTGCTCCCAGGCAAAGATAGGAGAAGTTGAGGATGAACAAGTTAAAGAAACAGTGAAAAGAATTCTCAATGAGTTAAAAGAAAATGGCTGGATTAAGGAGGTAAGGTGACTGTAAAAGAACTATCTCATTCAGTAGATTCTGGAGCCTAATTAGGATCAGCAGGATACCAGTGATTAGAAGGCAGTGAAATGTAAAGGAGAATCTCTCCTTCTCTTCCTATCTTTGTGTGTTCTCTTCTTCCACCCATTCCTCTCATGCTTATCATTGTCCTACCCTGAATAGGTGCCCTGATGTTCCCGACATTCATTCACTTCATCAGGTAAATTTTAATTGACAATAATACTGCCCCTTAATGTAGCATTTTCTGTCCTGTCACTTTCACATGTGTAGTGCTCCTACATACACATATTAAGTCCCCTTACTTTCTTTGATAGGAGTATAGGACTCCCCTCTGCTTGTCTGCTTCCTCTTCTTTAGAACAGTCCTTGTGACCTGACAGTGAGGAAGCACCTGGTGCCAACCTGAGGAAAGGATCTCGGCTGCCAGTTTTGATACCACCCACATCCTCCTCTTGAGGACGCGGCACTTAGCAGTGAGCACTGAAGAGCAGAGGGGTACAGAGGTTTCAGCCCGTGGCACTGAATTTGATCCCCCAATCTGTCGATCACTAAATTTGCTATCAGGGATAAAGTGGGGTTTGGAAGAGTGTACTGGATTCATGAAGATCTGCTGGCAGCTCATGAGCTCTGGTCTGCTCACAGAGCTGTTAGAATTGTTTATGGTGCTTGGAAAGAATGCCCATGCAATTGCTGTCTTCTAAAATGAGTGTAGCTACGTAAATGTGTAAGGAAGAGCATGTAGTAGATTTTCACAGCAGTGTATCTGATCGTAAGAAGGAGAAGACCTGAGATTCATTGCCTGAGTTATTTATATCATAGGGGAATTTGTAAAAGAGGAAAATTTAAAAGGGGAGAGTTTAGGGAATAAGCACAGGGAAAGGAAAAGAGAGCAAGAAAACAGGAACTTCTTAGGACAGGCCACGTTCCACAGAGGGCTCCCAGTCTGGACAGTGACATCCAGATTGGTTTCCCTTTTGACAGTTGTCCTCCCACCAGACACCACCACCCCGCGAGCTCATTGCCTGCCCCCCACATCTCGACACTTCAGTCGTTTTTCTCTCATTTTCCTCCCGTCAACTTTTTATCTTATACTTCGCTTCTGCTTCTCTCACCCCCAGTGCTTTCCTCTGTGCCCTCTGCTTCCCACTTGGCCTTAGGGAGGTGCCCTCGCTTACTCAGTAAGCCCCGTCTTCATTTTCCGAGATGCCACTACATTTTTAAGTGCTTTTATTGGTGCGTTCAAGTGTTGCCAACGCTCTAGTAGGGTTGAAAGACCTACTGAGGCAGCACATTTTTAAGCAATTGTGTACTAAGTATAGGAAAATCTCTGTGCATGTATTTATACACACGCACACACACACACACACACACACACACATGTGTGTATATATCTATCTCACATAAATAAACAATTGGCAGGACATTAAACTTGTCAAAAAAAAACTAAAAGCATTTTCAAATCATTTACCTTAGAGAAAGTTTTTTCAAATCATTTACCTTAGAAAAAGCTTAACAGGGTTGTGACAACAGAAGGGCCTCGAAATAAGAAAAAATATCCTTAGGAAAAGAAAGCCAGTGTCATATTCTGCTTAGAGAATAACACTTAGCACTAACATTAAAAATATTTCAAGATCATACATGTTTAGGACAATATACATTTTTTTTCTCTCATAGAATACCAAAGAACTTCATTTCATTTTTGAGACCCTGCTTCTTTAAAACTATTTGTCCATAGACTTTCTCAAAAGATTTCCTGGAAACTGACGAAGTTTGTAGCCAGTATAAACCCATATACAGCTTTCTGTGCTGCGATTACATTTCAGAATTGATCAGGTGCTCTGACGTTTCTCAACATCGCTGCCTGCCCCTGGGCTGAGGTGCATGCATGCCTCCTTCGGCCACAATTACCGTAAACCCCTTGGCGTGCCAGGGCACCGTGCTCCTTGAATGGCTCTGTACTCCTTGCACTCTTACCTCCCAATTACTGAGTCAGCCCCTCGTTTCACCTTACACAAACAATCCATTCCTGTCTTTCCTCCCCCAGCTTGTTTCACACCTTGTTTTGACCCTGGCCTGCTCCTTCTTTCCCCAAGCATTTTCTTCCATTATCTCAGGCTATCTCGGCATGTCTTTCCCCAAACCTGCCACCTGGCCTGCCTCTATTCTTCTTGTTTCCTTCTCCTAACAGTTGAACTGGGATGATCTACTTTTAACCTAATAGTATTAAAGCCATAGGAGCAACTTGAGCATAAGAAAAGAAGAAATGATAAAATTACCATAAAATCAAAATATATAATAAATGTAATAGTAGTATATGTCTCATTCTAAATTAGAGCTGAAGAACATACTGTCATAAGCCAGTGACAAAACCTAACAAATTTTTTTGTTAAGAAGCAAGTGCATATGATGATGGGGTTTCCAGAGAAGTTGAGTATAGGGATTGGCGGGATGGGGTGGTGAACACATGAACGCCAGGAGTAAAGAACATGTCAGAACAAGTATCAAGGTTCCGCTTTACAGTTGTAAAGTAAATTTCTTAATTATGTTTGATATCCCGCCCCTTTCTGAAACTTTTCTCACTTGTTCTCTTCCTCCTCTTTCCCCTTTTTTCCCCTTTTCTTTTTCTTCCATTCCTTAAACTGATGTTTCTCAAGACATGGCCCTAAACTACTTATCGAAATCACATAGAATTTTGTGGAAAATGTAGAGTCCCTGCCGTACTGCAGACGCATTGAGTGAGAATCCTCGGGGGCCTTTCACGCCCCATGTTTAACAAGCTAGGAGGTTCCTAAGCAAACTGGAGGTTGAGGGCCACTGCTCAGAAGTGCAAGTGGCACCAGGCCCTCTCCTCAGCCTGCATGCTCACTCCCTTGGCACAGCGCCTCCTGTGTCGGGCCGAGTGCTGCTTCTGAGTAGGAAACTCCAAACCCCTTCGGCCTCTCTGTCATACTCTCTTCCCACAATTCCAGCTGTTTCATCAGTAGGTCTATCGGGCATTCTCAGGAGTTGACATAATAAGACGGAGACTCTCAGATTATCAGTACAGAATGGTGGAAGCAGAATCTTTAGAGGAGAGGATGGCCAGGAATACTAATCGCCTTCTCTCTGAGTTCCGCTTTCCCCTTTGAGGTTTTTCTGCTTTCATACTGAAGCTGTACCCCACCCCCACCTTTTAAGTCTCAGAAATAGCCTTCTGTAATGCTTCAAAACATGAATTTAAATATTTTCTAACCATAGAATTTGGGGGCAAGTTACTTTATTTCTCTAAGCCTAAGTTTTCTCTTCAATAAAACAGGAACTAAAACAGTAATAATAATTAGGATTTTGATTGTGGAGACTAAAATGAGTAACACATTTTAAGCAGTTAGTATAGGACCTGGCAGTTAGTAAGTGATCAGTTAACATTAGCTATTATTAGTAATAAAAGCAATGAGAGGTTTTCCTTCCTTTATATAGCTGAGATAGATTATAATTTTCCAAAATAATTTTCCAAAATAAATTTAATAAATGAGAAAAAATACAAAGAAAGAGAATATGAAAAGCATAAAAACAGTCAGACTTTAAAGGTGTCGCTTTCTAATTCTGGAGTACTTTACTTATATCTAATAGAACCTGTCTGAAAACTAGGTCAAGAGAATCCCTAAGGAGTCCTGTTCTTTTCTTCATTCTTTCCAGAGAAAGTAATCTAGTCAGAGATCTTTGTGGGTGTGGGGGAGGTGTCATGGCCCTATCTAGAAGGAATGTGGAGTCCTCATATGCCCTTCCACAGGTCCCTGTCACCACCAGAGTCAGACATCTGGAACCTCTCTCACCTCACTGGGAGTAGAACCAGAGCTCATAAGTAGAGTTAGAAGCCATTCATTATTCAGTTAATCTCCTCAAATGAAGTAAGCACTTTGAACTCCTATCAACCTTGAGATCTCTAGATCATCCGAACTCCTGTCTTGTCTTGTCCCTAACCTTTTCTTTACTGTCTCTCTCTCTCTCTCTCTCCCCATTGGTGTCACTCATTATTACAGTAGACTCATAACTACTTGCCAAACTATTCTAGAATGGATATTTTATCATCTTTCTTGAAATATACCTTAGATCATGTCAATCTCCTGCCTTAATACCAGCAACAGCTTTCTACTGCCTGTCACATTATTGCTAAATTCCTTAACCTCCCATTTCATGCTTTTAATTCCCTGACCTCAACGTCTTTGGTCCAGTTTTATCTCTCTCTGTTCCCCTAGAAAACCTCAGATTGTCATATAGTTCTTTGTTTTTTTCTGTCTGGCTTATGACTTCACTCATATGTGGAATATAAAACTGAAAGCAACAAAGAAAAAAAGAAATGAACAAACAAACAAATAACCCATGGACACAATCAATAGTTTAATGTTTATTTGGGGACAAGTGGGTTAGGGAGAGGAGAAAGGGGAGGGGGTGGGAGAGGAGGGGGGAGCTAAATACAAGGTGATGGAAAGAGAAGTCACATTAGGTGGTGAACTTATACAACAAGTTGACAATGCACTGTATAATTGTACACCTGAAACCTATGTAATCCTTGCTAACAGATGTCACCCCAATAAGTCTAACAATAAAAATGAATTTTAAAAAATCTCAGATTGTAGTCAGATCGCATCCTTTCTTGTCACTGTTGCATGGACTGTTGTCTCCTACAGAAAACTCCCCACCAAATCTTTGCCTTCCAAATCTTTTTTCCCAGAACAGCTTACATGCCTCTCTTTCCTGCTCACCTTAAACTAACCATGTCCCCTCTTTTGAAGCCTCATAACAATGTTTACCCTTCTTTATGGCATTTGTTATTGATTGTCATTGGTGTATTACTACTGAACTCTGTTCTCCTTTTAAGGGTAGGGAAAGCAATTCTTTTTCTGTACCTAGACAGTGATTAGTAGAGTATTTGATACATATTATGCATTCAACAAATTTTTGTTGAGTAAGTTATTGAAGTTGTTGTACTTCTATAAATATATTAGAAAAATATAAGGAAGTTATGAAGTTAATAATAATGTGCAGTTTGATCTCTTTCCAATGCTTTAGTGAGTTAGAAATGCTTATTTGAAATCGAGTCTCTGTTTATATTAAAAAGGGTTTTGTTCATCATTACCATGAAATGAATTTGTTCCTGTTTGTGTCTCCAGATTGAAAAGGCCTAGCTTATCTTTGTTGCTTTGAGTAAAATAACTTTTTTTATTGTATACACAGAAATATACTCAACTTCAAGACTATCTCAACGATGCGGATTACTTTCAAGAAGAGAAGTTTGACTGAATTGTACCACATTTCCTCCAGAGAAGATTTTATAAATGCTTATAAATTTGAAGATCATGAGTCTTGTTTCTCTGTATCATGTGACATATTTATATATTTTATGTATATCTTCTTGGCAGAATATCTTGTTTAAAAACTTATGTTCATCTTAATTTCCATGAAGTAGCACTCTGCAGTCTAAAAATACTTTTATCTGCTATACATAGAAAACATAAG
Organism: Lyroderma lyra; assembly: GCA_004026885.1. Lineage (NCBI taxonomy): Eukaryota > Metazoa > Chordata > Mammalia > Chiroptera > Megadermatidae > Lyroderma > Lyroderma lyra. The sequence goes on along the minus strand of PVJL010001012.1, from coordinate 112,821 downwards.
CTTAATAATTTGTAAGTGTATTTTAAAGTTATATAACAATGCCTTTATAACAGATGACTGTCAAGCTACTTGTGTCCTATCATTTTAGTAGAAAAATACTGCATTTTTAAAATGTATTTACACTAACACTGACATGTATTTACTGCTAAATCTCAGTCCAGATATGTTTATTTTAGTTTTTCAGTACCAAATGATCTTCATTAATATGATTTTTTTTTTTACTACTGTCATTATCTAAATCAGTGTGCCATGGAAGAAACCTCAGTGTTTCATTGAGTTCAGTCCCATTGCCTCAGAATCATGCTGTAGTTTACCTATTCCAAGTAGAGGAGTGCTTTTGATCTTCCTGAAGTTTCCCTAGAAATAGGTTTCAGGCCTCAAGAGTCTTTCCACCCTCAGATTCAGGAATAATTTATGATATATATTTTCAGGCTTGATAATGTTCTTTCTTTTTTCTATTCAGTTATGTCTATATATTAATGATTAAGATGTATTTTATTTATTTCTATCCAAAATGTTCCCATATAAATTTTTATATAGAATCAAAAGATCTCAGAGAGACAGATTCAATCAAAAATAGTTTAAAAGCGTGTGTTGGCATCTGCATTGCTTTGAATATCTAAATAAAGTAAAAATGGTTTCATAGTGAACAAATGGACCTGTCTATTCTATATCTTTAATTCTTAAAAGTGGTGTTTTAGCAGAATCTATTTTACTGTGGAATTTTACATACTTGTTTTTTACTTCAAATGTTGGTTGAGCCTGACTTCATCTGTCACATGGTTCATAGCATGGACTTTAATGTGTGTATATACCTAGAAAGCTACATTTTATTTAGTCCTTACATCAGGATTACTTAATACTTTGTGAAGTTATCCCTGTTATGACTATAAACAAAACAGGTGGGGAAAAACTCACATAGTGGTTCCATATGAGGAGTGCATACTGTTTTGCTGTTGTCTGGGGTCACTGCAACCAAGCCAGTTTCTTCAGTGTTTGGAGGATACAGGAGGCTCTTAGGTACATGATAAGACCAAAAGAATGGTGAAGAGACAGGCTGTTAGGAAATGAGAATTAGCATGGAAAAGGAAGCAAAATGCAAGTCGCCTGTAAGAAAACAAATGTTGAAAAGATGAGTTAACTTTTGCAGGTATTATGACATACTGTATTATTTTATCATCATTTAAATCATTGATTCAATATAACTAAAGAGAAATAGTTTGTAACTCATAATCTCACATGTCTATGGTCTGGGCATTTATTACCATAGTGTTAGATGCTTTCGTGTTAAGTTAGCTATGAATAGTAGAGATGATGAGGAAGACAGAAATGGACAAGTAAAAGGAAAGTTAGGCCAAAAGAATTTATAGAGCTGTACAGGACTTTAGGGTTATAAGAGAGGGACCAGTACCATAAAAAGGGAAAAACAAGAGAAATATTTATTTTATTGGTTGTAATTGACCATATTTTCTCACTCATCTGCTCTCATATTCAGATGAGTAGTTCTATTCATTACTCATTTCTTGGAGGTATTACACGACTTGCTTAGATTCCAGCATGTTGATTGAGGTGTAATTGCAGCCGTTGAACTATTTTGGGGATAGTCTGGCTTCCCTGTAACTCTTTTCACACTTAACATTGAGGTAGCAAGCCCAGTAGTTTAAGAAAGCATAGGTTTGAAATCAGTCTTGAGTTTGAGTCCCAGTCTTTTACTTCCAAGTTACATGTACTGGAACAAGTAGTTTAATTTCAATAAGCCTCGTTTATAAATGGGGTTACTAATACCTATCTCTCAGGATTTTTTGTATATTGAGAGAGAGAAATGCTAAGGGCTGTACCTGAAACAGTGATTGTAAATAAATAGTAACATGCAAATGGAAATGAGGATGTGGATGGTAATAATGTCAGCTTGAAATTAAATGTCTGTAAAGGGTGAATTTGAGCAAAAGACATTGTGAAGAAGTGTCCTACACCACTGGAATATAGTATGAAAATTTATTAAATTCTTGCTTGACAAATTTTTAAGGTGTTCTTGTCTAGCATAGAAATCAAAATTGACATCATTTAGGAATAGCAGATTTGACCAAGGACTCCGTGTGATTAATGAAAACCCATGCTACTGCAGGACTGTAGAGTGAACAGTACGTTTTAAATTAAATGTTACATTTTTGTCTTTTATCAATATGATTGCTGAATATAAAGTACCCATAGTAATAGAAGAGATAATGTCTAATGAATACAACTTTTTAAAAATCAAATATAAAATGATCAGAACTCCCTCGCTTTTTAATTACACCTCCTGATCAAGTTTTCCATTCAGAGTTGCATAGCTAACAATGATGTATTTCTGCCTTTCTCCACATGAGTGGTGAGGAACTTAGCCCGGGAAGGGACAGATAGCAGTATGTTTCAATGGAAAGTATTAATAAAAAAAGTTATCTTCCATCAGAGTGTACTTGTCCCCACTTGCAAACGAACTTCACAAGATTTGTGAAAGTGAAATGGACTAAAGTACATCAGCCTATTGGGAACTAAATTGTAGGTAAATCCAGTCTTTTAAATGTTTGCATTGATTGTACCCATCCATTTCTGTACATAGCTCAGCAGGAAGCAGGAGCATGTTGCTGAGATGCCAGAGGTGCTTAAAGTTGACAAAGCCCCATTGCTTGAGACCTAACATTCAATGGCTTCTAAGCCAGGTCACAAAGTGTTTATGGTATTGGCTATCCCAGTATTGCGCTCACCCTAATTGATTCTTCATCATTAATAAGTACAAGTAGAATCCAATATACCATTTGAGACCTTAAAGGTAGGATCATCTGAAGATAAGCAGACAACAGTCTGTGTTAGAGATCCATTTGGTCTGTGCTACTAAATTTCTTGAAACTCAGCTGCTACATGCTGACTTTCCTCATTCCATATGTAACTCATGGAGACCTCAGATCTTGCATTTGTCGTAGGCAATCTTGTATTTTCAAAGAAACTAGTATTGGTCATTTCATCATGGAGTATTCTATTTGTCCCTGCTGATTTGCTTGTGATGACCCAGTTCCAGAGACACGCAAACAGGCAGGAAGGTAGACAAGACACCTGCCTGCCCCTCAGGACCTAGCAATGTGGTTTGCTCTCCTCTCCAGCCCCCCACCCCACCCCTAACACACGCACACTCGGCTAATGAACACTTCCTCCGTGCTCACCCAGCTCTCGCTAGGTGTACTTTACAACATATTGAAAAATGAAAATGATATCCTCAGGGGGGCGTCCTGCAGATCTGAAAGGGAAAATACATTCCCTGGCCGGGGATTTCTCGAACATTTACAGCTGATGAAGTGGCTGTGTAGAGATTGGGGAATTTCCCCAGCCTTCCCCTTTCAGCCGAGGCCGAGGCCGAGCTAAGCGAGCGCTCTAAACCACGCAGCCTTTGGGATTTACCTCTTCAGCCACTGGGAGGCCCTCTGCGTCCCCTTCCCCCGGTGCCTGGCTGCAGTTACTCACTCGTGCAGTGGCACCAGCCTTCCACCAGGGAGCCGCGGAGCCGCTCGCCCGCACGCCCGCCCGCCCCTCCGCCCCCCCAGCTGCAGCTTGCTGGCTCACTCTTTCTCCCTCTCTGTCTCACTCTCTCTCTTTCTCTCCCTCTCCTATCGGAGCACAATGAAAGCCTGTGTAGCGCCGTGACTCCGGGCAGCGGAGCCAGTGTCAGCAAAGCGGCTCACAACAGACGGGAAAGAGAAAGGAAAATACAAGCTACTTTTTTTTTTTCCATCTGTGAAGCGGAGCAATACGAGAGATAGAACCACATTGCTTATTGCGAGTCCAGACCCTCAGATCCACTGGCCGGGATGGAATGTACAAAAGTGGACAGAAAAGTGGCTGGACATGACTCGGTGCAATTTGCTGGAAGTTTGTAAGTTGGACCATCGTTTGTAAATTCTCTCGGAAGAGTTTGTCTCTCGATACTGTGTGAGAATAGAGCCGGGGGTGAGGAATAGGAACCTAAGCGGGAAAGAAAAAAATGTGCTGAAGGCTCTCTCCGTGGCTGGCGACTTCGGACTGCTTTCATTTACGGCCAGGGAACCTCCTAGAGGGGCTGAGGATTGTACCGGAGATTGGGTTAGTGGGACAGCACAGAATGGCCCCAAAGTCCAGTGACTGACATTGTTAGCAACTGAAACGCTGTCTCCTCCTGTGGGGAGAAGACGACACCCTGCCGTCCCCCAGAGAGGAGAGAACACCGGAGCGAAGGCAGAGGGAGGAGAAATGGAAAGCCCAGACACCGTCTCGCTTGCTTTTTGTACATTTTGAACACTGACTTCGAAAGCCTTCCGAAACAGCACTTTTTATTATTTTTTTTCTCTTAACCTGAGGAAAAGTAAAGGCTGCGGGTTACGGAGACCGCGGCGGCAATGCGTTTCTTCGCAGAAACATCCCCGGAAAGAATTTTTCGGAACGACTAGGTGAGGGGGAGCCCGGCTGGCTGGTAGCGCCGCTCCCAGTCCCCTCGGCTGCCTGCTGCTCTCTGGCTTGACAATCCCGAATTCCCGCCCCCACCCCCAGGTCCCGTGTTGACAAAGTAGCTCGTGGCTCTTATCGGCTTGGTGTGTGTGTGTGCGGGGGGTGGGGGAACCCCAGCAACTCTGTCCAACTTCTCCAGAGCTGTCAAATGCAATTAGAGTAAGTTGATCGGGGCTTGTTTCCAACTTCGCTGCAGTTGGTTTCCACTCCCGCTCCTCATCGTCATTTTCCCGACGCCCCTCCCCCACACCTTCTCCACGGCTCCCGCAACCTCCGAAGACCTCTATTCATGTGGCCCTGAACACCGAGCTCACATTGTCACAACCAGATTGGCCTGCGAGAGCCAGCAGTAGCCTCCTTCCACCTCGCCATCCCAGAGGCAGCAATCATTGTGTCCGCTAAGATGGGGGACACAGCGCCCCCGCAGGCCCCCACAGGAGGGCTAGGGGGGGCCCCTGGGGCGGGGCTCCTTGGTGGGGGCTCAGTCACCCCAAGAGTGCACAGCGCTATCGTGGAGCGCCTCCGGGCTCGGATCGCCGTCTGCCGCCAGCATCACCTGAGCTGTGAGGGACGCTATGAGCGTGGCCGGGCCGAGAGCTCGGACCGGGAACGGGAGAGCACCTTGCAGCTCCTGAGCCTTGTACAGCATGGCCAGGGGGCCAGGAAGACGGGCAAACACACCAAGGCCACTGCCACTGCTGCCACCACGACAGCCCCTCCACCACCCCCCGCTGCGCCTCCTGCAGCCTCCCAAGCAGCAGCAGCCCCCCCGCCGCCCCCACCGGACTATCACCACCACCACCAGCAGCACCTGCTCAGCAGTAGCAATAATGGTGGCGGCGGTGGGATCGATGGGGAGCAGCAGACGCCGGCTGCCGCCGCCGGGGACCAGAGGAACCCAGCCCTGATCGCGGTAAGGCTCCTGGTTTTCTCCCGGGTCTGGCTCGGGGCGCGCGGCCTGCGTGAGGGTAGCGCCGGCCTCGGCCCCACGCGGAGTGGACAGCCGTGGAAAGGGCCGAGGTGTCACCTGACCAAGCCAAAGGCCATTCGCTGTGCTGTTTGCGTGGCTTGTACTCTGACTCCTCGAGTTCTGCTGGTGCTCACCCCTGGGTCTTCCTCTACTCGTCAGGGATCCCTTAGGTGTGACCAGCACGAGTTTTGCAGAGGCGCTCTGAGATCCACAGCTTGTGGAAGAGGTGGCTACAGTGTGGCAGATCTGAGCCGCTGGCCGGTCCCGAAGGCGCCCTGCTGGCCAGCCAGCTCTAATGAGGCCCAGCGAGCCATTCTTCAGCCTGAAAACATGGACCAATCCGGTTATCAAAGCCTGTCCCTTCTTGTCCCATTTCCCCTCCCCTCTTTGAAGTGGCCCCTTCTGCTTGGGTTAAGAGAAGCCAAGTGGTGTTTTCCAACGCAGAGAAGTTCCTTGAGTGTCCCCTCAGTAAACTACAAAATTTACGGGGAAATATCCCAAAGATTGGTGGGGGGATGCTTTTCAGAGGCCTACCTGACTTCCTAGACGCTCCCCCAGCCCCTTCGCCCAACTAGCTGCTTTTCAGAGGCACTGAGTCAGGTGGTGCCAATGACAGCCTGTGTTAAAGTGGGTAGGCACAGGGGCTATGTGCACGCTGTCATCCTAGGACCTACTTTGTCTTCAGCCACGTCTGGTGACTGGACATCGGACCCAAAAGTTCTGATCTAGGTTCTGACTGGAAGTTCTTCCTCAGACAGAGGCCCAGACACACTCCATCCCAGAGGGAGTACCCCTCGAGTCATTGGTTCTTGACCCCAGTCCTGGTCAGGTGACGGCCTGCCATGTGCTGGCTTCCCCCAAAGCTGCTGGGCCAGTGGCCTCTGGGTAGAAGGTGGGGCCGTGCCTTGTGGCCCTGCACGCTTCCTCCATTTCTGAGTTCTGTGGGGGCTCCTGAGATCCTGCGTCCACTCCCGGCTCAGTTCCAGTCTGCCCAAGTCAGCCCTAATGAAAGTCAGCAACAGGAAATGGCCAGGCAGGCCAAAAAGTCCTCAAACAGCCCAAAGGAAGGAGAGGGTACTATGTCGAACTTCTCCAAAGGAGTTTGCAAACGAGCTCTAGGGGGGCGGACACCCTGCAGACAAGCCCATAGGACGCTTCTTTGTGGCTCCCCCTTATTCCTGGCCTCGGTCTGTGGTGATAAAGTTTCCAGAAATTGCGGGGTGGAGGGCTGGACACACACATTTCGCTTGGGATGCCCAGGACTGCAACTTCCTGGCACCGACTCCAGATGAAAAATAACTGCTAACGGTGAAACTGCCCGCTGTGTGCTGTTTTATCCTTGAATCCAGTTCGCTTGTATTGTGGCGTGATATTAGAGCTTCGAGGCTTCGTTTCCTTTCTCTACCACCTGCTCTGTCCCCACCTCTCCCTAGGAGAGCGGTGGGAGTTTGCTTTGTGAAGGAGAGATGCTGAGGTGAAGTAGGGTGGGGGTAAAGAACCCCTCGAATGGGGAGAAGAATGAGGTTTGTATGCATGTGTGTGTCACTGGGATCTGCAGCCAAAAGTATCTAAATGCCTCGATTGTCCCCAGTAAATTTATAATCTGTCTGCAAGTCTCCCAAGAATGCGGCTTTGTGTGCTTCACAGTCTCCTGGTAGGGGTTTCTGGGGGTGTTACAGGGAGCGAGGCGCCCAGCCCTCCTCAGTGGAGACGACGGAGCTCTGTCCCGGGTGCCAAGGCTGGATGTGGCCCCCACAGCCCAGCCTTCTGCAGGAAAGGGGGCCCGTCTGCTCGTGGCCGTGTGCTTCTGCTTTTTGCTCTTATCCAGCTTGCTCTCATGCCGTCTTTTACTTGGGGGTTTTGGGATGCAAAATGAAACCAACTTCAGGGGTTCTCATAACTTGACGATTAGCAATAGCCATGCTGGGAGGAAGTGAGAGAATGGTGTCTGGCCTGTCCCCACAGAAGGCTGGCTGTCACAGAAGCCAGCGGTGGCTGCGGTGCCACCCCTGGTCTCTGGGGGCATCTGTTTTTCTCTCCGAACCACCAGCCATTGCCTGAAACAGCCCCTTGTGGGGGGCCGCCCTGTTGAGGTGCAGTGGCAATGTCAAGGGCGGCATGCGTGAGGGGGCAAAGGAATGGTTCGTTTCCAATGGTTGCTTTTCACTGAAAACGTGTGGCCTTGCAAGGGGTGATCCACCACCCGCCTCTGGGTTACTGGAAATTCCCTTCTCCGTTTTAGCTTCTAAATTTGGTGCTTTGTTACTCAGCATGGTACTCAGAGATGGTGATGCAAGGACTGTGCTAACCCGATAACATTGTGTCCAAAGGGAGGCCTAGGCGTTGCGGGGTGATTCACCAAGCCCATTAGACCTGCAGGTCTCACTTCACTCAGGCTCCTTCTATTTTCTGAAACACTATTAATTTAAAGGGGCCTTGGCGCAGCGTGAGTGTCAGAAGTCTTTCATAATGGTATTTTTTTTGCTGCTGTGTCCATAACCAGATTTATTTTTGTCCGGGTGTGTTGAATGTATCACTTTAATCGTTAATTCGTATGCCATCAATGGCCATAAACGTCCTTGGGAGAAAGGCAGAGAATATTGATCATCTAAAATCAAATATGCGCTGTGTTCTCAGATGAAAGCCCGGTGTCCCGCATACCTGCTAATACAATGCCTTATATATAGTCCGTAATACTTGAATGAGGGCAAAAGGAGAAATTCTGTTTCATGAGATAATGTTAACTTTGAGGGGTGTGATACCACAAGAAATCTACAATGTCTTGAGGTTTTTTTTTTCAGTAGCCTAAGATTCAAGAACAATGCAAGAATAATCTCCAAGCCAGTTCTAATTTTGTCCACATTGCGAGCCTCATTCTGCAGCCCTTACTCAGCCAATTTTTTCATTTAGCTCAAGTACAAGTTCAGGGGAAGCCCCACTGCAGCAGGAACTGCAGGAACAGGGCCCTTCAGAGGTCCCGGATTGCAGGGCTCTGAGCAGATCTGCATTTCTAACCACTTGGACCTGGCTTTCGGCACTTAAATCATTTTCTGGTGAAGTATGTTTGGATCTCTGAATGAACTGTGAAACTGAATAATTACCGGTCCATGGAGCAGTCCAGTTTAGAGCTTCCGTGGTGCATTATTAATCTTTCTCTTTTGCCTGAGACAAGCTCTTTTTCTGTTGCATAGACTGTGTTGCTAGGATGAATAGATAAGTGGTTCCAAGTCATCTTTGGCTTCAGAGATGATCTGTTCTCCGATGTAGCGTGGAGGAAGGCAAGCCAATCAGACAAGGAGTCTCACCCTTCGTTCTGTGCCTCCTTGATCACTACCAGCTGGGTGACCTAGGACAAGTTGCTTAGCAGTCATCTGTAAAGCAGAGAGAACAATAACGCTGTCCTGGCGTGTTGAGAGAAGCAAATGAATGTGTGTTTCAGAACAGGCTTTGGAAAAAATAAAGCACTGCAGAAGTGCAGGGCATTATTACCGGTATTACTAATAACACACCCCTAAACAACAAGCCATGATACCAGTTTTTCCAGGGATTAAAAGTATACCTGAGCTTTCAGCTCTCTGTTTTAAATGGTGGAATAGCTTTTATTGTAAATAGAGGGCTTGGTATTTCAAATTCAGTGCTGTCAAGACAGGACTGAGATAGCAGAGTATGTAAGTGTTTCTGCAGGTCCCCGCCCCCCTAAATCCCAGTTAACATGAGCGATGCTGTGACAGTATTTAGGGTCTTCGAACGTGTGTCCTTTACAGGCCCCTGTGTCAACCTGAGCAGCTTTGGAGAGATGTGCCTGCCAGAGTGTCTGAGGAATATTAGAAAAGTCATTTGCACAAATGACTTGGGAAAGTTACATAGTTTGTCAACAATAGTCTAAAATGTTAATTGTTAGCTTAAGGAAGTCAAACAAGTTAAATCATTGCCAGAGTTCCCTGGTTATTTTCAACTGATAATAATCAAGTTTCCAATGGACAGTTCAAAATTTGAAAAGCCGTAAATAGGGGGCTGAGAACAGAAATAATTCCCTGGCCTGATCTGGGTGTCTGTAGCTGTCTACGTGACAAATGTCCTCCCTAGGACGGTGATAGGAGTGTTTACATTATTTATATAGGCAGCCATCATTTCCTTAAGAACTGTCCTATTTTTGCTCTGTTTTCCAGAACAAAGTAATAAAGGGAGAGTTCTTATCTATCCAGGACCTTCCTACTACTTCTGTCAAGTAAATACAATTATAAGGTCCCACAAAGGCAAGAAAAAGTTCAAGTGGAGAGAAAAGTAGGTACAATCCTTTATCAGAAGTTGATGGAAAGCTTGATTTGACAGCCAAGTGATGTTATTATGTCAAGTAAGATGTCTTGCTTCTTTAGGTCAATGTTTATCTATAGAAATCATCTGCTTTCTTTGAAATAATGTCATTGCTCAGCGTTGTTCATCACATTTTTCTGAGCCTTCAAGTTTAATACTATATGGCTTCCATATTTTTGTAAGTACCAAGAAAGCGTAGGTTTTCAAGTGTTCTTAGACATAACAATTAAACGTGACTAAAAGAGCGGCCATGAGGATCCAGTTTTGTTTTTGTTGATGTCGTGTATGTTTAGCAGTGCTATTTAATCTCCAAAAGCCTAGAAGGAAATATGAAGGAAAAAAAAAATTACCCAGCTCTGCTATGCATGGCAGCTAAACCGTTCTGAGTGGATTCTACTACTTCCTTGTTCTTTAATAGTCCCTCATATATGTTCGTAGGCAGGGCCATGTTTTAGGAAAACAATTCTAAATTCTTCTTTTCTGCATTTTCATAATGATTTTCCTTACACTCTAACAGGCTGTGTGGGAGACTAGATAGAAATACAGCTGAAGACATAGTCCCTGATTACTACTTACAGTCTAGCAGGCAAATCAAGACCATGTTGATAAAGTTAACAGCAAAAGTACTAATAGGTACAGCAGGCCAGAACTGACTTAGAAAATCAGAGGGAGAGAGAAAGAAATACTTATTTAGCAATAGAATGTACAAGGCATTTTTATTACGTGTTTTATGTAATGCTTTCCAAAAAAAAAACTAAACAGGTGAGTAAGCCACATTTGCTCCATTTTACAAATAAGGAAAATGAGGCTTAGAGATAAAGTGAATGGGGAAGTTTAATGCAAAGATTTTATGATTCAGCCTGTGTTCGGATCCCTACTTCACACCTACTAGGGGAAATAATTTTATTCTTCTGGGGCATCTATATCTTCATCTGTAAAACAAAGCTAGCATTCTTTAGCAAAACAGTCAGCATAGCGCCTGACACATAGGTGCTCAAAACGTGACTACTGTTAGTAGGGGAGAGATTCAAATCCAGGCCAGGGAGAGCTTTCTGGAGAATATGGGTCACCAGCAGGGCCTGGGTGAAGGGAGTGAATGCAGAAATGGGGTAGCTGAGTGCAGATGGGTGTGGACATTAGGTGTTTGGGGACAGAGAGTGATGCCCGACTGACATGTGGTTGGGTAGGAGTAGTGAGGGGGACAGGTAAGGTGGGTCCTCATCCTGGAGTGTCTGGAAGTCTGGCAAGAGCCAAATCAAAAGCCCTGGAAAAAATGGCAAGGCCGGCTCAGAGGAGTCAGCATCTGTGGAGCAATAACAATCCTTCACATACTTGAAGACAAGTATTACATTTACCCTGCAGCGGCCTCTCCTCACAGCACATTGCCTAAGTGTTCTGTATCACCTATCCTCAAGTCCCTTCAGCTGCTTAATGCCTTGCTATTTACACACTTCTTCATTCACAGTGAGTTATATGCAGCAGGACATGGCCTTTGGCATCACCAGGAGATGGTTTTAAAAGCACACTAGCTAGACATAAAAGAGAAACTAAAAGAAGCAGAACCAACTACACCTCTCTTCTTACGCTCACTCAGCCTTCCAGTGCAAATAAGACTTGCCCCGTGGGTAAAAGTGTATTTTCTTAATGTGTAGACTGAGCTTCCCAGCCAATGAGGTTGCTAGTTTACTAACTTGGAAAAGGTGTTGGCATTAAAACAAAATCGTGAGCAGAAATTTATGAGAAACTGAGATTCCAGATGATGTTTCAGATTTGATTATTTACTTGCTTGCTTTTTAATGCAGCTGTGTTACAGATCTCCTCCTTGCTCTACGGTTTGGTCAGATGCCAAATTTCCCTGTTTGGTCCATGTTCACAGGGCACAGGAAAGGGACCTTGTGGAATAGATGGCTCCTTCCCTCCCTGATTCAAGGCACGATGCTGGGATGCTGACCGTAGCTAGTGGGCTATCTACCTATGGCTGCCAGCTTCGACCCTTTGCTACACATAGCTAAGAATCAGGTGCGGAAGAATAAAAGCTGATTAGTTTCCTTATAGAAAAGATGAAGAGAGAAGTTCACATCTGTTCTGCAAGGCTTGGTAAAGGCTAGGGAGTCAGGCCCTACCACAACCAACTGCCAAAGGCATGGCTGTGAAAATGGACAAATAACAGAATTTACAGGCAGTGTGCTCTGCCTGGTCTTCATGGTTTTAGCAAAGTTTATGAAATCTCGTATCAAGATTAGGGACACGGGTGCTTTTTAGAGCTGGGAGAAATTATCCATTAATTCAGGAAAGGCTTGTTGTGCAGCTCGTCTATGTCATGACAATTAATGTAGCCATGATGAGCAATTTGAGATGGGCCTTGCCTTCCTAGTGTTTCTAGTCTAAAAGGGGTGTGGGTGCGGCTGGAAATAGGACTGTTAGAGTTGGCTGCTTAAGGAGACAAGGCTGCATAGGTGGTAAGAGGCTGGGGTCAGAAATGAGACTACCTGGTTTCACATCACAGCTCTGCCACTCAGCGGCTGTGTCTGCTCGGTTATGTTAACTAAACCCGCCTCAGTTTCCTCACCTGGGAAATGGGATAATGGTAATAGAAGTCACCACTTAGGGCGATTGAGTAAATGATGTGCAGGTAACCCCCAGGTAACACGGCACTTCTATAACATGGTTTCGCGCTAACACGGCTGGAGAATTAGGGGGACCCTCGTACAACACGGCATCATCGGAGAACCTGGTGTCACTCAAACACAGTCTGAGATCCTCTTGTCGAAAAGAAAACGTCCTCGGTTAATGGTGTGTAGTAGTGATGACAAACAAAACGTTATTTAATACATCTTAATATGTCATACTTTTGGTGAAATTTGCTTTAATAAAGATACTTATCTTAATTATAAAAATATAATAGTATTTCTTTTTAATTTTTGGAATCTAACCCCCTTTTTTGTACTGGTTCTTTGTTTCATACAACACGGATTCACACCACACGGCCTTTTTAGGAACCTAGCAACCGTATTACATGGGAGTTACCCGTAATTGCCTGCCACCTAGTAGAGGCTCAATAAATTTTAGCTGCTGCTGTTGTTAATGTGAGAAGTGACATACTCACGTCAGATTTATGGTTTTCCCAGCCCTGAAATCTATCTCCAGAAGTGTTCAGGGACATTTTGTAGAAAGACATTGTTTTGCTCTTTAATTTTTACTTACAATGGCTCATGAGGGATATCATATTACTCATTTTCCCTAAATAGTTTAATATGGACCTGTCATCTGCAATAGAGTTACATCTCCCTGAAATGGGTTCAGTAGTGTCCTTCTTGAGAACAGGACCAATTAATATTTCTTCAATTCTGAGGATGCTAAGACTCCTGATCCAGAACTTGATTAGAGTGCGTGTTCGTTTATTTGACTTGACTTCTTCAGCAACAGAGATAAGATTTCCATTCATTTGCCCAGCAAGGGTGGCTGGTAGGCTTTGTGGATCGTAAATGAGAAAATTAAACTGTTTATTGAGAGTTTGGAATTGTTAGAACGGAAGAGCCCAAATTTACCATCGAACTGAATTATTAACTCAGACTGGTGAATAATTCTTAAGGGAATCTGGTCCCCGAGTCACAAGGAGTTAGGAGCTCCCTGCTGTGGAGATTTGAAATGATGGTCTGGAAAGCCAGAACCCTGGCTCAAGTTGCTGAGGAATCAGTTAACTCACTGCGACTGCAAACGAACAGGCAACACGAGTTCGCCCTCTCCCCAGCCCTGACCCAGATACTACTGACAATTTTATGCCTTGATGTGGTTCTTAGCTTGGGATCTCGTCTTTGCTCAGTCCTTCCGAAAGTGTGACTTTACATAGGAAACACGAGAAAAATTTGCAAGGCTTCAAAGCAAGTTTTAGCGATGATAATTCTTAATCAAAAGCACAGTGTTTCCATGAAGAAGAGACAGGATTGGAGTAAGACGACTCTTACTGGGTGGATGATGTTTGGGCAAAGATGGATTTATTGGTTCTAACTCAGAACGAAGAATGTAGTTCAAAAAATTTTTTTTCTTCTTTGTTAGTCTGGTTCTTCCCCATAATTTAAACTTACATCCCCTCCTGCTCTGGAAGGATAATAATATTCTTAGGAAATGTAGAGTCAAACTCCTGTTGGATTTGTTTTGTTTTATATTGTTTTTACAGTGTGCCTGCTTCCTGAGTCATTAGGACAGGTTCACATGTTACTATGGAATCATTAACGTGCTCGTTTTAAAAATTCTCTTTGGTCAGAAATGTGGCTGAGTTCTATTTGTGGATCTCTTCCAGCACACTCTAACTAATAACTCACCGACGTGAAGCCCAACACCTTGAATGCCTCATTGGAGAACAAAGTTCTTTTCAGGTAGTTCTGACGGATTTGAAAAGAAAGTTAATTACATGTCTGGGGGGTTTTTGTTTTGTTTTCAGAAAAATTTACTTAAGGCAAAAGTTTGCCACAACTACTAATAACTTACCAGGAGTCTAATCTCTTAGAGTCATGGTAACCGGGGTGCAAAGAAGTGGCTTAATTGAATACAATATGTGCTGTACTGGGTCTTCGGAATGACAATTGCCATACTTAAAGTCTACACTGCTCATTTCTGGAGGTCTCTGGAGTCTAAATGATGTAAAAAAATTAAATTAAATTAAAGCATTCTCTGGCTAAGAAGCTTGAGAAACTAAGTTTTTTTTCGTATTTGTTGTTCACTTACGCAGACCTGATACTTGCTAAACTGGCTAAGGCTTGTACATTTGATTGCCACACTGTATCATGTAATTTCAGACAGCAAAAGGTATGTGCTCAAAGTAACATCCCATCTGGTTGTTTCACAAAAGTGTTGGAAAAGTGCAAAGTACAGACACGAGAGTAAACAGGAAAGCGCCTGCAGTCCTTCTGACAGAAACAATGGGCAGAGGCTTTAGTTGAGTCAAGTTTGTGCCCAAGTCCTGTAGCCTTTGCACCAAAGAGAGCTTCCTTTTCTCGCTTAGATTCTTTGCATGTGGATCTGTTTGCAGGCTCAGTCCCCCAGAGAGAGATTCTGAGCTGTCTCTGTGCTAAATTAAACATTAGTTTTCTCCTTGGGAACCTGATCTTCCATAGACCAGGCAACTAAGCTGTCTTGTCTTTGTGAGAGAGCTTCCAGCTACGCATTTCCCTCGGGAAGGGACCTGCTCAGGAGCCTGTTCACCTCTACTGTCTGCTTAGCTGGTGTGAGTGTTTGTTGTTTTGTCTAACCAGGTCTAGAAGCCCTTAGAGCAAGGACTGGTACTCTAATCCTTGGAATAATGCTGGGAACCTGTGTCGGCTTAGCACATAATACATGGAAATGGTCACAGCAGCACCCAGATCATGGAAGAGTTCAGCCACCTGGGGGAAGGAGCAGTCTTTGCTTACCGACTGCTCCCACATTCTGCACCCATGGCAGTAAAAGGGTATACGTTGCAAAATAGAAGCCAGCTCTAGCCTTTTTTTCTTTCATCTCCATCCTGCCCATTCCCCCAGGAAGCTGGTTAATATTGATCTAAAAATAAGACACTCTTCTATCAATTTATAGAGCTGCCTGAGCTCTTAGGGAGAAAACAGACCAAGTCCTTTCTCATAGATGAAAACAATTAAAGCTTATTTAAAAGAAAATACTCCAAGATCCCACTGCGGTAGAGAGAGGTCTAGAACTCAAGTTTTCTGACATCTATTCCAGGTTATAAAAAGAAACCCTCTTACTGAGGACTTTCTATAAACCCATAAAAAGAACAGGTAGGGGCAATTTGGGATTTTTATTTAAGTTTTGCTAGTAGAATGAGCATGGAGTTTAGAGCCCATGGTAGTCTTTGGCTAAGTGATCATGATGTTTCCTTCCATCCTGAATACCCCTTTGTGAGGTGGCTTTACCACTTCTGTGAGCAAAAAGTGGGTGTCATTGCCCCCTTTGAATCTTAAGTGCCCTTGTGACTTGTTTTAACCAACTGTTTGTGGCAGAAATGACATTGTGCTGCTCCTGAGGATGGGCTTTGAGAAGCTCTCTTGGACTTTAACAGGGTAAATCATGTGTTAAGTGTTCTTATCACAAATAATGATGATAATAACAATGGCAGGGGAAAACTTTGGGAAGTGACGTATACGTTTATGTTGCTAATGGTGGTGATGGTTTCACAGGTGTTACCAATCCCCAAACTTACAGAATGGTATACGTTAAATACATACAGCTTTTTATATGTCAATCACACTTCAATACAGTGGCTTAAAACAGGAAGAAGCCCTCTTGAAACACTGATACAACCATGTAAAGAAGCTGGTCCAGCCAACTGAAGGATGAACATCCACAGGCAGAGAACCGGGGTGCCCCAGCCTCCAACCGGCCCCACTTGCCAACGTGAGCGTGAGGCCGGCCTAGAACAGCCAATCCTCCACCTCGGTGCAGCCAGAGAGGAGTGAGTGAGCCCGGGAGAGATCAGCAGAAGCACCACCCAGCCAACCTGAGAATCATGGGAAATACCACATCATTGCTTTCAGCCGTTAAGTTTTGGGGTCGTGTATAACTTAGCAAAAGGTAACTGATTCAGAACTGGAAAACCTGAGCGTGGAAGTTGGTTCCACCTCCTGAGGTGTGTTGTCCCTGGGTGGGTTGGTTCAACTCTTTGAGAGTCATCTTCTGCTCTTCAGGATAATAGAAACTATCTCAAAAGGTTGTGAGGATTCAATGCAAGAACCTAACAAGTTGTCTGACACGTGGCAGGGTTTCCTTGCTTTCACCTTTGTCTCCTCTCACTGTATTATAATTTGAGCCTCCACACCCCTTTGTCACCTCACTTGCACTTCATGTGCCTCAGTATTCTCATAGGCTTCTGTAGCTCACTGATTCTCTGAACAGCAATATATATTTTTCCCTCCTGAATGATGGGCTGGTGCTGTCATACCGCCTAACTGTTGATACCAAATTTCCAGCATTCTTGTTATGCTCCAGGGAACACACATGCCTTCGGTAATCTACCCTTAAAATACAAAAGGGTTAGCCTCATAAAGATGTCACTTCCAGGGTACTCTTATGCTGCCCTTGAGAGAGTTAAACAGCATAGCACGTATATGTGGGCAATGTAATTGCACTCGATCTTCTAGGTCACAGAAGACTTTGCTAGCTAGGAAAGCAGACGGGAAAAAGTAAGCATATGCTGTGTTGAAGAACTGTTTCTAAACTCTATCCCTTTCTTTCTTTCTTTTTCTTTTTTTTTTTTCTTTTTGGTAGCAAATCATTCTAAGTCCATCTTACACTTCACAATGAAAGAATAAACAAATGAGGAGGAAGTGATAAAGTGATACTATATTATATTTACTGTACTTATTAGTGGTACAGTAAAAGAGCTCTGGCCTGAGACCTGGCTGTTGAAGGTCCTAGTCATCCCACTGATTCTAACTAGTAGGACACCTTAGTCAAGTCCTTTTACCTCGCTGACACTTACTTTTCCATCTTGGAACAACAAGGGGCACTTCATGAGTGAATGGCTTAGATCTGCGGCAGACTTGGTCCACCAGAAATTTCCTGCCAGTCCATGAGATATTTTTCATATTCTCAGGATTTTTTTTTTTATAAGAGAAAAATAAGTTTACTTCACTGTGATTGACACTATTTTGCAGACCTGCAGGAAATTTCTAGTGGACCAGTCTCGATCCTTGGAGTGGCGGTGGAAAACCACTGGCTTAGATCACCCCTGAGGTCTCTTCTGGATTGATACACTTGGAGTAAATTCCCTGGTATTTTGTTTAGTTTTCCAAATTTCAGTCTCTTCTTAAATAGATTTGTTAGGAGCAATCCAAAGAAGGAAAGGTGACAAGGGTGGCAATGTTTTGTTTTTTAAAGGAAGTACTCGTGGGGAGGGTCAGAAGTAATCTTGCAAACAGGTCCAGTCAGTGGCGAAAGGAGAGGATGTGGCAGTATTAATTGCTTAAGACCCTTCCTAGAAGTAATGAACAAATCACTCCATATCTGACCCTGTTTGTTTGGGTTTTGGGTTCCAGTATGAGAAACAGTTATAGGGCTAGTGTTGGATGCATTAAATTTATTTTTAGAGGAAACACTGGTCCCCCACCCCCGCCCCCGCCTCCCCCCTCCTCCCACTCAGATCCGCCCAACTACCCTTGGCAACATTTCTTTGGGGAAAAAGATTCCCAATAGAGTAAGTACCCCAGTGAAATAATACATGAAATATAAAGTATAAAGTGAAAAGGAAAATAATCTTGCATCGCCTTCCTTCCTCAGGAACTGGCTAGTGTTTTAGCTGTGTATACACTGGTCTCTCCGTCTGCGTGTGTCTGTCCTTTCATGTACAGGTAACAATGGAGACGTGCCGATTAGTGGATGGGATTTTATATGTTACTGCTTCAATTTTAAAATGTGTTTCTGCCTTTAAGCGAGCTACAAAAGAGTCACTGAGAAATTGGCCTGGAGGAGGGGAATTCAATCCCTTGCCTCCTTTTTTTTTTTTTTTTTTCTTCTTATCACTAAAACCCTAAGCGGAGAGTGTAATCACCTATTTCCCAAGGGCAGTCTTAAGCTCTTAAAACTCAGATCTGTTGAGGGGTTTAATAAAACTGGAAAAAAGAAATGCACAGGGTCTGCTCCAAACAAACCAACAAAGGAACCTTTACCCAAGTAAATAGTGAATCTAGAGAATTTCTTTGCTAGCACAACACCCTTCCTCCCTTTCTCTTGATTTGAGTGGGAGCACAGCTCTTCGAACTGCATCTGTATGCCTCCTGGAGTCTTTGGGGTCTGGGGATCCCATGTGAGGCTCCAGGCCAGCCCAGTGCATTTTCTTTCACAAAGCAAGATGTAACCCGCAGGAAGTCAAAAGGGTCATTTGGTTGTGGCTGTTGTTTTATTTTGTTTCAAAGGGTAGACATACTCCACTTTATTGTCTGTTAGATTAAGAGCCAGTGAGGTGGTGCCATTGTTTTCTGTAACTTCTACATTCCTTGGCTTTTCTTCTGTTAAGATTTTTCTGGATTTTTCTTTTTTAAAAAAAAAAAAATTGTAAGATAAAGGAAGTCAACTTTCCTTTCTTTTCCAATAAATTGGATCTTTTACTTAGAAAATGCACCCCAAATCCCCATCTCTCTCTCTCTCTCTCTCACACACACACACACCCCTTTTGTTTATCATGATCATTTTTAGTATGTATATGTATAAACATACCTTGGTTACATGGGTGACTTTGCAGAGAAAACAGAGATGAGGAAATGCATTCAAGAGTATGGGAAAGAAGATCAGTTTTCAAGGAAATTGCAGAAAACAAGAGTCTGGGGAACTGCAGAAACTAGAAAAGAGACCCTTAGATCACAACGGGAAGTTGGGAGTGGAGTCTCCATTCTGGTCCAAGCTGTACTGCTCACTGGGCTTTACGGGTAATCACCACTCCTTTGCTGCTTAGTTTCCCCATCTGCAATCCAGAAATGTTGAATTCCTCAGCACTGTGCTTGGCTGGATTATTCTTGTCGTACAGAATTCAGCTTAAGTATCACCTCCTTAGAGAGACCTCCCAGGCTACGCTAATAATGTCCACACACGATTGATCTTTCTCTCTCCTCTTCCTGTCACTGGAAGTTCCCATTGTGGAGGTTTTATTGTCTTCATAATTTTTATCACTACTATCTGAATTTAGGTTGATTCCTTATTTAGTCATGCATTTCCTATCTTTCCCCGCTGGAATGTAAAGCCTCATGAGACCAGGGACCTTACATCTTGTTTACCATAGGTATACCCAGCCCTGAGCAGTTTCTGGAACATTTTGCATCCACAATAAGTATTTGTTGAGTGAAAGACGGGATCAGTGACTTTTAAACTAGAGATGCCTTATGAGTCTTTCAGGGATGAGGTAGGAAAGAGAGGTGGCAGAACATGTGGTGGAACTCCTAGGTGCCCCCTTCCTGTGTAGTTATATTTCCTCTGGCTCTCTCTGTAATAGACACACATGTGTGCACGTGCACACACACAGACTTACATACATGCCAGGGTGCCAAAAATATCTATACACATTTTAAGCGAATTTATCTATGTGTTACGTAAATACTGGTGCTCACCACTTTGAACACCTCTTGTAATTGCAGAAGTCAAATGTGTCTTGTATTCATCTTTTGTTAACAATATATATTGAGTATGACAATTTTAATACAGTTTTTTCCTTTCTTAAAATGTATATACATTGTTGTGGGACCCTGTGTGTGTGTGTGTGTGTGTGTGTGTGTGTGTGTGTACACATAGTACATGCTCAGCTAACCGGCACCCAAGCTGGATAAATGCAGTAGTCTTGCTTTGATTTTTTTTTTTTTTTTTTTGCCAGTTTCTTGAGACTGCCAGTTGCTTGAGTTCCAGTTAATGGAAACTTTACTGTGTATGTGTATATGAAGGCTGTCCGGAAAAAAATCGAGCCATAAATGCCTCTATTTTTTATACTGCATGGCTGGATAATTTCCAGGCAGCCCTCATAATATACACACATACAGATATATATGTATGTATACACTAAGTTTTTAATTGGATTAAAGCATATGTAACTTCATATACAAACACTAGTTTTAATCACACTAAGGCATATGTGTATTATATACAATATCTATAAAGATGTACCTGTACATACAGATATGCCCCCATGTAATTAAAAACACAGTTCCAGTACTACAACACTTTGAAAGCTACAGGGGCAGGATGATCTCTCAAGATTCTTTCCAGACTGAACTTCTACACCCAGTCTCTCGTGAATCAAAAACACTGGTGCAAGAAAAATGGTGACGGAATAGAAGACTGAGTGCCTATTGTGTGCTCGGTCCTGTGTTAGGCCTTTGCACCACATAGGAAAGACAAAGTTCTTGTTTAATGGAGTTTACATGTTCATGGAGAGTAAAAGAACAAGTAAATGAATGAGATAAATATAATCAATGATATAATAATGCACAGGTCTTTGTTCCTTCATGTGGCTGATTGGAGATTGATTTGGGTTCATTAAAAGAAAGCAGATCTGAGAAGTGGGAAGTGATAACCAGAGCTAGAAGGTGGGCTCCTTGGCCAGTACCGTCTTCAAGCCTGGACAGCCCCCTGCACAGTGGTCTTCCCGGGCCAGGCTGTGTACTGCTTGGGTCACTCTGAGCGAAGATCTGGTCTGGTTCTGATGTTTCAGGCAGGAGGGCATTCATGTCAGTAACTTCTGTGCCTTGGAGCTATTGTAACCATTTTGTTCAAAATCACTGAGTTGTGAGAGTTAAGGGAAACTGCTGAAAGGCATGTTTTGAGGAGAAGAAAATCCTCCCTCTTTAGCAATAGATACAGAAAAGAAAGGAGCAGGAAATTAGCATCAGGGCCATAAGGAAGTTCTGGCGGAGCAGGCCCTCAGGAGGTGGGCAGAAGCAGTAACTGGCATGTGCGATAATTACTAATATCAGCCATATATACACAACCTATACAGTCCTCCCAGAACCCTTATGCTGTAAATAAGGCCAATGTAGCTTTTCTGAATTTGGCATATAGGAAACAGACACTGAGAAGTTGAGAAATGCTAATAATATCTTCCTTTTGAATAGCACATTTGCGGTCGATCACATGTGTACACACAGAAGGCCTCACTTGGTTCTCTGCAGTATTATTATGATGATGCCCATTTTAGAGTTGGGTAAGAGGCTTATCTGTGTGTCCTGGCTGGTGCTAACTCCACTAGCAAGCAGCGACTCACCCTTCTGCCCCCTGAGCCTGTGCAGGGTGCACAGCTGGCCATATTGATTAGCTAGGCCCCAGATGCATCACCGAATTTGCATCTAAGATGAGGTCACTGAATGTCTTGAGCTCCCAGTCGCACACCCACACATACTTTGAAGCAATGACTCTCCTAGAAAGAATGGCAGTCATGAATGGAATGAGAACGTCAGACACCCAGGGCACATCAAGTCTAGAATAAGGGAGGCTGAAAAAAATAGTCTTGGGTTTGTTTTTTTTTATCTTTCTTTCTTCAAATTCATTAGTTTATAAGATGAGGTGAGAAAAGTTCTTTTAATTTATGAAAGCTCACATTTTGTTCCCTGTATGTCTTGCAAGCCTAGTGAGCTGACTCTAAGGTCTGGGGAGAGAGGGCTAAAGGTTGTTATGAAAAGAAACTTAACCCTGAATCAGAGAAGCAGATTCATCTCTGAAACCAAGATTGGTCTCAGTTTTTCTCTTGGCTGTTGCTTATTTTGGAATGAATATCTCAGATGGAGCTTAAGTGAGTGACCTGCAGCTCATTGCTGAAAAGTGATTTTGAATCTGTGCTGACCCAAGTTAAATATGTTTTGTTTTGTTTTGTTTTTTATGCTGATGGGTCATTTCTTATTACCTATACAAAATGGAGTTCATAAGTGTTGGAATTTTACTTCCAGGTGGAGATATGCTGAATTTATTTTTGTATTTCCAGGGCATACAATAGTGTCAGACAGCTAGTAAGCAAGCATTTGGTAAATGTTTGTTGAAATTAAACTGTGGCAAGCATGAATTTTTAAAGGTACCCGACCCTTTATATTTCTGTAACTAAATGTACCATGCACCAAATGTGAAACACTGATCTTCAAGATACCCTTTTGGTTTGACATGTATATATATTTTTAAATCACATTTGTTAAGTGCTTACCATGTCAGGCACTCTCATAAGTGTTTTTTGAATACAGTAGACTTTCCACTAACCAGAGCTCACGCAACTGACATTCTCAAGCAACGAGTAATACTACAATTAACTGACATGGGTACCAATTAACTGAGTCTACTGTATTATTTCTTCAATTATTTTTGCCAGCTGTTTGAGATTGCCGGTTGCTTGAGTTTCAGTTAACAGGGACTCTACTGTACTGCATTTATCTGGCTGGTTAACTGAGAATCTACTGTATTGACTCATGGTTCTATACATTTACCCATTGAGGTAGATATGACCTCATTTCCATTTGACAGATGAGGAGACTGAGGCATGAGGTAAAGGAATATGCCCAGGTGACTCGGCCGGGAGTAGTAGAGTCGGAATTTGAACAGAGCAGGGGTGATGCCACTGCCTGTGCATCTGATGGTTTCTAATTACACACGTAACATCAGGCTCCAGCTCACACATGGATACAGGCCTGAGTTTGGAAGTCAAGTGCAACAAGACCTTTGGAAATCAATAATAATTAGAACTAACTTGTCAGCTGTGGTGCAAATGAAATTTAGAAGGAGTGCCTACCGGCCACAGACAATTACCCATTTTCTGTTTTTTAAGAGGTAGAAGGTGCTTGAACACTTACAACTTCAGATAATTAAGTTTGCGAACTCATCCTAGAAAAAGTGCCACGTACCTCATTGCTGGCTATCACTATGGTCACCTTTGAAGTACTCTTCTTGAGAGGCTATGCACTCACCCCAGCACCTAGTCTACCCTTTGGAACTCTTTTTCTGGAATGGCCATTAGAACTGTCATCATCCCCAAACTTTGTCAAGGTTATGACACTTTACTGAGTTGTTTGTACAGTGCTGCCCATGTAAGTGCGTGGTGGCAAGTTCATGAACTTAATTGTCAGATTTGGGGTACTACGACAGCTCTGATGGCCATTCCAGAAAAAGAGTTCAAAAATTGCCTTGAAGGGTGGACTGGGCGCTGGTGTTGATGCATAGCTTCCCCAGGGGAGTGCTTCAAAATTGACTGTTGTGATATTCAGCAATGAGGTATGTATCAGCTTTTCTAGGATGAGTTCACAAAATTAATTGTTCAGCATCATAGGATCTTTGAGTAACAAGTATGTTTCAACTTGCATGCCAGAGTAGGTTAGTAGTTGCCACCTGGAGGACAGTGGAGAGGATCTTAAGATGATATATAAGACCAGCGGGAAAGAGAGCCATGGTGGTTCATCATTAATATCTGCCACAGGTACAGAGAAGGCAGGATGGCTGACAAGTTCCTGGGATGGATTCTTCGGAATTCAGGACTCCAAACCTGGAGGACCTTGAATATAGATTCCTGGTGAAATGTTAGCTCTTCCTGTGGAGGAATGCATTAAGACCTGATTACACTGTTGAGTGGGGCTTACATCCATTTATTAAGTTAGGTTTAAATAAGTTAATTGTAAGTACCTTAGAGACATTATAGCCTCTCTTCTCTCTGAGAACTCTAATAAGGTGACTGAAAGTTGTCAAGTGCAGCGCAAATTCAGCTTCACTCCTTCCCTGACTTCCACCAGATTGCCCCCAAACCACGCTGGTGTGGAAATTTTGGAGATACCATTACTCATGATCAGTATACTGAAGGAAATCCACTTTTGGTAGAAACAGAGACAGACAATGTAGAAATGGGGAAATGATGTCCTAAACGTTAAGTGAGATTACTGAAACTTCCCTTTTGGGAATGAAATCCTGCTATAACTGCCTTTTAAAAACAATTTTAGCAAATATATGCAGTAGGCTCTGTTAAATGGAACTCACACAACTGGCACTCTCAAGCAACCGGCAAAATGGTTTTGCCGGTTGCTTGAGATTTTGCCAGTTGCTTGAGTTCCTGTTAATGGAGAGTCTACTTACAAAATTAATTGTTCAGCATCATAGGATCTTTGAGTAACAAGTATGTTTCAACTTGCATTCCAGAGTAGGTTAGTAGTTTATCCTATCTTCATGGATGCCAGTTAACTGATCTACTATATGTCCAAGCTCCACTTTAGGTACCACTGGTTCCATGGTCTCTTGGAAAGTACTTTCCTTTTATGCATGGCTTTCTTTTACCCCAGAAAGTAAGTGAACAGGAACATAGACGTTTTCAGTGTAGACACAGTTCATAGTCTTGGCATGCTCTCCAAGGACTCCAGGTGCCACAGCCTGGAAGAGAGGCTGCGATGGCAGGAAGAAGAATCCCCTGAAACGAGCGGTAGTGTGAGTCTTCGCTGTGTACCAGCAGCTAGCTCTCGGAAATCCAAAGAAAGTATTTCCTTGGAGTATCCGGAATCTGGACAGAAAGCACGTGTCGCTTTCCTCATGCCTAACAAATTTCCTTCCTTTACCGTGGATTTGCATGATCTATCTCAACATTTTCTTCTTTCCCGAAAAGGCAAGCAGTCCTCAGGTAGCAGCTGAACTCTTCTTGTTCTGCTGCGCGTTGAGTCCAGTCCGGCAGTGTTTTGCTTTGTTTTGAAGTGACCTCCCACCATTGAGCCTTTCTCCCCACCCACCTTGACCTCTAACTCCTAATTTATGTCTCTGTGTCATCATGGGGAACTTCTTGGTGAAAAGAGAAAGCTGAATTGGAGCTTGGTCTCGGGGATTTTCATAGTAACACTGACTCTTTATTATTAGCTCTGCACTCCAGGCTGCTAGAGCTCCGATTTTGGCAACGGACCATCAAACACCCTATTTTTAAGAGCCTTTAACTTAGTTGTAAACATGTGCTGTGACTGGGAGCTTGCTTTCTTTACTCGTATTTAACAAAGAGGTTAAACTGTTGAAAAGTTGTTATGAAAAAAAAAAAAAGCTCGGATCTTCAGGACTATTTTTCCACTCATGCAACTCAAAAATGTACGTGATCTAAAAAAAGAAAACTTGGCATTTAGTGGCTTAATTTGATGGTCCAATCATATTGGTAATTTGAGGGAAGGAAGGAATGGAACTGCTGGGTGATTTTACTTTGACATATGCCCATCAAACATGCATGGAGGGAGTGATGGCTGCTACACATATTTACATGATTGACCAGAACAGCTCCAAGAAAGGCAGTCCAGTAAGCCGAGTAAATTGTTTTTGCCTTTAAAGTCTTCTATATTTAGAATAAAAGTGCTCTGTAGTCAAATCTCCCGCAAACTCTCAATTCTGGAGACTTTATTAGTCCCATTAGGAGAACATAAATAGTCCAAACTCTCGTTGTCTGAAGACCGTAAAAAATAATATCTAGAAATTCGGTGAAGGAAAGAGTATCACAAATATGTCCATTTCTTTATCTCTGGAAGGAATTTATGCAAGTACAACAAAACACAGATTAATCTTTCGAGGAGATTGTAACTTACAGCCCTAAAGCAGGAGCTTCAGGAATTTAAATGCTAAAAAGGAGTGGTTGAACTTTGCCATCTTCCTGTGGTGATTTAAGAGTCTAAAAGTAACGTTAGGTAAGTTCTCGTACTCCGATCCAGGAGCACCGCCAGTTTTCCATGCGGGTTTAGCGTTTCTTGCCACCTTTCGTAGCAGAGGAAGGCAACTGTGCTTCGGAGATTAGCTGCATTCGTTAGGTGGAGAGAAGGATGAAAAGAGCTGGGGGAGTGTGTGTGTGTGTGTGTGTGTGTGTGTGTGTGTGTGTGTTTGAGGCGTCATGAGCCCAGCGAGCAGCCATATTTTGTCGGAAGTGCCTTGGCCTGGAAATCCTCTGGCTAAATGAAGAGTGCCTCTTTCCCACACATATCCTGTTGGAAGGCACCTTCTCTCGGTGTTGCTTTTATGCTTCCGGCCGCTTTCAGATGGTGCTTCTGCCCCACATCTCAGGCAGATAAGCACCTGCATTGGCCTGCATGTGGCTTCCACATGTTCTCTCCCTCCTTCTGGTGGCTCTTCTCCCAAGACACTGGCTTGCTTGGTCCTTGTCATGTGATATATTGTCTTATTGCCATGCTTTTAAATCGCTCTTGTTTCCCCCCAGTGCTTTCAAAGACAAGAACCTTCATGTGCTGGTGGACCTTCGTTTGCTACAAATGCTGCTTGGTTGGGGAATAAGAAATCATGCGTGTACACATCCTACCTCACAAACTCCTAACGCTCCATCTTCTTAAAGTAATAATGAATTGAAAACTACCACTGTATATAAATCCAGAAATGCACAAGGCAATGTCTCCATGCCAGGAAAAGGTGGGGATGTGAACGGGGAGAAACACAACCAACCCCACCATAGGAATGTTTATTCTGTTTTTGTCAGTTAAGTCTGCTCATGGACGGGACTGGACATTCCACCTGAGGTATCTCCAGTCAATAAAAGTGCTTCCTTCTTGAGTTGCCATGAGCTTGGGTGCACCAGAAGGCTAAAGAATGATCTCGAAGTTATACTCTTCCGTCAGCTGAACAGAGCTGCTCTGGGGCTCTGGTAGAACCTTTTCATAATGACTCCCTTCTCCTAGCTGGTGTGTCATCAGACCTTTGATTATACTTCACTGTTAGGTTTGTTGGGGGCAGAGGGCATTAATTGACAAGTGACATAAACCAATCAATATCACAAGGAGTTTATTCCACCTCATTCCGTCTTCCCCTTGCTGAGCTGCGAGTGTTTCATATATTTCCTAACTCACAGCACCCCTGTGGTGGAGAAAGCCTCGTTGTCCTAAAACAGTCTTGTCTCACTTGCACTTATCTCATCTCCCTGGGCCATCCCAGGAGGTTCCCTGTAGCTTCTGCAGGATAAGCTGCTGATTCTCAGTGTTCCTTACGCCATCTTCTGCAACCTCATCTCAGAAGTGACATACCTTTGCTTCTGTCATACACTGCTGGCCAGCCCTGATTGTGTGTGTGTGTGTGTGTGTGTGTGTATGTGTGTGTAGGGTGGAGGGGGCTCCACAAGGGTGTTGATACCAGGAGATAAAAATCACAGGGCAGGGGCATCTTAGAGGCTATTCAGTGTACTAATGAATAAATATTGGCCAATAGCACAGGTCACTATGTCCCTTATTGTGATATGAAGGAAGGTTATGCCATCAACTTTCTAAAATTCGGCCTTTCATTTATCTGGCTTGTATTTACTGAGTGCCAGATATATACCACTTAGGGTGCATCAGGAAATAAAAATCTTCGCCCTCATGAGTTCCATTCTGTTCTGTCTTCTGCTTTTCCTGTAACAAACCCGTGGGTCAGTGGGCCCATGTGATTAGGGTAAGTTCGTGCATCTCAGGGAAAGTACACCATCGATTCTCGCCTGACTTGCACTTGACCTGACTTGCAAACAGGGGTAGCTTTTTTTTTACCTGCCAGAATAAGGAAAGTAACAATACAATCTCTCTAATGATTAGTTCTCCTAGTAATTGTCTTAACTGATGACTTCTCTTTGGTAGATGAATGAAGAAGGAAAATACATTCCTTAAGAATTAAGGTTTGGGAGTCAGACCTCCTGCATTTGAGTCATAACTTCTGCTTTTCTCTTGCATTACCTGGGGTGTTGTTGGACGCATCTGAGCTTCCGTTTTCATCTTCTGGAAAATAACGATAACAGTAGCATCCTTGGAGCGGTAAGCCATCCGTGCCTGGAAGCATTTCTCACAGGGTTTGGTACCGAGCTAGCACTCAGCTCTGTCTTTTCCTCGTTCCGACTCTGTCTGCGTACAGCACAGACGCGTTACCGAGGTGCGATCAGCAGTGACCCCTCGGTTCAGCCCACACTAAACTGCTCAAGACTCTAAGAGGCGGAGTCACTTGACTCCCAGAGCAGCTCTCCTCGCCTTCATTTCCCGGAGCCATGGCTGCCGCTAGCGGGTGTTAGGTGGGAAGAATAACTCAATCCGAGGTTCCTAACATGTGTTAAAGCCTTTGATTTATCATCAGGAGTTGACCGCGTAGCTATGTGAGCGTGCCTTTCACATCCCCCTGGTGATTTCCTCCCGATGCTCTTCTGTTGAATGTACTTTGCCAATAAGTCATCTGTCAGCGGCGGGGCCGGGAGGGGAAGACACATGCGCTTGGGGTTTCTGTCTCTGTCAGTCTCCAGCACCCGAGCTCAGAAGCTTCTGGTTTTCCTTGGCCCAGCCCTGAGCAGGCAGTAGCTTCTTGCCACAGAGGTGCCTGCCTTCCTCAGGCTGGGAGGCCCGTGGCCCCGCTCCCCCAGTTCCTCCCTCGTTTTCCTTCCTGGGACCCTCGGCACAGCCAGCCTGGGGAGGAATGCACACATTCGGCAGGTGGGTGTGTTCTGATGGAGGGCAGTGCACCACAGTTCTTGGAGATACCCGGTTCTGGGCATTCTGTGCGTTTTACTTACCTTCTTCATGTCCCCTTGCCTCGACTGGGCAGGAAGGTGTACATGGCACATACATCATCCCTTGAACCACTGGAAGACATGAGTAAGTGCGATGGTTTCCAGGCGGTCATGAGCTCTAGAGGAAAGACTTCTAAAGACACACGGGGGTGGAGAGGACTGGGCAGGGTGGGGGGTGGGGGCGGGCAGGAAAGGATGCTTTGAAGCAGGCAGTCCTGAGTTTGAATCCCGGCCCTGACACTTATTGGCCCTGTGACCTCAAAGGATGGCACTTCTTAGCCATCCTTAGCCTCCATAGAGAAAATGGAGATAATAGCAATCTGTGAGAGGATGCAAACCGCATAGCACTTCGAGCAATAAAAAAGCAAAGGGGGTGGGGAAGGGCGGAGGGAAGGAGGAAGGGAACGGGGGTGGGTAGGGGGAGAGATAAAAGAAAAGAGAAGTTACCAGGAAACATTATTTTTTGTTCTTTCGGACTCTAACCAATTTTCTAAATTAATCAAGTTGAAACATCACATTGTTTTTATTAGGAGAAGATATTTGTGGCTTCCGGGGCTTTAGTTCTCGAACATTACTGTATTTAGCAATCACTGGGGAATGTGTTAAATTGCTGGGCTCCACCGGCAGACATTCAGGAGTTCTGTAGAAGGTTCTCAGGCCACATTTGGAGACACAGGGCTTTGGGGTAACTCCAAGTCTTGGAAGGTTTTGAAATCACCTTGGCTTAAACATTTTAGGCATTTGTGGAAGTCAGATGTGATACATTCTTAGAGCTTTGAAGACATGCAACCATCGATGAGTCAAGGTCTTTCCTTCCATAGACCCCTTCAGCATCTTATTTCTCCAGCTGGTCACCTGGCTGGCTCCTGCTACGTTTTGAGATCTCATCATGAATGACAGCCTTACTAAACATCCCTTCCAAAGAGGTTTCTCTCCTGTTATTTTGTGGTTTTGCCCATTCTTTGTCCTCTTGACAGCACTTACTACACTTTGTGTTGTCTCCTATTTACTATCGTTCCCCATTTTTGGTCCATTATCCCTTTTAGAACATTGACTCTATTTTGCTTTCTTTTCCACCAGTGTGTCTGTGGTACCCACCAGAGTGCTGGAGCATTGCTTGTTGTTTGAGCAAACAAGGACCCTATTCCAGAGGATAGACTATATGAAGAAGGATTAGTGGGAAGAGCTGCTTCTGCTTTCCAGAAGCAGCTATTCATCCTTCTAGAATATTCCATGGAAGGAAATTGCAGGAGAGTGCAGATAACTCACTCACCCAAACTGAAACTCAAGGCACCAGAGATGTGTTCATTCTATTTCTCAGAGACGTCGTGAGCCTCTATATTGCCGGAATGAGAGCAAGCCTGTGTCCCTGTGACAGAACACTTGTGCATCACAGGTTATGGTACTTTTGGTGACCTTCATGGCTAAACGCCGCTCTGACCATTGGGAAGAACTGAGGCCTGAGGTTGGGTTTCCATAAGCTGAAGTGCGCTTTGGCAGGACCAGAGAGTCTCCTCAGACTTCCTCACAGCCCGCCTCATCATGCATGCTGCCACTTTGGACAAGATGCGCAGACAGCCCCGCTCAGGGTGACAGGGAGACTTTGGGTCACATGTCCTCAAGGACATGCCTGATTTCTTTCCTCTTGATCAGGCCTTCTGGGTGCCAGGGAGGAGGAGAGTGAGTCATTCTGATCTTTCAGAGTGGGTGGGTGACTGCCATGTGAGGACAAGCCAACAGTCTTAAAAACTCTGATTCCAAAGAGACACAATGTGAAAAAGCTGTGAAGTGCGAAAGCCATTCGCAAGATCCTAGGACACAAAGACTAGTTTAAGTGTTAAAGTTTGAAGGAGATAACATTAGAATAAATAAAAGGCATTTCTACTTTTTACAGTAAGTATAATAATAAGCTGGTGGCAAGTCTAATCCCAAGAGGTAGTAGGCGGAATAAAAATATAAATGTAAGATAGGTGAAACGTAGCACATTTTATAGGCAACCATCATGGGTTCCTTAGGGAGTGTTTGGGTGTGTCATTTCCAATCGTTGAGGTTCACAATGATGCTCTCCCCCAAAACATCCCTTGGGTACCATGTAGTTCCTCATCCTTTCAGAAATACTTCCTCAGCCCCTTTTGGACACATGTTACTGTGCCATGACCGGGGTCAGACATTGCCATTTGTCCCCGAGGAGGCAAAGCCTGTCTGGTGGCAAATCTATTGTGTAGTGTACTCTTTAAAAACAGAGGAAAATGGCCCAGGTTGCTGAAACGAGATTAGGGACCCCACACCACATATCTTAAAAACTTCTGAGTGCCTCCTGCATACCTTGATAGAAAAAACCTCTAGAGTTGCCACCTGTTGTTCTGAGTAGGACAAATCATCTTTTAAATTGTGAGTAAGAACCCAGTTCCTCACTGAATGCTGTCACACCTGCTTCCAGCTCAGATTGCGACTCATTTGTCCCCTGTCCTCTGGTCTGGACTGCAGGGGGCTGGGATGGAGTCACCTGCCCCTCCCATGGCAACTTCCTCTATGGACCCTATTGTGCCAAGTATTTATTCTGGGTACAAAAATGAGGCTCCATTATCTCCTGGACAGAATAATGGAACAGTAGTTGACACAGGGCAGGGATTTGGGAGGCATCTTGGAAAAGGGAGAAAAAAGTTGAACTAATCTGTCCATTGCCCAGTTTCCCTGGTTTCGCTTATCTTAGCAGAAGCAGTTGAAACAAAGAGGAGGCAGTGACAATGACACTGTGTGAAGAATGCTCATTATACCTTGGAGATATGGCCCTAGTCACTGGGCCACAGGAAGGATGCTGTTATTGTCTGGAACTGGGTGAGGCCTCATGTAAAGAATCTATGGTATGAGGAACTGTTAAACAAACTGGTCTTGTTCTTATTAGGCAAGAGGGGGGCATTGAGATAACTTAAAAGTGATTCCAAACTATTATACCGCTCAGAACTGAGGTATTGTCTTTGAAATAATCCAAAAAGGCTATCTGTGGCAGGGCCTAATAGGCCACGTGTCTCTAGCCCGCAGATACTTGGCCCGGTTGGTGGGGCCCGGGCTACAAAGCTTTACCCTTTGACTCCTTGCCCCTTAGTGACATCCGTTTTCATCTTTAAATCTCATTAGCCAGGGCTCAAGCTAAGCAACATCTCCTGTGCACAACTGGCCCTGGGAGACCTTAGAAAGCGCCCCTTCTTAAAAAAGATCTGCTTCAGTCTGCCTCAAGTTTTTTCCTTTCCTTTTTTTTCTCTTTTTTTAATTTAAGTATAGTTGGTATACAATCTGATGTTAAAAACCATGGAACTTCCGAAAGAAAACATCGGTAATAAACCAATTGACCTTAGTCTGCGCGATATCCAGCAAGGGAAACAAAAGCAAAGATACACAAGTGTGGCTTCGCCCTTGTCTTCCTCATATCCCATCCCTGACCCCAGAGAAGAAAACAAGCAAATTTTAAAAAGAAAGAAAGAAAGAAAGAAAATCTGCGTGAATTGCTGTGTGCGCCTCATAAAACACTTCAGAGCATGTTTTCAGGGTACGCAGAGCTCCTGATTCACATGTCAGACTCACTTGGAGTACTCAATAAAAGGCAGATTCTAGGGTCCCATCTCAACCCTAGAAGATCCAAATATCTGGCATATGACCTGAATGTTTGCATTTTCAATAATGGATGAGAACATACATGAGGTGAAGTGTCTTTGTCTTGTATTCATGAATATGTCCCAAATGCCTAGATCACTTCCTAAAAACACCTAAAATATTATGTGGCTCTTTAAATATTTGGTCAGTGAACAAAGAACCGAAGCCTAGTAGCATTTATTTATTAAGAGTGCTCTTCTATTAATTAACAGCAGAAGCAGTGGCAGGAGAGAGGAGTCTTGAATGGGAGGGACACAGACCAGAGAAGAGGAAGGAAAGAAGTCAGTCTGAAGAATGGGGCAGTTTCTGGGGGGCTTGGCTCAGGTGGGGCACTGCAGTGCAAACCTTGTGTGCTAGAACACGTGGTGGGACCTGGCAGAGGAGGAGAGAAGCCCGAGAGAAGGCAAATGCAAGGACGCAGTGGTTAGAGTAATATTTCTAACTACTACTAAACATTAGCGAGCCCCCAAGTCACCTGGAGGGCTTGTTAGACCACCGCTGGTTGCCCGTCTCCACCCTAAGTTTCTCATTCAAGTAGTCCTGGGGTGGAGCCGGAGAATTTCCATTTTTAACAGCTTTCCAGTTAGTAATGCTGATGCCAGTGAGAACGTGCAGTGTGACCCACTTAGAGGTAGATTGTTGGAACTCAGGATTCAGAGACTTCGGGGGTGTGAACCCCAGCTCTGTACCATTCTAGGTGTGGGACCTGGACAATTTATCTTACCTCTGTGTCTCAATTTCCTTCATGTGTAAAAGAGGGATAATAAGGATAATGAGACGTTGCAAAGCTTCATGAGTGTATTCCAGATACCCAGCTCACTTCCTAGTTGAGTTGATGCATGTAATATATTTAGCAAAGTGCTAACACATATCAGCACTCACTATCTTAAAACTTATTTTGTCTGGTGCTACCCATGTACCTTTTGGGGGGTAGAAATAAAGAATATAGCTATTCTTCTAATGAAAGAGGAGATGGGACTTCATAGAGCAAACATGCTATTTAATAGGAGGATGGACTCGTTGAGATTCCCATATAATTAAGTGATTATTTCTGTGTCACAGTGTAGCACCTAGCTCGCTGAAATTCATTCCTGATGAGAAAGCACTGAGAGGTTCATTTTCACAACAGGTAAAAGTCAATGGCTTGATTGGAGGTGGCTGATGGTGATCATTGTGCAATCACAATGTGAACATACCTAATGCCACAGAGCCATACGCTCTGTGGCATTATTTAACCATATTTAAAAATGGTTAAAATGAGGAATTTTATGTCATGTATATTTTACCACCATAAAAAAAATGTAGATAGCCCAAGTATTGCTCTCCTCTCCCTTCTTCATGACCTCTTAGAGGGAAATTCATTTCAGCAAATAGTTTAGCAACTTTTGTTCAAATTAGCCTAGTTTGAAGCATTTGAAACACATCTTGTACGTTTTCTGGGGCGAGCTCTCTGGGCCTGCCATCGTCAGAACAGTCTGCGATAAAGCAGTTTTGCAAGATGAATCTGGTGATGCTTTTAAGGCCCCTTAATGTCGAATTGCAATCACTTCGCATACAGAAAACCCCACCTTTCTGGATTTTCATTGGCTGATTGGAAAAGGCCTTGGCCTGAGACTCTTACCTTTTGTTTTGAACGTCTCCTTTATGAGATGATGAACTTGGTAAAGAAATCTGAGCCTTTCATTCATTCTAGTTACATAAGCCTTTATCTGGTATCTATCACCTTCTTTTTTATTGTACTACATGGGCAAGGGAGGAGGAGATCTTTGTTCTTAAAATGAAATACTACATCAAGAGGAAAAAGGCCCCCTGATCAAAAGCAGAAGAAGGACCTGGGGAAAATCATTTAGAAGAGTAAATGCAGGCAACTTTCAATGACCAAACTCATAGTGAAACTCAACATCACAGAGGGAGCCCCCCTATTATGAGCAAGTTGGATTCCAAAAGCTCATGAGTATGTGGTGTATAACTTGGTATGCATTTTCCTGTAGCACCATTTCTACATGTAAGACTGTATTTGAACTTCAGAATGGAACTTGGAAACATCAGGAAGAGATGTCTTTGCTGGCCTCAGCCAGGAGAATCTAGCCTAGGTTCCCCAAGTTCACTGTATCTGCAGCAATCTATAGTACTAATCCTGGAAGGGTGTCCCTTCACTGCCACTGCTGCTGTCCCCATGGGAGGACTCTCGCAAATTGTGCATTCATGTTTCCCAGATGACTAACCTTCAAGCTTGGAGCTATTCCAAAAATCACAATGTGATTTTATAAGGTGGTTGGCAGAAATATATTAAGTAATAAGGATTTCTCATGGTTCCATAAAAAAGAATGACTATCCGGCTTCTATTACTTTTCATGCTTCAGCTTCTTCTTTTGTTTCATTTTCATTCTGCTTCATGCCAGCAGTGGGCTTATATGATTTCTCAAACCCCTAGCCAATGTAAATAATCATAGTGAAACATAGTAGAGTGGTGAAGAGCTATTCAGACCTGGATTTGAGTCTATGCCCTTCCTTTTGCTGTGAACGCTTGAACAAATTACCTAACCTCTCTGAGGTATACTGTCCTTATGTATAAAATGAAATAATAACTGATAAAAGGTTGCTGTGAGAATTAAATGAAATGATGTATATAAAATGCTGAGCCTAGTGCCTAGACATAGTTGGGACTCTATTGTTAGTGTTCCATGCTGCTTGGGCTAGTTATTACTATTTTTCTGGTAAATAATTAATGCACTCATCTACATTTGCATAAATGACATTGTAAAAATATGTGTTATAAGCATTCCATGCCTTTGCATGGCAAGTCAGAGTTTATAAAGCAGTCTCTCATTTGCTACAACAACCGTACACAATCAGAAGAGCTGAAGGTATTTCCTCTTTTTCTCACATGAAGAAACAAGCTTAGAGAGGTAGAGTGACTTGGTTTGGATTGACTTAGGCAGAGTGAAGGGTCAAACCAGAGTCAAGGTTCTTTAATGCTTTCTATTATATGTGGGAAAAGGTCTTACAATTCCTGATGCCATACTATTGCCAACCTAAGGACAAGGGAGACAAGGTTTACCATTTCTTGCTTTCATAATTTGTTTTTTAGAAAGCATATCCAAGAAGCCATGCTTTCTGGACAGATTAGAATATTTATTTTTCTTTCTTGCAATAAAGTTTTTCAACTTGGGTGCAGCACTGTGGTAACCTGAAAGACGATTTCCGGGATTTCATGCTTCTGGCAGTTTCAGGTCACACTGGGGTGAAATATGACATACTCCAGTCACCCCCAAGGTAATAGTGTGGGTAAGGTGGTGGAAACCCTGATAAATTCCTAAGCAAAATGTATTTCAAAGGTTGTTTCAGTATTTTTATACATTCTAAGTCATTTCAACTTTCCACATACTGATTTTTAGATTATTTAGTTAAAAAAAAAAAGGAAACATTTACATTTCTGACACCGCAATGATAGTTCGGGCTCTTTTCTCTGGAGTAGCCTCCTTTGCATATTGGTTCTTTATTTCTCTATAGTAGAATTTCCTTTTTGGCATAATCACAGCATAAGCTGAACCCTTGTTTTGAGTTCTTGGCTCCAAGTGTGACATTAGTTTTTCTAAGAGCAAAAAGCACATATTCTATCTATCATCCTATCACTTTGGGAAAGTTAAGAGTCTTGAAAATCCTCCACTTGGGACATGGAATATCATGATAGTGAGGGCCGTGGGCACAAGAGTCCAAGCTTTACCATTTATTAACTGAGTAAATTGAGGGAAATTACTTCAATTTTAAGGATTTAATTCCCTCCTCTATCAAATGATATTGTAATAGAACCTGCCTGACAGGATTGGCATGAGGATTAAGTGAGAAGGCATAGTTATAGTGCCCAGAAGTGGTTAGGTACCACCACCTTCATCATCACTACCATCATCACCATCATCCATGAGTCTCAGTAATCTTGATATTGAATTGGATGCATCTCTCTGTACAGATTCTGTGGTTGCAGGTGAGAATGCATCACTTGTAATTATGAGCAGAATAATGTGCAATAAACGTAAATCATGCAGTTGCTAGAATCTTACTACAAAACCACATCTATAGGGTTAAACTGAAGGGCAGTTTTGAAACTTTGGCCTCTGAGTGTGAATGCATTGTCAAGCACTTCACAGGAAAACACAATAGCATTCCAGATCTCAGTATGAGGTCAGACACAATGGATTACTCATTTCAGTGGGAGTTCATTCTTTCCCAAACCCAAAAACATTCTTCCATAAAATTCAGGACATACTGATGAAGACATTGCCAGCTAACTCCACCAAGGACACTTGGTTCTCTGTCTTTTTCTCTCTTTTAGCTCTACATTTTGCTGAACTAAACCAATTATTTTTTGTTCTATTTTATTTCTTTATGTTGCAGCATGTTTACGTTTGGGCAGGAGCATGCAAGCAGAAAGTATATAGCACATGTGTTGTTTCACTGTGTATAAATGAAGGATTCATTCATTCAACAAATATTTGCTCAGTATTCGTTGTGTCCAGTACACCAGATTAAGTACATGATTCCTGACTTCAAAAACTTTAGATTCTAATAGAGAGATGAATTAAAAACAAGCAAATATACCAAAAATACTGCATTAGCAAGTAATCTTTTATTGCAGGGGCCAACTTTCTTTAGATATAAAGAAAGAGTATAGATATATGAAGGAGTAGGAATTAGCCATGGAAATAATTTTGGGAAGTGTATTCTGGGATGATAGAGCAATTCTAATGAATACATCTGTTCTTTTTTTAAGCTAAATACTTTAATGTCTCTGATAGGTTCCTTACTGATAAATATTACAACATAATTACATTGTGGGTTTTGGAAATTATGGGTAATAGAGAATAAAACATAATGGAGTATATAATAAGTGAGAAGTTGATACTAGAACTTACAGTAATTATTTGTCACTAGAATAGATTGGAGTGGGGCTAGTATTTAAATACATATAGAGTCTTTTTTTTTTTTTTTTACATATAGAGTCTTGAATGACATAGCAGTCACCCCTATATGTAGGTTAAAAAAACTTCAGTTGCATTTCAGAATTCTGCTATTGTTTAGCAAATCCCTGGATTTTTTTTTTCTTTTCTGGTTTGGGATACTATATATATATAATATATATCTTGGTATAATTTCTTCCAGACTTTGTCATTAGCCAGGCCTCCCAAACTGTAGCTGTGCTGAAGAAAAGCTTCCTCTGAATTTTTTATTTTATTTTTGAGGTTGGGGAATCCCAAATGTAGTCTATGGCACTGTGTAAGATTTAGGTCTAGAATTACAGAATCTTCCATGAGCACATTCAGGGCTTCAGATCAGCCTTCAAAACCGAATGAAGCAAGGACTCTCTTCCTCCCTACCCCCACCCTCCGATAAAGTGATAGCCACCCAGGAGTGATAGACCATTCATTGCCTTGGGTATGATATTAGTTTTCCTGAACTCTCATGAGCCTTCGTGGACTGAGAATCAAATTAATACACAGGGAGAGATTATCACTGGAGGGGAGTTGTGGGAGCCCTGACACTTTTTCTGAGAAGAGACTGTCACCCCAAGGATGTTATTTGAACCTGAAAAGAGGCTATCATAAAGGAAGTGGCCACTGCCTTCATCTGTCCTAGGGAGCTGCCAGGCTGCTCCACGGCCCGGCGGCGCTCCCTGAGGAGCAGAATGAGCATTCCGTTGGAGAAAGCAGCTGAGGTTTGCAAACAGTTCCAGTTTTGCAGTTTCAGGAATGTGTCGGAGCTGCAGCTTTAAGATGGCATTTCCCCCGCCCTCCCTGCTGTCGAGAGAGAGCCTGGGCTGACGTGAATGGGAGTTTTGTCTGAAGGTGGCGGGTGAGCCAGAGCCACTTGGTAATCAGGGCGGCAAGCACATTAATCCTTAAGGAATATATTTTACATACAGCCCCCACCCCCGCCCGCCCACCTCTCCTTTTAGGGCGAAAGCATAAGTAAAACTTCCCTATGCTCCTGTAGCTATCCTGCCTTTGATCTCATTTTAACTTCAGGCTGAAGGCAACTTGATCTCCGTTGCTATCCCCTTTCATAGATGATAATTACCACAGGTCTAGGAGGCTGGCTGCAATGATATCCTTTGCTGTTAGAAAAGGGGAGATGGAGTAGGGATCGGAGGGATTGTTTGCTGTGTTGGTGACTGTGATGTTGCCATGGGAAAGCTCAAGATTTCAGGAGAGTTTGTGTTTTGTTGGGCGAGATGCCAAACTGTTGTGACTTATTACAGCCGTGTGAGAGAGCCGCACAAAAGTGTATCCTGTGCAGCAACTGAAAGAGCAAGATCACTCTAATCAGGGAAAGATAGAGTGCTGACTATTTGCATTATGCCTTATTTCAACTTGGTAAACAAACCCAACACTTTGGTAGTTTCTGGCTTTGGTCTTTTCACTTGGAAGGAAAAACAAGGCAGTTCTTCGCACTCACCCCAACTACAAGGCAAGACAAAAACGCTTCTGCTTTGCACAGAAAGACCCCCTTGTCAAGAATGGCATGCTCTCAAGTAACTGCTCCACCCGTAAATGCTAGTTTGCCTTGACTCAGCCTCAAGGAAAGCAAAATTTCCCAGGCGAAGTGGATTTGGTGTGAATATTTTAAAAAGTGGAAGATTGGGAAGATTACTTCTAAATCC
Source organism: Lyroderma lyra (assembly GCA_004026885.1). Lineage (NCBI taxonomy): Eukaryota > Metazoa > Chordata > Mammalia > Chiroptera > Megadermatidae > Lyroderma > Lyroderma lyra. Next base: position 73,752 of record PVJL010001012.1, on the reverse strand, counting down.
AGACTGCAGACATTCCTTTGCCTGACTTATCCTGGAGAGTCAGCCATTTGAACTGCCTGTGCCTCGCGCCATACCTGACCTGGCCTACACGTTTAGTTATGGTGCAATCCCTCCAAAGGCAAGGAGTTTCTGTCGTGATTGTGTGAAAAGTTAACACATGGGTCTGCATAAGGACAGTTCTGGAGCTTAGTCACTTATTTTGGCCTTTCAGGTCACAAAGGGAGCTAGCTGTAGCCTCTTTTTTGCCGTAGTCAACACAGCCTCGTTCTTCAGGACGATGCCAAGGCTCCATTTCGTTTTGTGCTGTGTAGACATCGCCTAGAAGTTCCCTTGGTGCCAAGTCTTTTGAAGGCTTTTGATCCATTCCAGGGAACTCTTGGAAGAGGAGAGAAGAACTTCACAATTTCCATTTTTAGCCTAAAACAGATGTCAACTTGTTAAGTCCATTTCATTCGATGTTGTGGGCCTGTGCCTATGCAGTCACAACTGAAGCGCTTCCTATTTTCTGAGTATATTTTCATCAAGAGGCTTGTAAGCAATATATAGGTTTCAGGTAAATGAAGCAGTTGTATCTTGTGGCATAACAGGAAGAAGGTGTTTTTCATATTTTAAAATACTAGAGGAAAATTTTCATACAATACATTTTAAATGTGCGTTTTCTTTTAAAAAATAAGATTTAAAAGGTTTTGATGGATGGACAAATAAAGGAAGCATATGATTTTCAGCAGAAGTTGATTTGTCTTCTCAGTGCTTTTTTTAATGTCCATTTTCTAGGAGCATTTCACTTATCTTCTGGAAACACCTTTCAGAGTGTCTATACTCGTGTTTGTTGCTTTGTAGTTTTATTTGGTTGCCAGGTTAGCTATTTATTTTCACCCAGTTTGACCTTAGGGGGACATATTTTTCACAGAGACAGATGTTTTCTTCTATCTTAATTTTCAGTAACTATATTTCCAAGTTCTGATAATATTCAGAAACAATCATAAGTTGAGGAAACTTTCTCTAATATAGAAAAAATTTCTCTTTGTGTACTAGGTGACTCCAATAGTAACTTATAGATATTTAGGTCTTTGGGAAGTAGGAAATTGATGAGATTTTTCTTCCCCAAAGGTTTTCTATGCAGTACAGTTTCACATGTATTTTAATATAGGATACATCCTGTATCACCATCATTGTTGTCATCATCTTTTAAAGAGACTTACTTTTTTGGGGGCAGTTTTAGGTTCACAGAGACAATGAGAGGAAGGTATAGCAATTATTCATATACTTTCTGTCCCCACATAGGCACAGCCTCCCCCCACTGTCAACATCTCAGCACCAGACTGGTACATTTGTTATAAGGTTGAGCCCACACTGACACACCATTGTCACCCGAGGTCCATAGTTTACATCAGGATTCATTCTGGGTGTTTTGCATTCTATGGGTTTTGAAAACGTATAATGGCATGTGTGCACCATTATCAAACAGAATGGCTTCAATACCCTAACAACCCTCTGTGCTCCACCTGTCTACCCCTCCCTCCCCGCTAACACCTGGCAATCACTGATGTTTTTGTCTCCCTAGTTTGGCCTTTCTCTTATTATTTTAAAATGCAGTATCTTTAATTTTAAAACATTTCACTAAAATGTGAAAGTTACTTAAAAATGGATAAAAATGTTTAAAAAACAAACCTCCGAGCCCTGTTTTTGCATTAAGAAGTTGTCACACACGGAGTGACTCTCATTCCTTCAGCAGAAATGAGAATTGCTTGACCCAATCATAATAATTACAAAATGTGATTTCTCAGCCAAAGGCATTGCAGCTTCCTGGGAATTTGGAAATTTTCAAAAAGTGACTGTGTCAGTTGTAGTAGCTCTTTGAGTAGAAGCAGAAACAGCATAACACATGAGAGCATGATACAGCACAAACGCATTTGAATGGGCCTTCACCCTGGGTGACCACGGTGTGTCTCATTTTGATCTGGGCTGTGTTTCTGGAGAACTTTCTGCAGTTAGCTTCTCAGGTCTCCATACCTCCCCTGCCTGTCTAGGAAGAGTTTATACGAGCATATTAATCACTTGTAGATCTATAAAAGGTTATTAAGGAAATTAGGGCTAATGGGGAGCAGGAACAAGTGTTTGAAGTAGATGCCACGAAATATAAAAGGATGATCTTCTTTAGGCACAGCCAACCCGCGGCCCAGGATGGTTCTGAGTGTGGCCCAACACAAATTCTTAAAACATGATGAGATTTTTCTGCAACTTTTTTTTTTTTTTTTTTTTAGCTCATCAGCTATTGTTAGTGTTAGTGTATTTTATGTGTGGCCCAGGCCAATTCTTCTTCTAATGTGGCCCAGGGAAGCCACAAGGTCAGACACCACTGATCTAGATGTAAAACAAACCTGGATGTGTCACCCTCAGGATGCACTCCTAGGTGGGTGGAGTGTCTATGGGGTGGGGCATCTGTCTCTTTTTTCTAAATTCACCTCAGCCCATTTCCCTTGTGTTTTAACCATTGCCAAACTGAAGTCTCACACCCTTAACATATCCTTTATCCTTTTGCCAGTAAAACATCTAAAACTCTTTGGGTATCGAGTCCCTGCTTAAAATCTTTAAATGGCACCTGTGCCTACAGAAAAATTTTCATACTTCCTGATTGGCCCTGAATTTTGAGGATCCCACAGTCAGAAAGATTCCAGTCAGAAAAGTAACTGTGACAGACAGAAGTCAGCTTGACTTCCCTTTCTGAGGGGGGATGAGAGGGAACCTGACTTCAGCAGTAGAGCTGGTGTCTCATCCTCCGATCGAGACACTGTGATCGAGAGGGGACTTGTAAGAAGTAGGGCTCACGTAGCTTTCACAGATTCCAAGGAGCGCTGGAAGGCTGCATCCTGGGAGGATCAAATGGCGCCAGATGGGGGAAGGGGGTGCACACGTTGATGGGAACTGAGGATTATTCTGGGTCCTGGCCCCCACTTCCTTATGCATAGTATTGTACACGAAGTATTTGCTCATCGGATTGGTGACCCACAGCCGCAGTTCTCATGATATTTTTTTCACTTTCTCAGACACCTGGGTCATAGGTCAAGAAGGATAGGGAAGGTGTCAGCTCTAGAAGCCTAAGGTGAACCCAGGAGTCGTAGAAAAGTACCTTGGCTTTTTGGGGGTATCAAAAGCAGCTTGCCTTCCCTGCTGCCTATTTGTGTCCCTTTAGGGCCCATTGTCTTAGATCTGTTCCTGTGGGACACATTTTATCTTTGTCCTCAGCCTCTCTTGTTCAAAGGCCTGTCACATAATCATTACGGTTAAAGTATACTCTTGGCATGGAAATGGCTCAAAAGAGCAAAGGAAAGCAGACCCCTTTACTTTCCTTGATTTAAAAATTCTTGGATGCACCAAAAGGCACTGTTGGAAGGACTGTCTTCACGGTTTTCTGTATCAGTCTGTACTTTAAATGAGAACATCTGGGAAACTGGTACCCACTGACTCTGTGGCCCAGTCCTTAGGGAGAAATCACTGTTTTACTGTAGAGATAACTACAATTCTAGCAAGATTAACCAAGAAAACAGTATCCGTTGTACTTTAGGATTACTTACATTTTGACATTGGAACCATTTTTATATTGGTAAATTATGTGATGCTTGTATAAAAGTTAAAGAACATGCCATTTTTGAGGACATAATTCAGGGTACCTGAGTAGGAAGTCTCTCTCCTAGAGAATGTGAAATCGTATGTTCCACTGTTGGCTGCAGAATGTCAAAATGACTACATGGATGGTCAATGGTGACCGGAAGTTTGATAAAGGAAAAAACAGGGTCCTTGAATTCATTTCAAATTGGCAGAGACCTTTTAGAAAGCATTCTGGCAATATCTTTCAAGGGCCATAATAATATCTGTGCCCTTTCACTCAGTCATTTCACTTCTGGGAATCTCTCACAGGAAAGAATCCAGAATATGGAAGAAGTGATATGCATGAAAATGACCATTGTAGAGTTATGTATAATAATAACAAAAACTCTTTGAACATCGGTATGTATAATAGGAACACAATTATGTAAATTTTACCTATGTAAAAATATGAATAAATATGGAAAATCCTGGCGGGTAATACATATACATTATAACAGAAGTATTAAGATGGTGTGTATCAGTATGTACTCTTTGGGTACAAGCCACAGACAAGGACTCTGGCTAATTTAAGCAATAAAGTAAAGTATTAGAAGGACACGAGGCTTGTTTGCAGAGTCCAGGTTCCCTTGTGTGAATAACCAAAAGCCTTGGGAAGGGATGGAGTCAGGGCAGCTCTGGGGTTCCAGGTGGCAGACACTGGACAATCTGGCACCAGGACCCCTCCTCAGGGGAGAATCTGGTTTCTGTTCAGGTGTCATCGTCCCCCACCAGGAAGAGAAAATTCCTTTGGTCTGTCTTGGATCATATACCCGCTTAGTGACTTGGAGAGGAGGGCACTCTGGTCCACTCTTGCATCCAGACCAAATGAAGAACAGGGGTGGTTCCCCTCAGGGAAACAGGGGTGACCCTCTCCACAGAGGAGAAAGGACAGTGGCTGCTGAGCAGGCCACAGCAGCAGTTGTACAGTCCCTAGTGGAATGTTTTTCTTTTCTCTTTATAATCCCAACTTCCTTATACTTTTGAAATCAGTGAATGCTAATCAACAAAATGTATGTCTTCAAAAGGCATAGAAAGATTCCTTGTCACGTTATTGTAAAACACGTGTTGGCAAATATTGATGGTGTGAAGCAACATCGCATGAAAACGGATCGTGTCTTTAACACAAAACGAAGTAGCAGTATCTTAGTAAACGTAAATACCTAATGGGCTCTGATGAGGATTAAATGAAGGAGCACATGAGAAAATACTTTACACAATGAGTAGCAGATGCAAAATAAAATAAAATAAAATAAAAATAAAAGAAGAAGAAGAAGAAAAATGCATATTAAAACCAAACAAAAGTTAAAAGGTGGGAAAAATGAGGCTGCAGTAGCTCTTCAATGTTAGGTTGTGGCCAAATAGCAACAGCTAAGTTATACATATTGGCAGGTGATAATGATCGTAAAATCTGTGAATTACGGTTCAATTTAGATTTTCTTTGCCAGTGCTATTCATTTGTATAAGTAAAAGTGTCAACACCTGAATGTATTAATATTATCTGCGTGTGAATCCAAGAAACACAATTCATGAAGAGCTGATTAAATTTTGCCAGCTTTGGATGTATATGACCATGGCATATACACTGGAACTTAATTTGGAACAGTTACAAGATGTCACCTCTAAGATAGGAATCTGTTAGTATATATAAATTCTAGTGCAAAGCTCTGAGAAATAGAATATCTGTTTATAGCAATCAGTCATTGGCCCCCCACATGGTAACAGGATAATCATTCTGCTCTTATAGTAATACATGTCACATACTTCAGGTCATTGGCTTGACCAGGGTCTGTATGTGGAAAGGCTCTGGAGTCCTCACTACTAATCTAGTCTAAATGGGGGTTGCCGACGGATAGAGGCAGGACATAGGGGACGCAGTTTAGGGATGTGCTCATTCTTAAGTCATGCACTCATGGAGGCGTATCTTCTTAAATTCTGTGCCTTGTTTTAGTCCCAGCTGTGGTGACAGAAAAAGTTGGCAAATACACTGATTCAGAATTTTTAATTTTTAAGAAAAAGGAAACTATTTGGACTGATCTCTCTCTCTTTCTCTCTCTCTCTCATCTTTGCCTGACAGATATAGAATACATGGGTCCTAAAAATACCGGGGACCCTTGGTCAATTCGTATTAGAATCTGTTGTACCAAAAGAGTCATTCACAACCACGTGGTTAGTTATGATAAATACACACACACACACACACACACACACACACACACATATTTAACATTTATTGAGCACTTATGGTGAGCCAGGAGTGGGGTAAACATTTTACATTCTGTCCTCAAAATACTCCTAGAAGGTCACTTTTCCCAGTGCAGAGGGAAGGAAATCAAGGCATAGCTGTTTACATAATGTAACTAAGATCCCAGAGTCAGTAGCAGGTCTAGGACTTAAGTCTGACTCCGAAGGCAATGCTCTCTCACACGGTGTTAGGCCAGCTCCATGCTGGCCTTTCACCCAGTTCTTCTGCGTCCCCCACCGGCTCCGACTCACCCCCGAAAGCCTCTAGAGTCACAAACCCTCTCTTACGATGTCATCTGATACGGGGATCCGCCCTTTCTTCCACCAGCTTATCTTCCTCCTGCTGACTGGCCTTCCAGCTCACTGAAAACTCTTTTCCATTGTAAAAATAAAATAAATAAATAACAAAACAAAACAACAAAAACCTTCTCTACACCCTCTGTCTCTGCGCAGTGTGCTGTCTTTGCCTCCAGTCCTTCGAGGAAGAACATTTCCTGCCTTTCACTCTGCTCAGGGGGAAAGAGGAGCAGCCCTGTGCCACGCAAAACCCGTAGGAAGTGGTGTCAGTACTCTCTGCTCCAAACCGCCTCTTCAGCTTTGTCACCTTTAACATGTTCTGTCATAGCTGTCTGCCTATATTCAGGTCACTTCCATGCCGTGACAGCCTGCCTAGGCTTCCCTCCTTCCCAGTTCTTGTTGGCATCCTAGCAGATCTCAACATTCCTAAAGAAAACACTTCAAACGCTCCAATGCTTGGTTTCATGACCTCCAATTTCATTCACCTCCATGGAGAGCTTGACCTTATCCTCACCTCTAACTACGCGACCTGAAATCTCAGTCCCAAATATCACACTCTCTTATCTACTTCCACAAGCCCAGCTTCCTCGCTCTCACTAAACCTCTTGCTTACTTATAAAGACTTCCACTCAATTAAGCTCTCCACTATTTCTTACCCTCCCCAAGACCTCTTGACTTTTGTTCTTGTTTTATCCAAACTTGTTCTCATGTTTGGCAGTGAAATAACCCTCTCACCAGCAACTTCCAATTCAATTCAATCCCAATTCCTTGACTTCTTGGGCCCTGTTCTCCCTTGTTTCAGTGTTGATTCCCCAGAAGTGGGCTGTGAGGAATTGAGTGCCAGTAGTTTATTCGGCAGGTGATTCTGGGGAGTATGAGTAAAGGCATGGGGAACTGAGACAGAGAAGGGAAGGAAACCACCGCAGGACGTGTTAGGAGGCAGGATGCTGCTGTAGGCAACTAGGGCTCAATCCGGCTGTGGACCTCTGGGCAGCTGTAAGGAGCAGCTCTAGAGTTGCCCGCCCACCAGAGACAAGGCACATAGGCTGTTCATCTACCAACATTCATGGGTCACAGGCTGAGGGCTGCTCCCAGGGGAACTTCTTCCCTAGAACTTCTTCCCTAGGACCAGGCCTGCTCACACAGCTATAGAAAACCCCAAGGCCAAGAGTCTGACATTGTCAGCCTTGTTGAATATTTTCTCCAATTTTGTAGGATGTCTTTTCATTTTGTTGATAGTTTCTTTTGCTGTAAAAAACTTTTCAGTCTAATGTAGTCCCATTGGTTAATTTTTTCCTTTGTTTACCTTTCCTTAAGAAGATATATCATTGAAAGTATGGCTAAGGGTAATTAATATCTGAGAGGTTACTTCCTATATTTTCATGTAGGAGTTTTATGGTTTCAGGTCTTATATTTAGGTCTTAAGTCCAATAAAATAAGTTAAACTGACAGACAGATACCACATATCTCACTTATATGTGGCATCTAAAGAAAAGAATAAACAAACAGTCAAAATAGAAAAAAAATTCTTGGACACAGACAATAATTTAGTAGTTGCCAGAGGGAAAGGGGGGAGGGGTGTGGGGATTCAAACACATGATGATGGAAGGAGAACTGACCTGTGGTGAGAACACAATGCAACACCTAGGCAATGAAGAACTGTACACTGGATCCTATGTAATTTTACTAACCAATGTCACCCCAATACGTGTAATTAAAAAAACAGTTGTCAGCATGCACAGGGAAGGTGAATGCCAAGTTTATATGGGTGGGGCCCAGGCAGTGTCTACTACATTCATCTTGTGCAAAGTTCTCAATGCTGGATTGATCCTAAAGACTGCCTTCTAATTATTGACGATACTTTTGTGCTATTATGAATGTATGATCTCTGATCTTATCAGGAACCGTAAGGATATTCTGTCATCTTTTAACTTGTTGCCTGTCTTTCATTTCCCTCAGGACTTACGATTACAACCAGACAAATTGAGTATAAATTATGGCTCTATCTCTGTGAATTTGGACACATATTGAACGTCCCCAAACCACACATTCCTTCGCTGTAAAATCAGCACAGTAATGCCATGTTGATTTTTTTGTTACAAATTGTTTGATGAAATAATAAATATATCCATACACATAAAATAATTCATGCATATAATATACGTAATTATAGTAAATATGTTATATAATGTAGATATAAAAGCTGGCACAATGACTAAGGCGTCTCAGGATCTTGCGTTTTTCTCTGCTTAGTTATGTTTTCTTATATAATCCTGACATACTTAGCAAATGGCCTTGCCTCGGCTAGCTCACGGAGAAAATAGACCGTCAGCCCTTAACGCCACAGTGTTTCTATGCCCTAGAGACACGGAATAGCTACCCCAAGTTTATACATTCCTGAGTTTCGGAGGGAGGGGGTTCTTCTTCCTGTTCAAGGCTAGCCTGTGTCCCGGCCCTCCAGAACTTCGTACCGTCAGTTACCAGTACCCCCTTCTCACACCCTCAGTCTTTCCAACGTCAGCATTTTCCTTCTGAGCACTTCCTTTAAATGATTATGACCACCTGGCTTATAGTAGATACATGTCATTTTAACTTTATGTCACACTGTTTATTAGTTGCAGCAATACCTGCCAAGGTGCATGTAAGTGTTGCCGAAAGTCATGTTGTTTTCAACGTGATCACACAGATGTTGTGGGAGGGGCCTAAAACACAGGGGTTCGGCAGGAGTAATACCCAGACTTGAGTTATGATTTTATTACAAAACCATAACCATACATGCTTCAGATTTTGTAATAAAAGATTTGGTATAGATTACCAGCTCCTAAAAAAGGGGCGTTATTTGTGTAACCATAACCATGTATGGTAATGATTTTGTAATACTCAAGTCCAGGTGTTACTTCCGCCAGACCCTGTATTTATGTTCCCTGGGCCTAGCAGGTTTCTGGGAAAGTGGGGGGAAACTATGAGGAGTTGAGGAAGATGAGGTACAGGTCATAGGTAATAAGTAGGAGTTAGGGCAGGAGGTAGGATTATAGTCTTTAAAAATCAAAAGAAAGAAAATCCATAACTGCACATAAAAAGAAATGTTAACATGTGTGGGTATTTCTGTATTTCCCCTGTTATACAAAACAAAACATTGACACACCAAAAATAATGTTTAATAAAGCATTTGGACTTTAGGATTCTGAAGACAAAAACAGGTGACAGGTGGCACATGAAACTTGTGGTGGGAGACTTTTTTTTTCTATAGAAAGTAAACATACTGAAAAAAAATCTGTTTCTGTTATATGTGCCAATTTATCACTAGTATTGTTCTTTCATTCTGAAAACACTTACTGAGGGCCTACTCTGTGGATTTTCCCATTAATGCTCTGTTGTGCTGTGCATAGATTGTGAAAACGCAAGAACAGTAAGAAGTTAATCTTAGACTATGCTATGTATAGAATCAGTGGGAGCGGTCAGTCTGAACCTGTTCTTTTGATATCCTGGATGCTAGAGGCAAGGTCCTGTCACTGTTTCTCCTTTCATGGGAATTAATGAAGCATTTTCTGATCATTTGGGCTCCAGTTTTAACCAGACCTATCATTGCTACCATTTTATGGATAATATGCTTTGCAATTTGAAAAGGGGAAAGGTGTTCTATTGTGTGTGTTTTTTTAAATGGTTAACAGGGAAGAGGCATACTTCAGGCAGAATATTCTTAGTGGAATTCAGTTTAAGATCAAATAAGACCATGGGGAAGTATTGAATTTTATTCAGTAGTTCTATTTTAGTAGTACCATTGTTATTATTTTTAAGTGACTTGCATATATGGTAAGATAAAGCAAATCTCTATGTTACTGGTTTTGGGAATCATGTTTTCAGCCCCAAATCATTCAGAAAATTCTGGAGTGTTAAAATTTAATTGGAATTCATGATTAATTTTTCCAAAAATGCACTTTTGTCTACTGAAAAAGGGAACAACACGCCCTCCTACTGCCTGGACTGTGATCTCATAATACCATTTTTCACTAAAAGAAATCAGCACCTTTTCACTAAAAGGGATCAGAGCATTTTGGAAGAATGGATCATTCCAGAAATGAGGCCAGAAATGTACAGGATGTGCGTGGGAGATCTTGTGTTACCAGAAAGCAAAGAGACATCAGAAATACTGATGAAGTCTTGTTAAATGGAAACAGAAGATTGTGAAGAGACACATGCTAAAGATGCAACGATTAGATTATCAAGAATAATTATAATTACAAGTATTTGAAACACATTGAATACAAATCCATACATTAAAAGAAAACTCATTGTTTTCCAAATTATTAATCTGAAAACTGACAATGAAAGAGAAAGACCTAAGCACTCATTGTGCCTTTCCTTTCATAATCATATTTCCATGTATTTAAACAATTTAGTTGCAAAGCTCTTTACAGAAGAATTTTAGCTAATAACTATATAGAAGAGGGAAGAATTAGAAAGCCACCATTCTGAAAACCCATATGAAATAATTGATTCAGGCAAAATCATCAGTGAATTAAGCCATTAGGTGAAATATTAATAGAGAATTTTCAAGTGATTGGATCAGGTTGTCACCCCCTGAAGTCACTGATCAATTCACAGAGGGGTAATATAACATTGTGGACCTCCTGACATGATAATATAATAAGCAACACAATTTATGAAATATTCTTGCAAAAAAAAAACATTGAACTAGGATCTAATCAAGCTTTTAAAGCTATAATCTAGTTCATGGGCGATACCGAGAGAGAAGAGTAAATTAAATGATTCCTAAGGACCTAAACCATTGGTTCCCAAACAGTGGTATGTGTACCCCCAGGGGTACATGCTGGGCCATTCAGGGGTATGCAAAACATAATCAGTAACGGCGGAAAAAATGAAGTAAAAATGCAAAATGTTAGTTATGGAACAATCAATGTTAAGTTTGAATCAGTGTTAATGCCAACACATTAGATCACATTAGCGAATGATAATTTGTGAGGGCGTAGCTATGAACCCTTCCCCAAAAACTCTTTTCCACCATTAGGAAGTTTCGGAACAATCCATTTCGACATTTCTAGAACTTCCCCAAACATATAAAAACATCCATAGCCAGGCTGTTTGATCAGTTTAGTTAATGACTAAGTAAAAGTAAGTGTGTTGTCCTACTCGTGATTCAAGAAGTTTTTTAAATTTAGTATTTAAATACTTGATCATCATTATCAATATTTTGTAAAATTAAGTCTGTGGTTTGTACTTTGTGTAGTAATTTTTCTTTCCTAACTTATTACCTCATTTCCACTACTTTACATTAAGATAGGCACTGAAAAAAGTGTCAGTAGTGAAAAACAGCTGTTTTAAAAGCCAGGGGTATGATTTATAGAAATGGGTTTAAAAGGGGTACACAAGTAGAAAAAGGTTGGGAGCCACTGACCTACACAGATAAATCTGGAGTATGGAACATTTTACAAAAAAGTACCCGATTTCGTCGGTAAGTCAAATGTATACAATAAAGTTAAAATTGGCACTGAAGAAAGAATGCCAGTCTGGACGACAAACATGTAAGACACGTGCTAACCGAATGTGATGGGCAGACCTCGTTTCGATTCGGATTCTAGGACTCTAATTACTACAAAACAGTTTTTGCTACAGTCTGGTACATTGGAATATGGCCGTGTTTTTGAGAATGCTAGGAGATTGTTAAGTTTTTTAAGTACAATAATAACATTATGGTTATATAAAGAAATTATATTTTTAGAAGTACATGCTGAGTAAGTAGGGGTGAAATGATGTCTGGGATTTGCTTTAAAATATTTCTACAAGAACAGCAGCAACATAGAACATACACCAAAGCGTGACAAAATCTTGATAATTGGTGTATCTGGATATAGGGGGGTTTATGTTATCCTTCTCTTTATTTCGTATACGTTTGACATTTTTTCATACGAAATCTTTTAAAAAAGGAATGCTTCGATATACAGCTCCACTTTTCGACTTGACTTACAGTCTTTTTAAATGGAAAAGAGAGTTCTCAGAAAGGCTTGAAAGCCTCACTCCAGAAAGCGTTTGTACGGACTGCGTCTCCCCGTGCCCGCCGGCGTCCGGGTGCGGCCTCGGCCCTGCCCGCGCCGCAGAGGGCGTCGGGAGCCGCGCTGCTCTGCGGCCACCGGAGCGCCGGCCGCGCGTGCGGGTGGGCGGGCAGGACTCGCTGCTCTGAGTCACGGAAGCCTGACAGTGCTGGCCGGGCACCGCAGGAAGCATTCAGCTCGTGGGAGGATTCTACGAGGAACTGAGTGACGAAGCAGACGAAGCATTTATCCTCTTTTTCCCTCATTTCCCCCATCTGCCCAGTGGAGGTAATACTGCTTTTCCCGTATTATTCAAGCGCCAACTCCAATCTCTTGTGTACTTTCTCGGCCACCCACGCAAAGAGTTCTTTTCCCTTTGTCCATCCTTGAACTATTAGGTGGTCATGAAATCAAATTAGTGTGTAATAACGATTATTTTAAAATGTGAAATAGAATAGAAATTAGTGTGTTGCCTTATAGAAGGAGTATTATTTTCTGAATGTGTGTGTGTGTGTGTGTGTGTGTGTGCTGGCTATGATGTAAAATGTATTTCTTGCTGAGGGTTACAGTCAAAGCAGTTGGAAAGCCAGTGTTTTAGGGAATATAAAACCTACAGAGAAGAATGTGGTTCAGATCATTTCCCTGAGTTCTTAGTATGGGAGCTACTGCTTATTGCTAAAGCCCTTTGGTACAGGTATGTTCGTGCGTGAGTGCATATGTGTTTCTGTGGCAGGACAGTGGTAATGAGATTGAATCATAATGCAGTTCAACACCCAGTTGGGATTTGGTCAAATAACATGACTGCACATTTAAAGTACTATTGGGCTGCCTGGTGAAGTAATAGTGCAGGCCTCTGAGGGTCTTGGGAGGAAACAGATTACAGATAAGGGGCATTCCCTTCTCTGAGTTTGTATGTTGAGAGAGAGCTTAGGCCTTCAGCATGCACATTAGTGTGTATTGACTTTCATGACGGCTCACCTCACGTGGGCATGCAGGAAGCACTTGTGAATGGATCTGGTGTGAACCTGGGCTTACAAATTGATTCGGAAAATGCCAGGTCGTTTTTATGTTTCTATATTTAGTATACAGCATTTTAATCCTGACTGTCTCTGTTTTTATTGAACGTTTATTCACCTGTGGTTTTTCTATTACTTTTTATAACTCTCTTAAAATATCAGGGTTTTAGAAAAATTCTGACCATTGCAAAAGTGAATTAGTAATAGCAATTAACTCTGCATATTTCAAGTTAATTCCAAACTAAATAGGCTTTTGTTCACCTAGCATTACCTCCGTTTGGATGGAGTGTGTGACTAAATTTCAGCTGGACAAGATTGGTTGAAAATGTGTTTTTACATGTGGGAGGAATTCCTAAATATGCCCTTATATTCATGCTGCGGTCATTTCACAGAATTCAGTTTTCTTGGCCAAAAGGAACAAAATTAATTTGTATTCAAATACCTCACTTCCTAGTAAATTTTCTTTGTGGCTGAACACGCAGAGCCCGGGAATCACACAGATTTAGGTTCCCAAATCCCATTCTGCTTCTTATTTGCTTTGTGTCAGGTCACAATTTTCTTCGCCTCCCTGAGCCTGAGTTTCCTCATCTGCAAAATGGAGCTAATAATAGTGCCTTCCTTATGGTGTTGCTAAATTGAGATAGTGTATATATAGGATAAATCACAGTCCCTAGCCTGTTGTAAATTCAGTGAGTGCTATCTTTTTGTTTGGTTTGTTTTCTTTTGTTTTCTGTAGAAGATTTCATTCTTATTAAAATATATGAGAACTGTATGAGGTTAAAATCCTGTGGAACATTTGTTTGCTATCCCTCTGCATAAACAGTTCTCCCTGTAGCATGTCATACAGAAGGTACTTATTAATATAATAAGATGTTGATCATTTACCTGCAACTGATGAAAAGGTGAAGATTTTCACAGAATGCTTATTTGTTTCTTTTTCTTCCACCCCAAGTTTACCATGTGGCTTTGACGGTATGGCCAACCATGTCTTTAGAACTAATTGATGTGTGTTTAAAAGAAAATCAGTAAGTGCTTTCTTAAAATGGGTTACCTTTGATAGGAGAGCATTCTTGTTCCAGAGGAGGGGAAATTCACAGTCTCAGCTATTTGTAATGTGTTTCTGGAGCTGGCATTGTCTGCAAAAGGAAAATATTTGAGCTTGGCATTTGTGTAAGTTTTCCTTATGATGTATTTATTTCTAGGGGACAGAACAGCTTTGGGGCAAGGATAATTAAGAACGAACCTATCAATCCTTTGAAGAACTATTCAAAAATGAAAGCTAAGCTAATGATGAAAATAACACTTAAAGTTCACTGGTCTCCCTCCAGAGCAATTTCTGAACTTTGGGCATTCAGCATTTATTTTCTAGCTGCAACTGGATAGTCAGCTCTTGCCTGAACAGTCAAGGTTAAATAAAGGGCTGAGAAAGTATTTAGCCAATCCACTTAGACTGCTACTTTGGCTATGTGGGCCATTTAGAATTCACTGGATCTTTCTATAGCTTCTTGTCTGCTGCATGCATACAACCTTCAATGTTTTAATCTTTATTTGAAACACTGACAGGTCTGTTTCAATGTGGCTCTGTTTCACATTAACTTCCTCAGATTGGGCTGCCACATGGGCAAGGCATGCATGCTATCGAAATGATTATTGTTCTGCATACTGTGTCTGTGGGCTGTTAGGTCATGTCTAACTTTTATAGCCTGACGTTTTTGAGGGTTGCTCCTGTTTGACGCTTCAAGGCGGAAGTTTTGCTGTTGCTACCATTGCTACTTCCTTTTACTTTGCTGTGCTTCAAACTTTCTCCTTTTAGTAAAAGCTTTTGACATTTTTGTAGTTATTACCTTAATGTGCATCAAGAAAGTTGTATGATTAACATGCCTCAGAGGACCAGAAATGCAGCCCCATGGCCTTATTCCTTATCAGCATATGAGAGACTCAGGGAAATGATTCACTGTGCTAAATGATTTCAAAGATATAACATAAGTTTACAAGATTTGAGTCCAGTGGGGCTTTTCTGTTTGTTTTACATTCTAGTGTGCCACAGGCTCACACTTATCTTGAATAAGTGGATTAAAATGGACCTACCCCAAATCCTAGTGTGTGTAACACTCTTAGTGAACTGGGCAGAAACTTTCATTATGGATGCTTTAATATTAAAAATATAGATAATTGGAACATGACAAAGGTAACATGCATTTTCTTTAGATTCTTTTTAAGGAACATATGATTGTACATGACTTTATACAGTAGACTCTCAATTAACCAGCACCCATAGGGATTGGTGGATGCCAGATAAATATAAGTAACTCTCTGTTAACCTGCAAAAAGGTTTTGCTGTTTGCTTGAGAGTACCAGTGGCTTGAGTTCCAGTTAACAGAGAGTCTCCTGTAATTGTTTTAAAAAATGGCTGTATTCTAAGTTGTGGATAACCGTTTCAAACATCGTCTCCGTGATAAAGCTTTACTTTCCATTTGCAAGGCAGTATAGTATTTGAAAAGAATCAAATGTAGAATAGAAAATCCACAAATAATGACCAACTCATGTATCAGACTTTCCCTCATTTGAACTGGCCCAAGGTTGCCCCCTTTGTATGAGGGAGCCTCCTTCCGTGAGACAGCTCCACTTGGCTCGCAATTTTGCCACTTCTTGTCGTGTCCCAGCCCCATAAACTCACACTGCACCCTTAAAGAGCAGACTTACTCATGAATGTGCTTCCTGTCGTGGTAGCCATGCATCAGTGCATGGAAGGGAGTAGAGGAATAGAAAAAGATTAAATTGTTACTGCAAAAGGTCAGGCTAGTCTTAAAGTGTTGCTGGGAATGACTAACCTAGCTGAATGAGTTTTTGGCAGCAAATATAAAAATAAAAAAATCCTGCATAGAAGGAGAGGCATGTTGGTGTGTAACAGTGGAGAGACCCCAGCCTTTAGAGTCAAATCGACCTAGGTTTACATAATGGCTATTCTATTTGATAATCATCAGATTGGGCATGATGTATGACCTATTCCTGCTCTCAGTTTTCTTACCTAATAAATGAAATAATAATATCTACTCTATAGAATTGTTGTTAGGATTAAATGAGAATAATTAACCATAGCATTTAGTCCAGTGCCAAATACATAGTGGACATTCAATGGATGAAAATCGATTTCCTTTACACCACAGAATGCTCCTCTTTTTATAGAGGCTGCATATTCCTGCTACCCACAGTATTGTTTTTAAGGCCCCTTACAGTGCTGAAATTTTACAATGCTGTGATACAGCCAGTTTTTTATGTTGGATCAGTTCCATTATATGCCACCTTATTTGATGGTAAATATAATCAGCTGGAAGAGGAAGGGACTGATTTAGCTGAGTCCCATCGAGGGATGACAACTATACTTTACTGTAGGGTAGAGGGGTGCATGGAAACAACCGCAGGAGATAATTTGTTATATGCATGCAATGAGTGGTCAGACAACATTAGTACTCAGGTATTCCTGAAGAGTCCTAGGAATAATGCTCTTCCTAATATGTAAATGTTAAAATGGATACTCACATGCTGCACAAAGACAGGCTTGCTTGCAGCACGCAGATCTGTGCCAGGTGAACGCCAGCCCTCCCGCAGTCCGGCCACTGGTATATGGCAGGGGCTCCGGGCAAAGGTAATATAGTATATCCAGGAGGTGAAGATCCTAACAGCAAGTGGCTGTCCTTTACAATGACAGACTCATACTCTCTAAAGAGACCATGGTTAGCAACAATACTTTCTGCATAAAAAAGCAGTGCGTACAATGTGTATGCACACAGGCACAAAGACACACACACACACAAACACACACCTTTGTGCACATACACAAATATCACACATATATACACCCAGAAGGGTATATGATAAATATCTGTTTCTAAAAGGGATCCAAAGAGGCCTTCAGTAAAGTAATGCCAATAAAAGGGGCAATAAAAACTATGAAATGAAAGGGAAAAATTATACACTAAGCACAGATTTTTTAAGTCCCATGAGCTAAGATTTCACTTACTTGGATGTTACTTTTTCTGAAACCTCTACAATATGGGATATAGCTCAGAACCAGGCAGTAAGCAACAAAAGGCTTGTGAGGAGCTAGTGTAGATGCCCCGTGCTTATCAGAAAACCCAACTCCATTTTCCAAGCCCTTCTTTACCTAATACGTTTTTTTTTTCCTTTCCAGTTTTCTTGTCCTCAGAAACCAGACAAATTTCACTTACCAAAGTGTACCGTGACATAATGATCTCAGCAAAAAGCGACAAGCCTAACAAAGATGGAAGGAGTCAGGAAAATTATAAAAAAGCAAAATAAAGCAAAGCAGAGAAGCCCAATTGCCCTGCACAGATGGTACCTAGCGTTACATGCAAGGTGACCTGTGGGGGCTTAGCCATTTTATAGCACAGTGCGATCATTATCTTTATCATTGTGGCTCTGAGTCCTTTAGATATAGTGGAATTATGGTAGATGTTCTTTAAGAAAAGGCAGTGTATCAGACCACTTCACAAAGATCTCCACCCCAATATGTGAAAGGAGGAAAAGTTGGCATCTCAAAGAGAAGTGTCAAATATCTAAAAATGTACTTAAGTGAGCTAGCATCCCATTTGTGGATTTAGAAGGTAGAGTGTGGCTCTGAGGATGTGGAGCAGGTTAGACTCTTGAAACTGTGATTATCTCACCAGTCAGCGTGGCCTCTGTGTTTCCCTCGGGCTAGCCTGGCCATGGACTGTCCAGAGGGAGGGACCATGCTATTCTCAGTCTCACGGAGGAAGTAGAATGGAAGCGGCACTAACAGTAGTAGTAGCAGCAGCATCAATTACTGTTTAATGAGCCACATTCTCCCCACTGTGTCTTTCAAGCCACCAGGGTACCATTTCGTGCGGGGGAGTGGTAAATCAAATGGTACTCTACTGGGTTGGTAGAGGAACTGTGTTTCTTCTAGAGTCCAACTTTATTACCTGAGAGTGAGCAAAGCTTTGGGGAGACATAGGCCATTAAGTGCCCCCAGGATGTAAGTGATGGTTAAAAGGAGCAACAGTTCCCCATTTTTCTATAGGACAAAATGGACAGCACCATCGAAAAGAAGCAGTTCAAGGGTAGTTGATAGCCATTCTCTGCTGGTGGCCAAAAAGCAATCAAGTAATACTGCTTGCAGGTTTCAGTGAAGTGAGGGAGGTTAGAAGACCTTTTGCTCTGATTTCAATGATTAATTTAGTTGGGATTCATGCCCAGTCTCCTTACATGCATTTTAAATAGGTTTACATAATAAAAAGGGCGTTAAGTAAAAACAAAAACAAAAACAAACCAACTTCAAAACGATCAAAGAAAGGAAGTTCTGCCCTTTTGAATATGTAATGAGCATACCTAGTTCACTTAAAATGCTAGACACACCAAATAAATACCTAACACCAGATAAAAAAAAAAATTCTCTCAAAAATAAATCTAGCCGTATTGCCCTGTTCTTCCTATGCAGCGTATTCCACACATTCTCTCAAAACTGTCCCAGGTTAGCTAGGTTTATAAATATCCATTAATTTAAATAAATACCCAGAGTAAGATGGTAAATGGCTCTAAGCATAGTGTGCTCTTAAGGAAAGTTTGATGCTTTTAGGCTTTTAAAGAGTGTTAAATTTATGAATATGTTAAAATTCTGAACTCTGTATTTCAAATCTGTGAGCAACTACAGATCATTTATTCATTCATTCATCTGCACATTAGTTATATGAAACTTCACAAACATTTATGAAGTGCCTACTAAGATTCCAGGCAGTGTAATGTATGGATCTGTTCATTGACATTAAGAGTCAATATATTCTAGATAATTCTGTAATCTGTCTAACCATTGAAAAGTGCCTAATCAACTCACAGTTAAATCAAAGCGATGTTACTCAAGTGAGAGTAGACTCAGCCTAGAAACAAAAGGATTACCAAAAAATTGCAGTCGAAACACAGCATTCTTATTCCCAGTCATGGCTTTGGAAGGCCAAGTTTCTGGTAGAACTATAATAAATGCTTTGCTATCCCTCCAGGTCTTTTTCTATCCTCTGCCATTTCATGACGGAAGTGCTAAAATTGAACGTAGGCCTCAAAGGTGGGTAGAAAATGAAGGAAGCTTTATCCATATCACTTCCACCTTTCCCCATGACAACTTCCTGTCAGCCATGTAGTTGGAGAAATACAAACTTAATTAAAACACGTATGTCAAGAATTCAACACATACTGGCTTCACTTATTAGTAGACAAATTAGATTTCGAACTTAAAAAAATGTGGTTCTGTGTTCAGGCGTCACCATTTCAGAGTGACTTTCATTGACAGGGTTAATATGAAAACCTTTTGAGTATTGCCAAACTGGAAAGCATTAAAATGAATTTAAATTCATAATATCCAAGTGTTTGTATGCCAAGCATTTACTAGCCTCATAGATTAATTTAAATTCACATTGGTGGCTAAGGAGGAGTCAGATTTAATACGACATGAATAATCCTGGTCTTACCGTTTGCTGCTTAGCAGTTTGATTTTCGGTGCACAGGCCAGTTGGAAAATGTTTTCTGCCTTGTTCTAAAGATGCTAGCCAATGAACATCATCTGCAAAACAGTAGATAGCCTCAGGTAACAGGATCCTCATCATGTTAAAAGATACTGTACATTTGCTTTGAGCTCTGAATTCTTTTCTGTTTTTCTTTTGCCATCAACTATTCTCCTATATTAAGCAAGGATAGAACATTTCCTGTGGTTTTCAGGTGGTTTCCAAGATTTGTCATGTAGATTTATAACACCCAATGTAAATATTTCAGTGACACAGTAAAATGTGTATCAGGATACCATTTCACTGAGTCTCAGAGTTCACGTGGGGCCCGTTTGGGATTCGGTGTCTCAGTTCCACAAAATTGCGAGCAAAGAGCATTTAATGATGCAGCCGATAAGCACTTCCTTTAATGCACTTGGTGAGTTAGCATTAAAATGAAGGATCGGTTTTTCTTTTTCCTAACTTTTTAGCCATTTAATCTCCTAACATGAAATCTAACAATAACATGTATCAGAAGAAGACTATTATGATGGTGAGAACATTGAAAGATAACATTGATGCTTGATTCTTCCACTTACTAAGGTGGCTTTGAGTATTTAATGACTCTCCTTTGTAGTTCGGTTACTGTAAAATAATCTATTTACACTAGATTGCCTGTTAGGACCATTCCAGCTCCATAGGTTCTGATTCTAAAATAAATATTATATTTGAAGATTCAATACTCATTTAGAAATGTTTTAAACTATAACATATAGGACAAAAATCAAAATAGATGTTTCAATAATACATTTATGTGAAATTAATGGGGTTTTTTGTTTTTGTTTTTGTTTTGTTTTTTTGCTTTGGATGGCCAGTTCTAGTCAAAAGACCCTGATAAGGCACTAGCCACTAGTAAGGCATCAAACATTCAACTTTGTTTTGCATTAAAAATTTTCTCCCATCCAAGAACAGAAGTAGATGTATGCATTTGTATAATCCTCCAAAGGGTTCTCATCAGATGAATTTTCCCCAAAGGGCCTCTTAGCTACCAACAGCTTCTCCTTAGGACATACGTATTTCTGACTGTGGTCATTTGTTAAAGAGAATTTTAGCAGATGTTGTTAATCAAATGCATTTAAGAGAGCTATTGCTTTTCACTTTCTCCCAGGGCGTAACAGTCTTATAATAACAGGTTCTCTGTGGTCCCTGTTATGAAACCATCTGATGACAGTAATCTCTATTCCTGTACGCTCAGTTAACAACTTTTCTTCTTCTGATCTGATAAGTGCTAGCTGCTGATTTCTTTGAACATTATCTCCATTTGTGTCAATTCATTTTTATCCCTGGGGCAGTCCATGAGGCCACTCTCTCTGGTGAATACATTGTTATTTTGATTTTTTTTCTTCTTTTTGGCTCTGGAGTACACAACTATCCATGAGTGAAAAATGTGGGGACCATACTGCGTGCGATCACTGGCTGATATACTGACCATGTAAAGATGTATGTAAATTGCTTAGTTCCACAATGAATGGTTGAATAAATTCGGTCTCTGAGACTGATCAGTAAGTTTATATGGAATAAAAATTATTTAACATCCACCCGCATGTTTTCCTTGAGACCGGGTCATATGTATACTCATTTTGACACACTGGAGAATTAGCTGTGTCATTTATTCACCAAACATTAATTAATAGCTTACTTTGTGACAAATCTGTACTAAAAATGATAAAAATGAATGACACCAGCTACAAGTGATTGAATGCCCACTATATGCCAGTTTCTAGGCCCTTTTCATATGCTAATTAGGAACAACGATTTAAGAAATTAAGTCTCTTCTTCCTCTAGTGAGATTCTAAGTGAGGGGACAGGCACAAAAGCCAACGTGTGTGACATGTGCTACAAGAGATACAAGAGCAGAGGGGGTTCGGTATACTGGATAAGTAGAGAATTATTACAGATGCCAGAATGTTGGTTTGAATCCTTGCTCAAGACTGGCTTAGTAGCCGAGTGACATTGGACAAGTTTCCTAACCTCTCTCTGATTCATATCTTCATTTGTAAAATGGGCACTGTCGGGGCCAAGAGGGATGGTTGCATAGGCTGTGCACCGCGTGACTCCACACAGCTACCATTCCATAGTCAAGTTTTGAGAATGGAAAACAATTAGAGATCGAGCAAGAGATGCACATACTGGAGATAGCAGGTACAAAGAACTCTTTCAAAAATTCTGATGATGTGAAGAAGAAAGTGGCCCTCAGGAAGGGAGTTAGAGAGCAGAATCTGAATTTTTTTTAGGTTAGAATAATGAATACATTTATGGGTAAAGGTAACTGAGCAAGTGGAGAAGAGATTGAGCATGTAAAGGCAAATAGGAATCAGTCACGTGTTAGAGGTCAGTCAAAAATGTTTGTTGACTGTTGTGACTACAGCAGAACTTTGGAAGGTAGAGGACTATGTTGGTTGGTCTGATAGGTTCATGGACCAACATGCACCTCTTTCAGTTTCTTAAACAGTGAGCTTCAACCACCTATCTCACCTCTTTAATGACTTCTCCAGCTAGAGACTCACACTCAGTAGTTTTTAGTTCTTTGATGACAAAAGGAATCATTTATTACTGTAATTTTCACTTTTGGGGAAAAAGCAGATTATAGCACACAGGCCCTGCATATTGTCGTTATTGGTATGAGAGTATCTTGATAATCCCTTTCTATTTCCCATGCTAAGTGCTCTGGTAGTCATTGCAGAAAGTAGTACTGAACTCAGGCATCTACAAAAAAACATGCTGAAAACGAATGCCTTTCCTTAGACTATGGTTTAAAAACTGATGTGAGATTAAAACTAGATGAAGACTGTGATTGTGATTCTGGTTTTGAATAGTGAGGCCAAGAGAGAGTAGTAAGTTTAACAATTCTTGTGAACAAAGAAGACAAAGCCCCACACCTTGACAATGACCATGTCTTTAGTTTATGTCTTATTTAGCTTTCAATTTTATAAGTGATTAAAAGTTGAAGTTTGTGGATTACACAATCTTTTGTTCACCCTTGTTGATGGATTGGTTCCTGCTTTCCTGAGTTTTAGTGGAAACAATTATATCATATAAGAAACTATCTCACTCGTTTCTATTCTCTGGCATCATATATGGAAAAATACAGCAGTTGGTTGAATTGTCTGCTAGAAACTGGCCTTTAAAGGAGAATATAAGGGAAAGAAATTTTGCAAGTGTATACTTGAACTTTTGAGTGAAAGGGGAGCGGAGAATTAGTGGGATGGCTGAGTTCACATTTGTTTGTAAAGGTTATTTACTAATTCATGAAGGAAGTTACAGTTACCTTTGAAATGTAGTATAAAATTTTTGAGCTCATTGAGATTTGAAATGTGAAATTCCACATGATTACAGATTGTTGGAAGACAGTATCTGACCTTGGCAATATTGTCAAAGCAGAATTTTTCTGCTTTACTTGAACCAAGAAACCTCACTTTGTTCTGTGCAATTGAAATGAAATTTCAGGCATAAAGTGTATTTTTAAATCTAACATTAAGATAGAATACTTTAAACAAAAGGAGCTATGTATTTTCTTTTTAAGTGAAAAATCAGAAAATGTCTGCAAACTTTAACTCTGCTTTGAGTTTGTAGACTTGGTCTGGTCTATGAGCATGGACATCAATATATTTTGTTCTACCCAGTAGATATGTCCTTGGAAAGTCATATTTGAAACCAATTTTTAGATTCAGAAACTAATTAAAATCCACTCAAATGGCTTGAGTTAAAAGAATTCTGTTCTGAATTCTCTTGCACAGTGGGTGATGTCTAAGGGTCACTCTGCGTCTCAAATACATGCACGCTGTCATTTTTTTAAAGATCTGACTTGTTTTGTTATTGCAGTAGTTTATTTGTTCAGTAGATCAGAGGATCTTCAATTAAGTTTCCACCCGACTTCACTGCAAACCTTAATATCCCCCGAAAAATCAACGGCATATTTTGATATTTTTGCTAACTAGCGCTGCTAATTCAGCTGACAAACTTGGGAGAAGCCATTTCTCCTTTTGCTCCAACCAGTGCCCCCCTACCACGCTGTGAGCCCAGGCCCCAGGGAATCCTGGGTGGGTGGATACCACTGGGGCTACCCTTCCCAGCCGCTGCACGAGAGCGCCATTCCCACTTGCTTTTCTTCCCCCAGCCAGAGCAGACCTGAGCCCGTGGCAGCCACACTAGCTAGCACCCTCTGGACAAATGCTCTGTGTCCAATCTACCACCTGCCCTGCCACCAGCCTGCCCCAGCTGTGACTCTCCCTTTGGCCTGGCACTCCCCTCCTGACATTGCCTTCACATGGCTACTTGTGGGAGAGCTCTGGCTCTCAGCATCATCAAATAGTTTCAGTATATTACCCCTGACCCCCTGGGTGATCACCATGAAGGTTCAGTTTTGTGATTCATTTTAAAACAAAATTCGTAAGTGTGCATGGTTTGAAAAGCTACAAATAGCACACTAATCTTCCTTTTAATATCACTGTTTCATAAAGAAGGTACTCAATATATTTGGAACTACTTTAGTCCCTTCAACTGAGAATTAGACCTCTGTACTGAGTTCTTATGGTATATATCAAAGGTATGCAAACTTTCGAGGCTACAGAAGTGAAGATAAAGTACTTACCTGGCTGGGAGCTCACAATTGAGAGCAGGAAATGTATGTGCTAAATCAGAGAGGTTTATACCACAGAATACCATGTAGATCAAGTAAACCAAGCAACAAATTAAATTATACCAGAGTGAAAGGACTTTTAGCTGCAACCCATCAGTATGACCCAATACAATGTTCCAGTTCACGTTGCAAATAAGGAAGTATCCGGGGCTTTGTACGGTGGCCTTGAAGTAGCAAAACAGCTTGGTCTGAGGCAGTGAGTCCTCTGCCATAAGGAAGGTTCAAGCCCAGACCTACTTAACCATCTGTCAGGAATATTGCTGATGTATAATACTGAGATCTCTTCCAAGTACAAATTTCTATAATTACATGAAATCATTCTCACTTCTTAGAAAGGAGATGAAAAGTAGAGGATATGCAAGTGGAACAAAACAAGCAGAACAGTAAAAACTGAAGTAAGAGGAAAAAATGAATCTTGGCATTGTATAGGTGAGAAGAAAGAAAGACCTCAAGAGCAGTTTTAAGATCCATAGGTTTTCACTTGGTGGGAAACAAATCACCATGAGTGAAGGTGGGGGAATTACTGGCAATCCTTGCCTGCTTTTAAAGTCCTGTTTTAAAAGATGTAAATAATTAGACTGTTGCCCCTTCCCATGAGAAATACAAGACCAGTTAAAGTAGCATGCATACTAATTTTTCTGTTTTCTTTTTTCTCCACCTACCAACTACACAGTGTCCACTTTCCAAAATTAGTTTGAAAGCCCACGACCTGCGTCTGAACTGGGTGAACTAGCACAGCAGTTTACACCTGAAATGAAAGAATGATTGTATGTGAGTCTGTTCATAGCTGTGTGGAGCTCAGTCTGTGTGTATGGATCTATTTATAAATATATTTTATACCTGACAGATTCATTTAGGCTTGAACTGATCCCAGGGTAAAACAGCACGAATAAAACATCAGTTTTGATAAAGCCTCACTCGAATAAGGGAAATGAGCTCTTGCAGTTACCATTTTCTCTATGAATTTTTTTAATTGTTAGACTTATTGGGGTGACATTGATTAGCAAGAATTCCATAGGTCCCAGGTGTAGAATTCTACGTGCATCGTCTGTGTGTTGCATTGTGTGCTCACCACCCCAGAGTCAGTTCTCTTTCCATCACCATGTATTTGACTCCCCCTCCCTCCTCTCCCACCCCCTCCCTCCGTGCCCCCAGGTAACCACTGTGTCCATGAGTTTATTGGTTGGTTGGTTTGTTGCTTTCAGCTTTACGTTCCACATACGAGTGAAGTCACATGGGTCTTGGTGTTCTCTGTCGGCCTATTTCGCTTACCATGATGTTCTCAAGGTCCAGCCACGTTGTTGCACATGGCAGTTCCATGAATTTTTTTGAGATGCAAAGAAACCCCATTTTAAAGGGCCCATTTCCCCCAGGAACTCAGAACTCAGACCCCCTGTGGGTTACCACACGTCCCCAAGAGACAGCTGCTCCGCGCTCACTCAGCGGTGCGCGCGGCTCTTTTCCAGTTTCACAGTCCTCTCTGCTGCCAGTTCCAGATGGTGCAAACTGATAGGTCAGCAGAGAGCACCGGTGAGCCACAGGTATGGCGTGTCCATAAACACAAAAATGTGTTTTTATGGCAAACTGAGAAGGGGACTGGAGGAGTCCAAATGAAGATGAGGGAGAACTATAACACGTTCAGTGCCCCTCGTCGTCGGCTGAGCCCTGAGAAACCTGCGAAGGGTCCTCTTTCTCCCCTCAGTGTCTTCCCTGACATTTTGTGAAGTGCTTTGTAGATTGCAAAGAACTTTGACAGACAGTATCTCCTTGTTCTTCTATGTACTGAATGTAGGAATGAACAAAAGGTCATCATAAGGACACAGTGTTGAGTTTATGCGCTGCACACTGCAGACACCACCACCCCCCCACCCCCCCACCCCCGCAACAGGGACACAGACCCCCTGTTACTGCCTCTCTATCAGGAAAAATACTGTCCTCAACCAGCTTTGTAATGCATCTGCTTACTCTGTGCACTCCCCTGGGTGACCTTGTACCAGCTCAGAGTCTTAAGACCTTCTTCCTGTGCCTTGAGCCCACTGTGTAACGGCCATGTCTACTCGGATGACACAGAGTTGCACTAGTTTCGATGTCCTAAACTGAAGTTTCCCCTTCAGATCTGTTCTTTCTCCAGTGAATGGTGGTCTTTCATCCCAGCCACACATATGGCAGTTCTTGGGGATTCCACCCTCTCACTTACTTTTCAGTTTCTACCATTTCCTATATGGTCTGCTTCTTTGTCCCCTCTGCCACAGTTAGTTCCTTCACATCTCACATTTCCTCATTTTTATTACTACCAACATATCCCAAGCAATCACCCTGCCTCCATGCTAATCCCTTCCAATATGTAACTGCCAGAGTGATCTTTCTAAAATGTTCTTATGTTTACCCTAAGTTCAAACTCATTCACAAAGCCTGCAAATACCTTTGTGAGACAGTGTTGCTGAGCTAAACTGTTGGCAGCCCTAGAAAAGCAAAGTGTATTTGACACCGTTATGCTGTTTCCTCAGCGTGGAAAGCCCTTCCAATTTTTGTTTTAACACACCTATTTATCCTTCACTGCTCAGTGAATCATGGGTCATCTTATTAGGAAAGACTTTGTGACCCACCTGCTCCCCAGCTCGCCAGCTTGAGTTGGCTCCTCTAGTCATGCTGTTTTATCATACTCCATCCTAGCACTTACGACCCTGAGCACTCCTGACTGTTTCGCTGGGCTGTCTCCCTCGCTACACCATTTCCTATATGGTCTGCTTCTTTGTCCCCTCTGCCACAGTTCTGATGGGCTGAGTGCGGGGAGCCACAATGGAAGAAGCATCGGGTAAATGTTGAGCAGAGTGTGTGTTACTGTTTTCAGAGCACAAAGCAGGCACAGAAGTGATTAATTTACTCCACATGGGAAGTTGTTGCTCGGGCTCACCAAAAGGTCAGGTCTGTATAAAGTGCTGTTATTTTCTTTTCCCCTTTTCCTTGAGGAAGACATTTTTTTTTTAATGGCATAATTTAAAAGCTGGAACCTATCTCTGATACAGCAAATGAACACAGAATCACATCACAGAGCACCTAAACTACTCCCTAGGGCAGTGGTTCTCAAAGGGTGGTCCCCAAACAGTGGCAACAGGTTCACCAGGGCACTCGTTGCACCCGCAAATTGTTGGACCCCACCCCAGACTTCTTGAATTGGAGACCCTAAGGACTGGGTTTAACACTGTGTTTTCACAAGCCCTCCAAGTGATCCCTCTAGCGTAGGAACTACTTCCTGGAGAATTGGGAGAAAAGAAAACAAGAACACTGACAGTATATTCACATTTATAGAGCACCTACTACATGCCAGACATTTATTTTGCTTATCTCATTCACTTTGTTACAATGTCACATTAGCACTTCAAGATTTGGTTCTGCTAAGACACCTTTTATACTGTTTAAAATCGTTTTAGATACAGCGGTCATGAGGTTGCTGTAGTATCTGGCCGGGTGAAAAAGGCGCAGTTCTCCACCCAGCACTCTCCAGGAGCGATTCCACTCTTGACACGTATTTGGGGTGCTGACATGACACTTAAGCTTCATTGCCTTGAATTGCAGATGTCTCAGCGGCTTGCTTATCTCTCATCCTGTGAGTTTTTACAAAGCATAGTCCCCATTTTGTGGGCAGGGGCCTGCACTCTGCTCTAGACAGGACCTACCACATATGAGCTACACACTTGATAAATTCCAGTTGGGTGAATGAATGGATTTCACAACATTTATCGTAGTACTATCCAGATTTAGGTTTATACAACACAGAGCAGGGATGAAAAGCTTGTGTGTGTGTGCGTGCGCGCGCGCGCGCGCGTGTGTGTGTGTGTGTGTGTGTGTGTGTGTGTGTATCTGGGAAGCCATGTCATTTGCTTATATGGGAGAGAAGAGGAAAAATAATTACGGGAATGAAGAGCTAACCAAGTTTTCTCCCCCCTCTCCTACGTTTTCAGGAGCTATTTCTCAAGCCATTTCCACCTTGACTGGTGGTGTAAAGACACGAACATTTAATTGCGTGGGTCCCTTTAACTGTGTGGTTCCCTGAGGCTAGTTCTTACACTCTCTCAAGTATCACATCTTGTCCGATTGGCACTATGGGCATCAGTGTAGGTTGGCGTGACTGTAACACAACACTCTCAGCTTTGGAGGTGCTCCGTTCAAGAACAGACAAGGACATTTTTTTTCCTTAAAAGTGGCCCTCTGTGCTGCTTTGCATTTTAGGATTAAGCTAAAAAAAATGTTGGGTAGTGACGAGAGGAAGAACTGTTCTTGCTGTCCTCCCCACAGGCAAAGAAACCATCATTTGGGGGTGAGAAATGGCAAGAGTGTGACATGCCAGTTGAGAGTTATCAGTGACCCAGAGTGAACATGGATAGCCTTCCACTAAGTAGAATGAATCTGATTGAAGGAGGAAAATGAAACACAAGTGTCTGACACTGTGTTCATCCCGCACGTATTCCTCCCTCTAGAAGTGGAGAATGGACCAGGAAGCTGGTTATTTATTAGTTCACACTTCTTTCTTGAGCCTCTGCACTGATTTTCCATAGACATGAGATGTAAAGCATCAGAGGGAAAACTGTCTTCGCCGCTTTCCTCCTTGTGAGAACACTAGGAATTCTTAACATATTTACCACGCTATACATTTTCCACTCGTTGTGAAATCTTCCTTTGGAAAGAAGGTGAATTCCGGGAGTTTGGGAATACGGTCTTCAGTATGGGTTAAATGCTTAGCTCTTGCCCATAGTAAGGAACTAATCACATTGATGATATTGCTAATTATAATCCAATTAGGTAGTTAATGCAGACATAGAGATGAGTAAAACTGGAAAGAAGGAGTATTTGTATTGATTAGTAGCATAAAGAAACATTTGTGTACAACAAGAATGTTTACATTAGTAAAAAGTAATAGGTCAGATGACAGTTTATCTACACTCTTCCAGTGTCCCAAGTGGAGAGAACTAGACTTCCAACAGCACTGATATTGAAGTTCCCTTTAAGATGTTTCATGGTCTGAATTCTATAAGAACAAGTCATTCCTTAGTTTCTGGAGAAAGAGGAAAATGTAAAAGTTCGGATGTGTGTAAGAACTAGTTTGGCAATTATGATTTTAGTCATTGTTCTAAAAAGATCAGGGTGTAAAAGTTATTTGCAGTGGTATTGTGTGTAATAGTTAAATGGGGGAAGTAAGTTAATTGTCCTCCTATAGGGAACTGGCTGTATTATGATGCATCTATGTACAGTGGAATATTATGCAACCATGAACATTTGGGGCACATATACATTACATTAACACGGAAGTAACTCAATGAAATATTAAATGAAAAAGTAAGTTCCAAAGCATCATTTGTAATATAACCCATTTGTGTAACATTAAACATGTCTAACATGTGTGTACTTATATACAATGAGATTAATGACAGCAATTCACCCCAATATTTGTAGATATGATCTCTAGGTGGTTGGATGTGGGTGATGGTTATTCTCCTCTTAGCCCTTTTTGTATTGTTTCAAAATTTATGAAAAGAAGATATTTTTTTAACTAATTAAAAAAGTAAAAAATGTAAAAATATAAGAAATAGGCTATATGAACTATAGCTCTTTTGCAGTTTCTGTTTCTAATTATATTTTAGTTTTTAAAATACAATTCTACATCGATACCCTTGTAATTATATTTCACTGATAGGTGACCAACTATAATAATCCTGTTTTTTAAAGAAAACTCACAATAGAAATAACTACTTGGTTCAAAGGGAATAAGTAAAAACAGAAGAAGCACACTAAAATTTTATGGTTAATAACAGAAATAAAAACATAAGACCAGGATAAGTGTAGTAGAGAGAAAAAGATATGAGTAAAGATATCTACAAAGGAAAAGATGAGAAATGCTTTCAAAGAGAATGAAGGATAAAATGAAAATATCAGGAGAATTTGCAAAACACAAGGATAGGAGACAGGGCCAATCAGTGATGTACTACCTTCTCATGAGCATGCACTACATGTTATAATGATGGAAACATAAGAATTTGACCCCCACCACTGCCCTACGAATTTTGTTGGTGAAAGTTTCTTTTTTTTTTTTTTTTAGACTTATTGGGGTGACATGGGTTAACAAGAATTCCATAGGTTCCAGGTGTACAATTCTACAGTGCGTCGTCTATGTGTTGCATTATGTGCTCACCATCCGGTTGATGAAAGTTTTCATCTCCATTTTGTATGTGAGACATAAAGGCCCGGGAAAGACATGCATCTTGCCTTGTATCACACATTTGATGTGGAAGCTGGGCATCTCTTTACTGTTATGTATCAGCCTAACAATTATCTTATTTAAACCTCAGACCAAATTCTGGGGAGTATCACCTCATTTGGCAGATGAGAAAATAGTCTCACAGTCACAAAGGAGCTTGCCCTAACCCACATAGCTATTACACAGAGTAATCTGGACTCAGATTTCTTGCCCCTATGTCCAGTCTTGGTTTGTTTTTCATTTTTCTTTTGAGCACTATGGAGAATAACTTGTGAAAGAAAAGAGAAATATAAATAAAATAAACTAAGGGATAGAGATGAAAGCTACAAAAAAGAAAAAAAGCTTTCCAAAATTAACAATCATTTGTTTGAACAAATAGAAAAGTACATTACTTTCATTTGCATGAAATTACTACTTGGGGCTAGTGTCATTTTTCCCAAGTCAAATATTGATGAAACCCACTAAGTTCTGTCCCTTTTAATCTATGTTGGAATTTTTTTTAACTTTTCAAGAGGTAAATAAACTATTCTTTTCAAACCATTTACAGTTTTTATGAGAACATAAGAAACACCATGCAAGAGAGACAAGATTATTGCTTTGATTTATAAACAGTACAGAATTTAGATTGTTTTTCATTGCTGTCAAAAGCAATGCCAAACTTTTAATGCAACTTGATGCCAGTTCTGATTGTGATTTTCCTCTTGTTTCTATGGTAACAAACTTTAAAGCCATCAGCACTACATAAAACCTTTTTGCATTGAAGCAGGCAAGGGGAAAAAAAGCCCTGATTCTGTGTGCCTGAGACACACTTAGTAGGGGCTGAAGAAATGTTTACGGAATGAAAGAGTAAAATAAAAATAGTCTCAGCCATACAATTGCATGCTAATCAGAAGTGGTGCTGAAATTTGCATAGGCAAACATCTTCATGGGATAGAACAAACTTTAGCAAAACAGTGAGGTGTAGGGTTGTTTTTGCTTCACTTTAGACCCAGATTGTAGCACAAAGAGAGCTAAGTCGAAGGTTTAAATAGCTTAATTGTGCAGCGAGTTAGAAGCTAAAGGGTCAGAGTAATGTTAAGTAAATGAAGCTGTTTTGGAGAAAACCTGTAATGCTGCATTCCAGGTCTCCAAAGGCACTGTGCCATTTTTGTGTGTGTGAAATCAGTTTAAGGCCAAATACTGGTGTTTGCTGACTTCCAGAGCTTCCTTATGTTTCCAGTCTTTGCAGAGCAACATTGCCAAATACATTACATCTAAATCTGGTGGGCTTCTGAGATTTGTTCAGAAGGTATTGAAAAACATATTACTGGTTTTTTTTGTTTTTGTGTTTTTTTTCTTTCTTTGTTTTTTTTTTCTTTTAGCTCTGAATCTGTCCTGTTTTCTAAAAACTTT
Organism: Lyroderma lyra; assembly: GCA_004026885.1. Lineage (NCBI taxonomy): Eukaryota > Metazoa > Chordata > Mammalia > Chiroptera > Megadermatidae > Lyroderma > Lyroderma lyra. The sequence continues at coordinate 41,644 of PVJL010001012.1, read as the reverse complement.
AGTAGGTTCTGGCAATTGACCATTTACATATAAAAAGATCAATGAAAATTTGACACAGGTAAGGTGGGTGCCTTTTGTGAAATCATGGAAACTTTGTAACAGAAAAGAAGGATAGTATCTAGAGATGTTTGGACCAAGATAGATATATTCAAGGGAGGACCCCCCCCCCCCCAAAATGGAATTATCTTCTAGTGAACAGGCCGCTTGTAGTACAGGCCTCCCTCTCTAGGTGAGTGTTCTAGGAACCCATCTGCACCCGTGTACCAGCTGGCATTGTGAGAGCCTGCGTTCGGCTTCAGTGAATTTTTTGGGGGGAGTCTTTCAGTGTATTTGCTCATTTCATGGTGGGTGATTTACATGAACAACGTGTGGCCTGGTAACGCACCTGCCCACACCACGCTGAGTGTTCAGCAGTTTTTGACCAAAAAACAGCATGACCCCTGTGCCCCACCCTACTTATTCACCAGATCTCTCCCCTAGCAATGCTTTTTTGTTTTCCTTGGATAAAAAAGGTCCTCAAAGGGAAATGTTCTGCTGATGTGGAAGAAGTGAAACAAAAAAAAGAGCAGAAGCACTAAAAGGCATCAAAATCGGTAACTTAAAAAACTGTTTTGAACGGTGGGAAAAGTGTCTTGATAAGAATACTGCATCAAATGAAGGGTACTTTGATGATGACTGAAGTTTAAACACATGAGAATAAATACACAATTTTTAAATAAATAAATTACAGTTTTTGGTATATGTTTTATATATATATATATACACATACATATATTATTCATTCAACAGATATTTGAGTTCCTACTGTATGCTAGGCACTGCAGTAGGTATACTGTAAACAAACAAAACTCCTGCTCTCATGGAGCTTACATTCTGGTGGGGACAACAAAAAATAATGAGAAGTAAAATAAATAGAACATTAGATGGTGGCAGGTGCCGTGGACTAAAATAAGGTGAAGAAGAAGGTCAATTATAAGTAGAAAGGTCATAGAAGCCTCACTGAGAAGGTGGCATTTGAGCAAGGACCTGAAGGAGGTTTAGAAAGAGCCCAGCAGATATCAGGTGCAAGGGCATTCCAGGCTGAACAAAACTGGAAAGGTTCTGAGACAGGAGCATCCCCAGCATGTTCCTAGAATAGCATGGTGACCAGCGCAGCTGAAGCAGTAATAAACAGGGAGAGAAAAATGAACTTGATGTCAAAGAAGTAATAGGGTCTGGGAGAAGAAGTAGGAGGCAGGTTGTGTACTGTCTCGTGTAGACCACTGTGAGAACTTTGTCCTGTACTTGTTCCGAATGAGAAGGGAAGTCATTGGAGGATTTTAAGCAGAGAAGTGACATAATTTGACTTAGGTTTTTAATGGATCATTCCGGCTGTTGTGTTTAAAAAAAGATTGAAGGGAGAATGGACAGAAAAAGATTATGTAGGCGGCTGTCGTATTAATCCAAATAAGATATGGTGATGTCTTGGAACAGACTGGTGGTGTCAGAAGTGGTGCGATTTGTTGGATTCTAGGTATCAGGTGGGGCAAGTGCACTTCTAATGGCATGGATGTGAGGTGGGAAGGAGGAATCAGCAGTTATACCAAGATTTTTCACTGGAGCAACTGGAAGGACAGGGTTGCCCTTTATTACTGAAAAGAAGATTGTGAAGGATTGAGTTTTGGGAATAGATCAGGAGCTCAGTTTTAGACATGTTAAGTCTTTGATATCTAAGCAGAGATATCACTGGGATATATGAGTCTGGAGTTCAGAGGAGATGTCTGGGTTAGAGATATAAATTTGACAGTCGTTAATGACTAAAATCACAGATATTATTTAAAGCCATGAGGCTCAAGACGAGGTCTGTGGGCTGAGCTCTGGGACTCCCAACATTTAGAAGTCAAGGAGATAGGGAGAAACCCCGAAAGGAGACTGGAAGGGGTGCCAAGTGAAGAATACATTTTAAGAAAACATAAAGAAAAGCAAAAAGAGCTTTTTAATGGGTTATATCTATTTATCAGGACACGTCAAAGTATGTGGAAGGAAACAGAAGGAGATATTTAACCTTAGCCCCTTCAGTAATAGCCATGTTAATACCTACTCAGGACTATGTCATACAACAGCCACTTAGGCTGAATGGAGAGCTAAAGCACATGCATACAATGATGCATACATGTGACTGGCTGCCACAGAAATCTCACCATGTTCACAGAATCATACACACTTCCTTTGGAAAGGACCTGAAAGAAAACCTAATTTAACCCACTTGATAGAAAATTCCCACCATGAATTCATCCAGCAATTTTTTTTTAATGATTTTCAAACAGGCGATTTCAAATTTCTGAAAACAATATGTGCATCTTTGAATTCCTCTAATTAGCAGCTTTAACAAGGATTCTATGTTAGTATGTCCTATGTTACTACTATGGTACATGAGTAAAGTATATTAGGATGCCAACATTGTATTGATTCATAACTTTCTGAGTATGTTTCTCAGTGTTCAGAGGTTTGTTTCAATCCAGATGTGCATTCACTCAGGTTATCCATCATTTGCTTGACTTATTTACATACTAATTTTCCTCCATTCAAGTTTTAGGTTTTCCAAATGTTTGGTTCTTGGAAGCTACAGAGGAGAAAATATATTTACCAACTTTTTAAGCTGTATGCTTAATGATGCTCTGGTAGAAGGGAAAACAGAAAGTTAAGATAACCAAATACAGTAGACTCTCCATTAACCAGAACTCAAGCAACCTGCAAAATCTCAAACAACTGGCAAAAATAAATTTTGCAGGTTGCTCGAGAGTCGCAATTGCTTGAGTTCCAGTTAATGGAGAGTCTGCTTATGTTTATCTAGCAACTATCAATTCTCATGGGTGCCTGCTAACTGAGAGTCTGCTGTACTGGATAATATCAACCTCCATTATAAACTATCATTCTAGAGAGCAGAGGTGGCATCTCCCAGGTTCTAGATGTGTGTGCCTGTCAGTCAGAGAGCCATCTCCATCTTTCCAGAAGCAAAATGAAATCACATTTCAAAGATTTCAACAAGTGCCATATGTTGAATGCCTCCTGCTAGAGGAGAAACTGCTGAGTTCTTCCAAACAGCACATACAAATGGTCTGAATGAGCAAGCAGTCAGGACCAAAGAGGTGTCAAAAGACCCAGATTCGCCCCACTCCTTCTGGTGGTGTTACCCAGTGGTCCCCAACCTTCTTGGCAGCAGGGACCGTTCCGTGGAAGACAGTTTTTCCACAGATGGGGGAGGGGATGGTTTAGGGATGATTCAAGTGCATCACATTTATTGTGCACTTTATTTCTGTTATTATTACATTGTAATATACTCATATAATGAAATAATTATACACCTAAATCTAATGCCACTGCTGATCTGACAGGAGGCGGAGGTCAGGCGGTGATCAGAGCGATGGGGAGCAGCTGTAAGTACAGATGAAGCTTCACTAGCTCCCCCGCCTCTCGCCTCCTGCTATGCGGCCCGGTTCCCAACAGGCCACAGGCTGATTCTCGTTCAGGACCCGGGTGTTGGGGACCCCTGGTATTACTCCCTACCATGCTGGAGGGACAGCCCTTCCATAATTAGGCTCAGTGCATAGTCCTAGCCTATAGTGTGACTGGCTGAAACCAGCCACTGGAGGAACTGAGCGCCTGTAGGGAGGAAAGAACAGGCAGCACTTTCTTCTTGTGCTCACCCCACCCCAGAGTTTCTTGTCCTACCTCTGGGCAGCTGGGGCAGCTAACAAGGCACCTAGAATGTGCAGTACAAATCAGCACCACATGCAGTAAGCAGTAGGTAATTACATTTCACCTATTTAATTAAGTTTCACTTTCTGGTTGCCCTGGGGAAACTGTTGGGAAAGTTTTTTATTTTTTCTTCCCCATACCTTTTTTTTCTTTTTCCTCTAGCTAGAAACTGAGTGATTCCACCTTGTTTTGAAATGGATATGCAGTATTTGTGCTGGCTGACTTAAGCATCTATAACCATGTATTTCCTCTCTTTTGTCTGTTTGTACCACCATCTTAATATGTGGGACAGAAATTTCATTTAATGGAGACATAATCTTCTGATGGTCTTGGGGCTCACTTAAACCAGCTCATTCTGCATGAAGATGCTTTTCTGTACTTGAGTCATCAGCTGAGTCCTGACTGGTTCCATTATTGTTTTCACTGTTCTCATCGAATACCATGTACTTCCCATGAAAGTCCAAGGAGCTGATAACTGAAAAGGCAAGGAAATTTCCTGCCTTTTTCTGCTAAGTTTTGCACATGCACAAAATTATACATTAGGAATGCTATATCCTTCTCAGAAGGCTGCACGGTTGTTCATTCATTGTCCAAAAATTACCTGTGGACCTACTATGCGAAGGAAGAGGTGATGTGCTCAATAAGGAGATTTGCTTTTTGACAAGGTTGTGGTTTAGTAAGCCTCAACTATTTCTATTTGAATATCCCATCAGAGAGGAGAGGAGCCTCACTATTGCACACAAGTATGACGTCACGGAACCTACTTAATCACAGTCGTGTGAAAGCCTGTGATGGCACAGAAAGCCTAGAAGTGCATCCTGCCAATAGACATGAATATGGCAATCTAATGCCATATTAGCTTCTGTCCTTGAGGTCAAGTCAGCATTTGAAGCTTGTGGACTGTTTTGAGATACAAGTAATTAGAAAGGGGTGTGGTCAATTTCACGTTTTCAGTGAGGATCAGAATAATACCCACAGATTGTTTCTTGAAGACAGTCATCCGATTAAAGCCCAGCTTAATACTGACGTAGAGGGACAATCTTCACGGCTCTGTCATCTGCTCCTTTTCTTTTGAATAAGGCTTTCACTGTGCAGTCTTCAGTGCTATGAGCAACATCATAAGCCATATTCTAGTTATGCCCTTAAAAGACTGTACCACTTGCAGGAGTCATTCATGGGGAAATATCTCTTGTTTTCCATCATACTTTCGGCCCCTGGCAACTTCCAAGCACTGAGGTGGGGAAGGGCCCCCACTTTTCTGTCCAATTGCATAGACTAAAATGTTTTGCACTGAGCGTGCTTGGTCTGGCAATTTCTTGGCCTCGTGTGTAGCTTGTCCTTCTCTGGAATCATCTTGACCAAATTCCTAATGGAAGTCAGCTGACACTCTCTGTTCTATGCACTGAAGAGTAAGGAATATGTTTGTTTACACAGCAGTTTGAATGCACTGATTTCCTTAGGTTATTATAGCCTCAGTATTGTTAAGTCCTGGCCATCTGCTAACTCTTGCTTTTCAGAACTCCTTTCCTGACAGAATATTGTATGTGCACGGCTGAAAAAAGGATATTTAGTGTGTTAAATATCTTAACAATTTGTACTACTTTCAGCCTTTTCAGGAGATCTTGAGAAGTGGCTTACTATCACAACTCTTACTTTATGACAATGGCTAGTACAATTTCCAAAGCTTAATTTGCAGACCCTCCTTTATTAGCCTGTAAGATATAACTGGAAGCCTTGGTAAGATGGAGTGGCCAAGGAGAGATTCCAAAATGGATAAAATAAAGCTGAGGGAAATTAAAACAGCTTGCCCAGTGTGACTAAGAGGGTCAAGAATAGAACCTGACTCCCAGTAGAACACATTTTTGTGTGGGTGGCACAGAAGAATGGGACATGTTAACAATCAGAAAGAGCTCCAGTTCAGCCATAAAGCATATTTGTACACAGTCTTGCATATTGTGTTCGAGTGACTTATTTTTGCCTCCTTCTATTCCAATGCACATTCCTGCCAGAGGTAGGTATTGGTTTGGAGATCATTTTTTCTGCAGCAGCATGCAGGAGTCAGAGTTTCCAGATACTGAACTGAGTAGGGGGTCTGGATTGTATGAACTGATGAGCTCCACACCCTGCCACCAGGTTTACAACAGCTGACAACATTTTGGTTTGTAAGAGGGCTTTACAAAAAGGTTATGGACCTGTGACCTCTGCATCAAACTGAGCACCCGCAGCCAGTTGCTGAGGATGAGCTGGGGGATGAACAATCACGGAGGCAAATGTAGGGTGACAGACCACGCAGGAGATACTTAGGCTTACTTGGCCATTGAGGTTATAGGATCTAGGGAAGTGATCCTTATTTGAATTATAACTGTAAGCAACATTTAGTTCAGATTTCCACACATTCTCTCAAATTCTCCCTCACAAAAGCCCCAAGAAGGTATTTTAATACACTAGTGTTACAGATCTTTTATGAGGACACAGTAGGCTCAGGGAGAACGTGACATGCGCAGGGTTACACAACTAATAAATAAGAATCACAAGTCGTGTATTTAGGCCACTTAACTTCAAATTGGGTGCTCTTTTAATTATCCCAATCACTTTGACTACTCAAAGGGTCCCCTCTGGCCACATCAGCCTCCCTCCACACCACAGAGTCAAGCTACACATTCAAAAGAACTTCCCTTGTGCTCAGGGGTGTATAAAATGTCAGGATCCCATTCCACCTTTCCTTTCTTTCAAAACTATCTTAGCTCTCCCTTTGGGGGAGTGCAGGTCATCAGTGTGGGGTCACTGAACTCTTAGCCTCTCCCTCATCCCTCACAGGGGTCATCAGACTTCCTTTTAAGGTGCTATGTATGATTCATGAGTGGTTTGATTTTTTGCAAGATACACGAACATTTTTTGATAGAGAAACATTTTAGAAATGCCGAACATATTATTGTGATGAAATAACAATGACTAATATTGTTGTTACTTGTTGGAATTATAATGGCTTTAACCTTTTTTTGATTCAGTGTGTTTATTTCTATTTGTTTTATCTTGCCTTTTAAATGGCCTCATTGGTTTTGAAACATTAGCAAACAGTGTTGGTCTCTTGCACATTTAGTTCCTCCTTTTAGTAGCCGTAGGACATATATTCAAAGCATACCTGAATTACTTGTGGGATTTTGGAGAACGTTTTTAGTGATTTGTAATAAGAGAAAAGCTGCATAAATCACAGTCGATTAAAGAACTGATAGTACAACTAATCTTAAGATGAATAAAGTACTCTTGAAAAATATATCCTTTATGTTGATATTATAATACCATAGTATACTGCACCTAATCAATAGCATCAAGTAGAACAGAAATTCCTAAACGAGTTTGTTTGTTTTTTTAAGCTCCTGGGAAAGCAGTTTACTACTAGACAACAGTGTAAGATTCCTATCAAACCCAGACAAATAGAGATCAATAAATCCATGGATGCAAAGTCAGTGCAAGTTCCTTGGTCTATTAACAGATGATAAGATCGAAATAAGCCAGAAAATGCAAGAAGATGAGATTACAGTAAACCATAAAATTACGGCACTTGAAACCAGTTGGCCTAAAAACTCGCCATTTCTTGGGTGACAAATGAAACCAAGTATTAAAACATGGATTAAAAAATGGATTGAAAATTTTTAAATGAAAACAAATGGTGTCTAGCAGGGAAAAACAAGGGGAAGCAACATGAGCAGTAATGAACATCCTGGGGGAAGTTTTTCCACTTTATTTCTGTGAATTTTATTGATACAATAGATAATGCTCATTGAGAGGTGAAGCAGTTCTGTCCCTAAGAACATTATAAATGACCTTGAATCAACACCTTTAGAAAAGTAAAGAATTGAATTTGGGAATGAACTCTCTTTTATCCTAACCCCCGCTATATAATTTTTAATTCACTCAAGTCTCAACATCATACGTTTAATGACAATTGTTTCAAGGTCCCAGGGTCCTCATTTTTAAAAAAATGTAGATTTCTGGGTTCCATCCTCAGATATTCTAGTTCAGTAGATCTTGGTTGGGACCCTGCAGCATGCAAGGACTTTGTTTCACCTTTTGAAAACACTAACAGAGAGAGTAAGAAGGCAGGAGGGACATGGCTCTTTGGGTGAGAGAATGCCACTGGTTTTTTACGAACTCTGAGTCTACCAAATAGAAATTTTTAAATTAAAAATTGCATGATGATGTATTAGAAATACGTCATAATATATGTAGGTGTAAAACGAGTTGTAAAATTGTCTATGGTCAGATAACTTGCTTGCTTATAATCAAACTGCTGAGAGCATAGAGCCGAAATAATTACCTAATCCACCTCTTCAATTTCTAGATGGACGAGGTGAGGCTCAGGAAGCTCAAGTAACTTGCACAATGCCACATAGCTCGCTAGCGACCCAGCAAAATGATTTCTGCTCTTTCCATTCATTGTACTGAATTTCTTTTAAACTTCTCTGAAAATGGTCCAGTATGATAAAAAGGACCATTAGGTGATACCTTTGCCTTATACAAAAAAAATAAGGTTAGAGACTTGTATAAACATACATGCTAACAGCTGACAAAAGTAATTCTGTGGTTATGGCTATAAGATGTGTCTTTAGCCTTCATTAAATAAATGTCAAGAACCAGTGGATAGAGAAATGATGCTAAATTGTTGCACGCATAAAACGTGAGATAAAGTATGCAGCTCTGGGGTATGCCAAATTATTATCATCCAAAAGATACTCGGTTTCACTCAGGATTTTCCAAACTGCCCTCTCCCCAAAAAGCTTTCTTAGAATAAATAGCTTCTTTTGGATCTGCTTCCCCTGACAAATCAATTAGGATTGTTTTGGAGGGTGTGGGGAGAAGGGGAGCTGCACATAACAGAAAACTGACTAATAGTGTTTGAGACAAATCGAGATTCTATTCTCACATGACAATATTGCTGGAGATGTATTGTCACTGACGTTTGTGACTCCATAACACGAAGCCTCGTGGTCGGTATCTCTGTGCATCTCTTGTCCTTCCTCTGATGGTCTCGAACCCCCGGTAGCACTGTGGCACTCAGAGCGGGATGCAGAGTGGGGTGGGGCCAGCACAGATGTGCCTTTATCAGCGGAGCTGCCGGTTTCCCAGAAGCCCACCTGTCCCCGAGCAGACGTCCATCTTACTGGCCAGACCTGTGCCGTGCCTCCATTCCAAGAATACAGGAAGCTGGGGAAAGAAATGTTTAGCTTTATCCTCTGCAAGAGAGCATGGAGAATGGCCGTGGTGTGAGAGCGTGTCTGCCACGCTCCTGGTTCTTGAAGAATCTCTTCTGTTATTCCAGTGCCATCTGAGTACAGCTTGGGTCTCAAGGGGCAACTCCAGTTGCAGACATGGTCTCTTCTTTCTTCTCTTCCACCACCATCTTTCTACCCCAGAGGTGTCCAATCTTTTGACTTCCCTGGGCCACACCAGAAGAAGAATTGGGCCATACATAACAATAAGTCTAAGGATAGCTGATGAGCTAAAAAAAAAAAAAAAAAAGGTTGCAAAACAATCCTATCATGTTTTAAGAATTTGTGTTGGGCAGCAAACAAAGCTGTCCTGGGCTAATCCTTTGCCTCTCTCCCACACCTCATACACAGAGTGGCCACAAGCCCAGACGTACCACATTGTGTTGGAACCTGTGTTTTCAGCAAAGTCCTTCAACCGACTGGCTGTTAGGAATGTGGCACAGGTGTCACTAGGACTGCTTTGTTGAACGAGCTTTCTTTGTGAATGTCCAGCAACCCTCCCTCCCTGCTTCTTTAAAAGAAGGATGGAATTCCAACAGGACATCCTGATGTCTCAAAAATAAAAAAAAATCAGAAATCAGTGTCTTGAAAGCACATCGTCAGGCTTATCTTCAGGTAACCTTCATATTAAACCATACAAAGATTAAAGACACTTTCTGTTGAACTCAGGCCTTGTCCTTCCTGTTGAGGTTGTTCAGAAGAAGGAGTGCTGACACGTTTACTGAAGCAAGGCAAGGTCTTCCAGGCGGGAAGCTGGTTTGATGACCATCCATGGACTTGTTGGGTGAACTGGCAGCTCAGCTCAGCATCCATCAGAGGTTGGCTTTCCCCCTGACTGCTGGCTCTGTGTGTGTGTGTGTGCGTGCGTGTGCATGTGCGTGTGCATGTCGGGGATCTTCTGAGTCATGGTTAGCCTCTTCAGCCTGATTGAGTTGGAAGGAAACTTCCAGATTGTTGCATAAAATGGTTTTGTGAACAGTTGTCTCCCTCCTCCCCACAGGAGAAAGGCGAGGCGGTTCATAAATGGAAATTCTAGGCAAACGACTGAAGCTAAGGACACCTCTGTGTGTAAATGTTTCCAGATGGAGACACGGTTTTCACTTCACTCTCTGCAGTGTTCACTTTAAAGGGTTATTGGGGTGGAAGCGTCGGAGCAAAGTGCATTAGAATCATTTGCCCTGGCTTCACTCCCAAGTGGGGCCTACTTACAGTTGCACAGGGAAAACACTTTCTAAAAAATAAGTCTTAATCAATTCCCTGTCATCTATCAACACGTGCTTTTCAGAAAGAAGGAAAAAAAAGAAGAAACATCTGAGGAAAACCGGGCTGAGCTGGTGGAACATCTTGCAGGGGGCTGGTCTCCTCTTAGAAAATTAAAAGGACGTGCGGGTAGCTGTTAGCAAGAGTCTGATTGTTAAGCAGAGTAACATGAAGTGGGTAACGTGGAGATACACATTTCAAACAACCTTCTGCCATTATTTGAACCATAAGGTTGTTAGGATTGTTTTCACCCTTTGAAAGGGTTCCCAGCAGAGTCACAAATTTTTTTTTTTTAAAGTCATTGGACCAACCAAAAAAATGCCATTTGGCCTATTAAAATATCCTTTGTTTCCCACCCAGCAAGTCCTCCTCTGTTTCCAACCATGATCCTCCCCTCCTTCTACGGCTTCCTGTACAAAAGGCTAGGATACCAACGACATCTGCTTGAAGCAAAAGCACATGCCTTGCAACCAAATAAATAAATAACAAGGAACAAAAGTCTGAGCACACCCTGTTGCTCTCATTCCCACCGGCTGGCTCCCGTTGGGCCTCTTGTTACTGTTAGAGTTTCTCTGAGGCCCTAGGCAAATGGGCTTCAGCCCACGGGTGATTTAGAATCTCCGGATGGTGGCTAGAATGAAGCACGGGGAACCTTTTCAACGGAAGGTATGAGCTCACTGGGTCAGACCTGTATCCTGGGGCTGAGCCGTGTACTCGGGAAAGGACGCTCATCGGCCATTGTCCAGCCATGTGCAGGGCGGTGAGAGGGCAGCGACGCCTCTCTTTGGAGAGCGGCACAGCTAATGGGATCCTAATGACAATGTTCACCCACCAGCTCTCCTGTGCCAGGGCCGTGCATTAAACAACAGGATGTGGGTTTTAAAAATGTGTGAGCTTCTGCAAGCTGCCTCTTTCAGTTTCATTGCTTTCAAGGCACTAGAAAATAAATCTAATTTATATAGTTGAAGCCCATATTTTTTTCTTGCTATGAATATGTTTGTTTGTTTTCTTTGTCATCGTTTTGTCCCATTTCAGGACTGGATTTCATTCACATGTGTGCAAGCACCAAGGTAACTGAGCCAGGACCAACATATATTTAACTGGCACATGCGATATTTACGAAGTGCGCGGCTTACGATGTGCACTAAGTAAGTTTCACTTTCTGTAACCGTGGGAGTAGGGTGTATTTATCAGCCATTACGGGCATTCCTGAAGCCACTCAAGAGCTGTCCTCTGGACTGACTTGACGGTTTTCATGAATAGGACCCAGAGATGTCAAAAGCCACAAGCATGTCATTGTGAACATTAAAGCCATTTAGTTCTAAGTTAATTTCTTTAAACAGAAGTCGTGTCATGTGAGCAGGCCATAAAATCAGGATCGAAAAACCACATCCGAATGCCCTTGTACAGAGAGGGGAGGAATGAGAGGCCGGAGAGAGGGAGAGGGAATTGGTTCTGAGTGTCCGTGCTATCTGTCACTCCCGTGTCATTCACTGTCCGTGTGTGCTCTGCATCTCAGTCTGCTCTCTTCTTTCTTGTTGCTGGCCACCTTTCCTACCCTGTCCGTTTCTCCTGCTCTGTTTGCCTTGTTTTCGCCTTTCCCCCTAACCCCCAGGATACAGACTGAGGACAGAAGACATGATGTTCAGGATTGGTGAGCAGAGAAGTATCGTAGGGGTGTTTCTGTTGTTGTGGTTGTTTTTTCATCTCAAGCTTTGAATTGTCTTTGCACTTGAGCTATGCAGATGATAAAAAGGAATTTGCTGTTTCAATTCATCGTGTCTTGTAACTCCAAGACTCTTTTCTAGTGTTTTTCACATAATGAGGGCTTTGTTGGATTATGGACTCTGTAATTATACTCACTGAACAAATACCTTGAAAGGGAAACCATTCCAAGTCACATATCAAAAGTTCAATTTGACACATATTTACTGAATGCCTAACATGCCTATGCATTTTGTTTATTCCTTATAATAACAAGATACAGTGGAATCATATTCTGTGCCAGCCCTGTGCTCCATATTGAAAATCCAAAATTAAATAAGTCCCAAGATTCCTACCATCAAGCATTTGCAGTCTAATGGAGGAGAAAGGATTATAAAAAATCAGTTGCAGGGTGACAAGAGAGGGTTCTAATAGCACAAAGAGCTGTGATTTTAAGATGATGCAAACGAATGATCTCTCATTGGAATAGTCCCGCTACAGGAAATTTGGCAATAAGACAAAGTTTTTATAAACTGAAATATTTTCCTACAACTCCACTATAAAATTGGAAACATTTTCCCACCGAAAAGCCTCCTCCCAAAATGCTGAATGCAAAACTTGAAATCACAGAAAATGCAACTATATTGTGTCTTCTTTGACCAGCTGAAAACTGTATTTTTACAAGATAATCCCTGCTTTCATGTGTAGTTTCCATCCTGCCACTCACTGTGTGTTTCTTGTAGTACTTTTCTGTTTCTGGGCTTGCCGTGACCTTGGGACTAGAAGTATTCCCTGCTTTTTCACTGGGATCTCCTCGGTCTTCTCACTCAGGCTCTGGGGCTCAGTGTCCCTCTTCCGTCTGTTGAGATAGTGACGGCAGCTGACAGTCAAACTGCGTGTATTCCAGCCTGAAATGTTTATGCGGCTTCTGATGTGTAAGATGAGTGACTTCCTATCTGTCTACATCTAGCTCAAGAATTAATTTAGGGTGAGGAATGCCTGTATTCATTCACTCGCTTAAGAAACACGTATGGACTGCCTACTATGTGCAGTCAGAAACACAGTTCCCAACCTCATGAGCTTACCGTGCGGCCCAGAAGACACAGTTTCAATGCACATTTGCTTGTAGTTGTGATGGCTTCACAGAGGCCAAGGTTTCCATGAACACGCAGTCAGAAGGAACTGACTTTGTCTGGAAGACAGCGATCAGGAAAGGCTTCCTGGAGGAGGTGATATTTAAGCTGAGAGCTGAAGGGTAATGAGGAGATTCCACTAGGTGGAGGGAAGAACAAGGCTTGGGGGCAGGAAGAGGCATGGCGGTTGGGAGGAGCTTAGAGGTCAGTGGGGCCATAGCGAGGAGAGCAAACAGGAGAGCGCCATGAGGAGGAATGAGATGATTGAGCTGATGGCCTTTGGAATCAGATTTCTTGAGTTAGCGTCCCGGCCTCACGGCTCTATCACTTAGGAACATTTTGGTTCGAAATCATAGAAAGCTGGCCTTCTTAAGGTTAACACATAACGTACAATAATATTATTGTCCCACAAAACAGAAAAGGCTGAAACTAGGCAGTCCGAGATTGGTGCAGGGCTCCGTGAGTTCATCCCAGGGCCAGGCTCTTCCCATCTCCTGCTCTGCCTGTCACTTGTCTGTTGCCTTGTCACTTCTGAGACTCGGAATGGCCCGGGCATTAGAAAGGAGCAAGATGTGGAATGCCAGGTTCTTTCATCAAAGAAGTGAAAAGCTGCTGGTGGACCTTTGCCTCCATGGCATCAGCCAGAACACAACCCACGTAGTGAGGAGAGCAGGGCAAGTGGGAAGGCCGGTCTTCCAGCTCTGAGGGTGAGAGTGGGTTAGGGAGGGGTGTTGATCTCCTTGGTAAGCAGTCTCTGTCTCTGTCTCTGTCTCTCTCTGTCTCTCTGTTTCTCTCTCTCTCTCTCTCTCTCTCTCTCTCTGGCTTTATAATCTTAGGAAAGCAACGCAACTTCTCCAGTTCCTCATCTGAAAAATAGGGACAATAAGAGCCTCCACCTCAGAGGGTTGTTATGAGGTTAACTGGAAGAATTTCTGTGCCTAGGACATATTCATTCAATGGGGCCTTTGCCATTAGGCTTGACAGACGGACACACAGCAGCGAGATCATGAAGAGCTTTGTAAGCCATGCTGACAATTTTGTGCTCATCGTGAGCGCAGTGACAAGGTATTGAGGACCTTAAGCAGGGAGGCAGCATGATCATATTGGCGTTTTCAAAAGAGCCGTCAGTGTATCCTCTCATGGATATGCTAGCCCATCTAGTTATATTGTAAAATTTTAGGACAATGCTTTGCTTACCTCTCAGATAACCTTTCTTTGAACTCTATTTTATTTAATTTTTTCCCCGACAATCTAAGTTGTTTTGAGATGTGTGACATTAGAATCAAATGCAGGTGTTTGAGTTCCTTTGATTTCGTTATTTTCAAGAACTTTTTAACTTGGGGCCATTTAATGCTTTTATCCGGATTTTCACATCTATTTGGCGGATAGCACCCCAACAGCATAGGAAAAACTTATTGCAAAGATTTTACTTTTGTACTTCACTTACTTGAACTTCTACTGCCCTACCATGAAAGGCCACAGCAAGCTTACATGCTTTGAGAAAAAAAAAAAAGTTGCAGCATTCCGTTCACACTCCCACTGGCCCTGAGGTTCTCCCACTTCCTTCCTATGGCTTTTTTTAGAAGCGAGTATGTTTTTCTCACGTCCGGCAACAAAGGATGTTTTGTGCTGCTACTGAGGTTTGTGTGTGTGACTTACTTTAGAACTCTTTCTAGAAAGTGTTGCTACTATTTGCATAGATTTAGTACAACTTGAGGTGGAGCGAAAGTCTCAGATGGCCATCTGTAGTCTGTGCGTGGATTTGTCACTGTTTAACTTCAGAGACGTTTTCCCGATGTGTTTTAAAATCATCTTATTAGGACCTATCCAAATTCCTTCAGAAGTCCCACATAAAGTCTTACAAGAAAAAAAAAAGTTTAGGTGATTCTTCTAGTACATTGTGTTTATTCCTGTATACCTAGTGAAAGAGTTTATTATCTCTCCCTTAAATATGTCTGATAGTGCCATCATGAGAGGGGGACCTGCAGACTATCAATAAGTTTTATTGATTGTCACAGAGGAAAATATGTGTAACAGTCACAGTGTCCCATGCTACAGCTATCGGGTGCCTGACATTAGGTGCTTCCATCCAATGGTAGTTCTCTGGGCAGGGAGACAAGATGAAATAAACAGAACTCAGATGGCTGAGAATTGTGCCGTAAATCCTGCGAGAGAATTTACCTTTCCATTGTCAGACCGTATAAATCATTAAAAACATACGCGGGTAGGGCTTCACCTTTTCTTGAAGAAAAATGGGGTTTACATCTCAGGTTTTGTTTCTCACCCAGGAGAAAGGTATTAAATGAGCCTCTGCAGGGTTAGACACATTTTGGTGGCCAACCTCTGCCTGCAGAACATCCCAGCAATTAATACCGGGGGTGCCAAAAACTGTATACACATTTCAGGCACTGTTATCGATGTGTTACATACACACTGATGGTCACCACTTGGAGCACCTCTTGTAATTGCGGAAGTCAAATGTGACTTGGATTCATCTTTTGTTACTGGCATATATTGAGCATCACAATTTTAATACAGCTTTTTTCCTTTCTTAAAATGTGTATACATGTTTTTGGCACCCTGTGTGTATTACAAAGAGGCGGCATTCCCTGGAGTATAGAAGTAACCATCTGATCTGTTTCGTAAACAAGATTGCTCTGCAGATAGTCTACTTGCTTTCAGTAAATAACAAGCCCCATAGTCTAGACATGAAGCGTTCCACCCAAATGGATTTGTGATTTCTCTTCTGTTGATGTTAAGGAAAGGGAGCTTGGATTCCAAGGTCAATGTGAAGTCTGAATTCCCTTGGCATTGTCATGTTAGATCAGCACGTCCCCAGTGGCTTTCTGTAGTTATTTAAGCATTGATGTTCCTCTAGTAAGGTGAATCAAAGGAAGATTTAGGAAATTAAAGTCAGTTTCTCTTAGTGTTTTCACGGAAACCAAGGGAAGCTGTGGTGTTGATGGGCTTTTTGCTCATCCTTACACATGGTGCACACTCTGTGTGTGGGTTTCTTTCCTGTGTTGAGAATCTCCTACTATCAGCAGAGCCTTTGGTATTTCTGTGCTTGGGGGATTATGCAAAATAGTGTTAAGGCACACCAGTGCCTTTGAGGAACTACATATTTATTTAAAGAGACAGATGTCATAGTGGGAGTTATGAGAGTGGGAGTGTGGGGTTGTGAGAACCCAGGCTCTCACGTCAGCACCCCAGGATGGATCCTGCCTGTGCCTCCTGACTCAGCAACTGTGTGCAATGCATTTCATGTAGTTCTTCACCGGGAAAACGGAGATAAGGAAGATGCTGCCTCACGGATTGCTGTGAAAAAGGCAGCAAGGTATGGTTGTCAAAGAACATGACCCAAACCGGGCGGCCTGAGTTCAAATCCCACAATCCCAGCTGTACTGTTTATAGCTGATAGGACTTGAGACCACTCTCACCCACTCTGTGCTTCAGTTGACAATAGAGTTGGTGCTAGTAAGAGCTGCTGTTCATCTTAGAGGAGTAGTAATAGTAAAGGGCTGAGAGGTGTCTGCACAAAGCGTTATGTAAAGGTTTGCTATCATTTTTTGTGGTGACTAGGTATCATGTGTGTCAAATATTTGCTACCTACGTAGGAGGTAACTGTTAACTATTACATTATTTGGAGAACTCAATACAATGTATAGTACATCTTTAGTACTCGATAGATTTTGGTTGACTTCATTACCAATTGCATATGTCTGGACCTGAGTGTGTGTGTGCATGTGTGTATATATGTGTTATGTGTAATAAGACAGAGAGAGAAGCACATGTTCTCCAATAATATAAGAAATTTAATTTTATGGGTCCAGGTGCATAGAAAAGAATGGATATAAACCAGGCCATACATCGAGGAGAGCGCTTGCTGTGCTATCTGGTGTTTAAATGGTTTGTTCTGTCTGTATTTATAAGCTTTCTTTTTTTATCATTGAATGCTTCTCCAACATTTTCATCTGTGGATGGAACCTCTAATACCTCATAAATCACAGGGCTAATCACTGCTGATTGTTCCTATCACCATACAAGGCTAAAACAAACTTGGCTTTGGGACTTAACTAGAAACCTAATTGATAATAATAATGCAGGAGCTCCAACTTATAAACAATTTATATTCCAAAAAATCAGTTCTACAGCAAGAATTTGGGTCTCCTAAAATACTTTTCCATACATAATGTTATAAGAGACCATTAAAATGTAGGCCTACCTATCAAATTATTCAGTATCTTAAAGGAAAAAACAAAACAAAACAGTAGGATGGACTGCCAATTATCATGTGTGAGTTGAGCTGTGTTTTTTGAATTCTAGCTAAAGAGATATCAGAAGCATCCTCCCCGCACCCTGCTGTGAAAATCCTAGGGATGATGGGGACGAGAGGATTGCCTCCTACTGGTCCCCTACTACCTTCAGTTCACTAAAGAGATATAGGAGTTTTAGGTAACTGAAGCCTCAGTTTTCCAGGCAAGTCAATGGCAGAAATAAAAGAGGGTAAGGTGAAAATAACCACTGCTATGTGTATGTACTGTGTAAAGACTGCTTTATTTATAGTGATAGAAAATTGTTCAAACCCTTGGCCTTTGTTTCATTGTCTCCTACCCTCACTGTACCCTACTCCAGTACTCCACCAGTCAACCAGGGCCATGATCCAAGGGGATAATTCCAGTTGATTCTATTAGAATTCTTCTGACCCAAGCCCGTGGTAGAAAATTAAGAGAGCTCTCAGGTGAAGACACCCCTGAAATCCTCCTTTTAGAACGGCAATATTAAAAGAGTTTGTTACGTCATTATCACCAAATGAGTCACCATTAACTCTGAATTGAGTTCGGTTTAATTGTCTTGCCAGGCCAGAAAGCCTCACTCACTAGTGAGTCTGTGTGCAGAGGCAGCCTGGGAGAGAAATGCTTGGCAGTCTACACTACTGCTTTGTTTTTCTTGCCATTGAAGATGTGTCTGTCACTTAGTGCTTCACACAGAACAGAAAGTGGCAGCAGCTTTTTCCATGATCCAAAGCTCGTAAGGTGACATCAGTTTTTGCATTCATTCAACAAACATTTCCTGAACCTTAACTGTGTTCTAGGCACTCTTATAAGTACTAGATGAAGGTGATGAAAAACAGCAATGAAAAACAAATAATTTGCCTGCTGAGGCTAAACAGATAATAAACACACATACAGGTGGCAATACAGTGTGTCATGTGGAGGAGTCACTGGAGATTAATGTCATATAGGATGGTCCTGTGGGAAGTCAGGAAGTGAGCCATGCCACCATCTGGGAAAGGAGTCCTCAGGCAGAGGGAACAGCAAGTGCAAAGCCTCTAAGCCAGCTAGGTCAGAGGCAGCGAAGGGAAATCAGTGGGAGGTGAGGTTGGAGAGACAGCAGGGGTGCCTGAGAGGGCTTTGTTGAGCACTGAAGTGATTTTCTCTTCCTCTAAATGAGATAGGACATGTCAAAGACAGCGCTGAACCAAGGGTAACCCAAAATGCGTGGCCTCTGTAACTGGAATTGCCATTTGCTGAGCTGGGATGTATCATGTCTGGCAACAGAAGAAGAAGGGGGAGGGAGAATTAGAACTTTCATTTTGGACATGTTAAGTCTGCCTATTGGACAACCAAGTGAAAATGTCAAGTAGGCAGGGGATAGGTAAGCTGGAACTCATGGGCACGGTCTGGCCCAAAAGTTTACTTTGGGTGTGTAAGGTTACAGGACTGAAAACACCAGGAAAGAAGTATGAACAAAGAAAAGAAGAGGTGAGTACGAAGGCTCTTCAATATTTCACCGTCAGAGAGTTGAAGTGGAAGCAGGAAAGGTGGCAGAGAAGTGTCCAGGGAGGGGGAAGAACACATGGGAGAAGGAGGGCACCCCGAAAGACAAGGGGAGAAAAAAGGGAAGAAGGAAAGGGTGTTGGTCCATGTTAAACTCCGCAAATAAATTAGGTAAGCCGAGGCCTGATGACTGATTATAAAGTTTGGTGCAGACCATTGGTAACTTTCAGTCACTGGTGTGATGTTCAGCTAGTTGGCTCCGGGGAAAAACACAAAACCCTCATCTGCAGCGTCTGCCAACTTCCATGTTGGCGTAAATGCTCCTGTCACAGCCAGTGTGAAGCTACAAATGTTTAATGGGTAGCTTGCAAAATTCCTGAACACTTCACCTTTGGCTCCTGCTAGCTCCAGCGCACACTGCTTTCCAAGGAGCCGTGTTGGTGGAGAGGCCGGCATTGAAGTGAATGTTCGAGAGGCGAAGTGAGAAGAAGTGGAGGCAGGTAGTGTAGACAATACTTTCGAGGAGACATACTGTGAAGAAATGAGGTGGTAACAGGGTAAGGGTTTGGTTTTCTTTGGCTTTTGGTAGGAGACACAGAAGCATGTTTGTATGCAGATAAGAACAGGGCAATTAGAGGGGAGAAGCTGACGGAGCAGGAGAGCTAGAGCGAAGGCCTGAGGCCAGGGAGGAACATGTTGTAATGCACAGGGCAGGGGTGGCTTGTTCTAACTAAAAGCATGGCTGTGTCTTCTGTGGCAACAGCAGAGAATAGAGCAGCTCTGTCCAACAGAAATGCAAGGCGAGCCACATACATAGTGTAAAAGTTCTGGTAGCCACGTTTTAAAAAGTGAAAATAAAACAAAACAAAAAACAGGTGAAATTAACTTTCATGATTTAATTTAACCCAATCGATGCAGATTGTCATGAAAATATTTACTGAATATAAACAGTTGATAATGAGAGTTTCCATTCATTTTTGATACTAAATTTTCAAAATCCCATGCATTTTGCACAAAAAGCACATCTCAGCTTGGACCTGCCCCCAGGGGTATGATCAATAGCCACGTGGCTAGTGACTACCATATCAGAGAAGGTGGGTGTACGTCATCAGTTATGGGAGTTGCCGTGTTGGTAGAAGTTTTCCCAGTGAAATAGGAAACAAGTTCATTGGCAACCAGGAGTAAGACTTGGACAGAAGGTGCTGAAAGTTTGAGGACAGAGGAAGAGGTAAGAAATGGTCATGTGGGATGGAGCCAGGAAAATATGCTGAGAGTGGTCTTATCGCCGACGGCCCACCGAGGTTAGTGGTCCAGAACTGAAGTGAGACCGGGCACTCTCGAGTGTGTGGTTTTCTTTAGCCACCTCCTACTCTGCAGGGGAGGGGGCATCTACAGGGTAGACACAGTTGGATTTAATGGGGTGCAATTAATTTTTGGAAAGCAGGTGCCCATCTGCCAATCTAGTAAAAACATGCCACAGTTTCCCCCTAGGAAACTTGACCTTTTCCCTTTCTGATCTAGGGCTTCATGCATGTGTGGACTGGGGTGGCACTACAAGCTGTTCAGAAGAGTGTGTGGGAAGAGTTTAAACACATAGTGACCTTTCTTCAGCCACTGAACTCCTATCTCAGAATTCTTTTCTTGGCAAGGTCCCCATGCTCTCCAGGGCTTGCTTAACTGAGCTCCATGGGCCCCCTCTCTTGCCTTCCAAGCCCTCGAACTGTTTGCGTGATCTGCATCTGGTATGTACGTGTGAAGACCAAAGGGGTGTGTTGAGCTGACTCTGTATTTGTTAGGGCGAGGAACCTGAAGCTGCCAGTCAACAGAACAAATTCCAGCAGCACACTGAGGTCCTTATGTACAGGGGATCGCACGCAATTCTTGTCTTCGCAGAATTCCTCTCCGTGTAATTATTCTTTTGATCATGCTACACATGAAAAGTAAAGCATCTGGGGGTATGAATCATGTTCTTGTTTCACTTGTAATTAACAACTGAGACAGGGTGAGGAGTCTGTGAGAACTGCTAGTCTGAGGGAGGTGGGTCTCTATTCTTAACTGACAAACGTGGTGTGTGTCCTCAGTGGTGTCCTCGGAGCAGACCTCAGATGTCCAATGTCAGATACACTGATCAGTCACTGTGGGTGACTACATTCCTGGGTGTGATACTGCAGTACGTGCAGTGTGAGCTTTGTCTACTGTGCACGTGGGAACACTTAAATTGTTCCTCATCAAATGAGTTAGTAAAATTGACTCCATCCAGACTTTTACTGAAATGTCACAGGAATTTTCTCACTGGCTTGATATTAAAAGGATTGAGCACTTAATCGGTACTGTGCCTTAAAGGGCTGTCAAAATGATACGTCTGCAAGGGGAGTTGGTGGATACATTCAAGAGGTAGCTCGTGTCTTCTCTTCTCTGATGCCTTCCTGGACACCCAGGCAGAATCAATCACTTGGCCCCTTGGCATTTTGTACATATTTCAACCATGTCCCTGAACATGAAAGCCCTTTCAGAACTTCATGCTTCTGCATATGATGTTTCTTCTACCTTCCCCACCTGAAAACACTTCCTTATCCTTCAAAACCCAATCAATGCTTATGAAATAGATGGATAAGATGGTTTGTAGAGAAGTGGCCTTCCCTGAGTTGATCACTCTTTCTTATGAGTCCTTGCACATTTGGGTTATGTTTCATTTTTTGCATTTATCCAGTTCTGAAGATGTATTTACCTATTGGTGTGTTTCATGAGTCTCTTAACTTTTTTCCAGCCTAGAATGGTGTTTTCTGTCCTTTTGGGTCCCTGGTGCCTAGCACAATACATGGCAAATGATAAGCCTTCACATTTCTGTTCAATGTGAAATGCAAAAAATTAAACATAATCGTGTGATTCTGGTGAATATAGAAATAATGTAAATTGAGGTCACAGTTTTATAACCCGTGCAAACTTGTATTGAAGTAAATCAACCAACTTGATGCATTTCAGATGAAACCTCAAAATGAAGATTTATTGGTTTTAATCCAAAGCAGAAGTTTATATAAAGGAGGTAAACTTTTGCCCTACACACTCAGGAATTAAACTAAAAAGAAATCTAAAAACCCATTTATAGGTCATTTCAATTTGAGGCTTCTAGGTATGTAAGAAAGGTTTATTTAAGGTTTAATAACCAAGTTTCATGTGGGTTCTTGTTTGGGAAAGAAAACTTTCACATGCCATTAATATACCGTAAATCGCGATTTACAAAAACATTCTCACATCCTGTCTAGGGTAAAATTTTAATTTGTCCAATGAACTTTCCACTGAATGAGAAAATGGTAAAATTGACAAACGAATCTAGCTGTGCACGTTTTGTTTTGGAAACTTGCTATTCCCAAAAGCTCCCTGAATTTATTTTTGCAAATTCTTGGGAAAATTCAAGAAAAAAATTGGTCTTCTGAGAAATACCTTGAGTGTTCTATTTTGTGTGTCAAAAGAGTATTGGATTTCTTGTTGATACCAGTTTCGCTGACTTTTTAATGTCTTTTTTCTTTTTCTTTTTTTTTAAATTCATTTTTATTGTTAGACTTATTGGGGTGACATCTGTTAGCAAGGATTACATAGGTTTCAGGCATACAATTCTACAGTGCATTGTCAACTTGATGTATAGTAAGTTCACCACCTAATGTGACTTCTCTTTCCATCACCTTATATTTAGCTTCCCCGCCTCCTCTCCCACCCCCTCCCCTTTCTCCCTCCCTAACCCACTCATCCCCAAGTCTTTTTTCTTGTACTATGCATTGTTTCTACAGTTCAGTATGTACATATGGTATTAATTTGACATCACATTTTAAGATATCTTGTGTTCCTATCTTTCAATTGGATAAAATAGGGGTATATGTTTTTTTTTAATGTTTTGTCTGCATCTATCTCACTTGCTTAACTGTGTCTTCCAAATAATTGGAATTTCGTATTGCATGAAACTGCATGGATGGATGGGTGCATGGGTAGACAGGTGAATGGGTGGATGTTTGATCCATCCAGTGCATATGCTCTGAGACTCCAGGTGTTTGTTGGGTGCAAGTTGCAGCTTTACTACCTACTAAGGCTCTATCTAGCCCACAGCAAATTAATGATCTAAACCTCTATTTATTCAAATATGTGTAATATAGTAACATAAGGTTGTGGGGATAACATGAAGTAATACATATAATGAACTTTGATTCACAAATGGTGCATAGTGAGTGCTCTGAAATGTCACCTAATGTTATTGCTATTATTAACATAACAACAAATGACTTTAACCAAATAACCCATTTTGTTAAACTGTAAGAGTAAGTCATAAAAGGGGTAAAAATTAGGAATGTGCTGATTGTAGCACATTTAGGAATGAATACCAATATTTTTCTAATCACTGCAGCTCAGGCTCTTCTATCCATAAGAATGCGAAGAGTACAATACCCGGAAGCTTCTTTTTCTCCTTACAGAAGGGCAAGCATGGCTCAGATTCGCAGACATTCTCAGGCTTCACCATGACACAACAACCCTGTCTTATTAAAGCACCGCCACTTGGTACAGTTTAAAAAGTCTGTACATTCTAGGTACGCGTTCTTCAAGGACGTCTTTCCAGGATGCCACCGAGGCTCGGAGCGGCGTGATAGTATTTCAAAAGGTCTGAAATGGGGTTAGTCAGGATCATTAGGGAGCGCAGCTTCACGATTTACCAGTTTTTGCTCCAGACATCTCTCGGAGGAAGAAACAACATGCTTTTTTTTTTTTAGGCAAAGGAATCAGCGCCACTGAGGTCTGCCCTTCTTCGTTTCCCAAAGAGAAGTTCCTCCGCGCAGAGGGGCGGCGGGGGCACTAAAGGACTTACTTGGGTCCTGCTCACAGAAGGATGGCTGTTTGCAAGGCACTTTCAGCTTTTCTCATTAACGCTACTATCTGGGTGTCCCTTCTTGGCGGCGTGGGGTGCACGCCACTCGGAGACTGATGAGGAAATGCTGTGGCTCCCTCAGGGGATGGCTCCAGCAGGGCCTGGGCCTTGCGGCCAAGATCCCGCTCGGCGCGCGCGCGGGGACACGCGCAGCTTGTTGGGACTTGAGCATCGCCTGCTGCTTTTTCTCTGGCCCGTTTCCGTCGGTGCCGAGCCGGCCTTTTCGGGCAGGAAGCGCCTGCCCTTCAAGGAGCGCCCGCACTTCCCGACAGCCGCCCCTCCCCCACCTCGCTGCTGGGCGGCCTTCCCGCGGGCCTGCAGGCTGGCCGCGCCTTCGCCCTGCGGAGGTTCGCGTTTTAAAAATGTCTCCTTTTGTCAACTTGAGATGTTCCAGAATTTAAAAGCGGAAAGGAAGAGAGGAGTACAAGGAAGCTATTAAAGATATATTAAATAAACTCTACTGGGAGCAAGTGTGTGTGAGAGAGAATATGTAAGTTTTGCAAGGGAAGTTTTGGTGATTGCTTATTTTAACAAAGAGGTTTGTGTGTGTGTGTGTGTGTGTGTGTGTGTGCGCGCGCGCGCGCGTGCGCGAGTGTGTGTGTGTGTGTGTGTGTGTGTGTGTGTTTTCTCCCTGAACTGGAGAAGCAGATGTTTAAAAGAGACAGGCAGGAAGCAGTTTTGACAAATGAAAGCATTTTTGATTGAATTCATGAGCTAAAGTTTCCTGCCAGTAATTCATTCAACCCTAGGCTACATAAAAGAAAACCCCATATAATTGAATTTTAATCGCCTAACTTTTTAACATATAACCAGAACAGGCAAGCGTAGCTGCCACAGGTAAAACTGAAATAATGCTGCAAGCTGGTTTTAGAGTATTATTTATTGGGAGTTTTAAAAAATTACGATACCCCTGCGTGGTACCACTCCTCCTTAATCGGGGCCTGTGTGCCCACGGCTATTCCTTATTGTCTGTGTAAGTTAAAATCCTTCCTGCAGAATTTTTTTTTCTCTTTAAGCTGTTTTGTGAGCAGGTGCAGATGGCTTTTCATAAATGGAGCCAATGGAAACGTTTTGTTTCAGCCGGCAGAAACTGAGGTTTAAAAAAAAACCAAAACGCACAACTGTGTTTTGTGCTGTGTCTATATAATTCAGCTGGAAAATGTTTTCCCCGTTTGATGATGAAATCTGCCACCTCTATTTCTTTCTCTTAATGAATTTGGTTTGTTTACAGCCTTAAGGAAATCTTGTCACTAACATCCCACCCTCCACACTCCTCCAGTACTTTTTTAGTCTGACGATTTCACAACCCAGGCCGTTGCAAAAGAAGAGTAAAGGGGCATTTTTCTTTTAAACCCCTGGAGATTTTTAAGAACTTTTTTTTCCCCTTTCCTTTTTCTTCGCTGTGTACTCAAGTAAACAGTTTCAGGAAGATTCAAAATGTTGAGGTCGTTGTACCTTTTCATGAATAGAACATGAAGTAAGTTGATTTTCTTAGTTAAGTCTCAGAATATTAAACGAGGCAACAGAAAGTGGGGAGTCAATGCATCCTAAAAATCTTGGTTTGGTGCTTGTGCTATTGTGTCCTCCAGTGAAACAAAGTAAAGACCGAACGACTCCTTTGGCATGCAGAAGGGTCTAGTGGCCATGGCGATGATGGGCTTTAGTTTTCTGCTCCAATTACACCACGTGGGCACTAATGCAAGCCCATTAACCAAGTCACCATACACGAAAGCCAGGATTGCTCTGATCTGTAGGACCCTGAACTGAACAAAACCCAAATATCGATGTTGTGACTGAACCAAAACATGTCGAAAATTGACCTAGTCAACTATTCTAGTTCAAACCAGAGCAGTCCTTAAACATATTTTCTAAAATGATGGGAAAAAAAACAAAACTAGAACCTCAAAAACATTCTGCAGACCTAACTTGAAGCAAACCGAGAACCCATTGGTTTGGACATTTGCGCCCCTTCTGGAATCCCAGCAGGAAATGGAGGGTTTGGACTCTGCTCTGATGTTGACCGTCTCCTGGATGACTGTCCCAGGGACGTGGACACAGGCAGCAACTATTAGTGGGCAATGCCTGTTATGTTGTCAGACAGAGTCAGGGGGCAGGCTCCCTCAGCCTCAACTCTGCTGACACTTTGGCCCAGGTAATTCCTTTTCGTATGGGGCTGTCCTGTGCACGGTAGGACGCCTCGCCAGTTACCTCCCCCACCCCAAGTTGTAACCATCAAAAATGTCTCCAGACATTGCCAGGTATCTCCTCGGTGGGGGAAGGCGGGGTCGTCCCCCTGTTGAGAACCACTGGAATAGGGAAACAGCCTTCTGAGTGTTTCAAAAAGGGTTTTCCAGTAGTCGTGAAGAGAAAAACTGTACACTTATCTACCCAGAAGGATCACCTAGTAGAAAATTTCAGGGTTGATTTCTGTAGCAAAGCAAGAAACCCTTGATGTTGGAAAGACCATGTACTATTGTGAGGCAGAACTAGTGAGAATATTTGTAAGTTATTGGAGACATTTATAAATACACACTTTTCTAAAAACTTTACCTCACACCAACATATGGTGTTGGCGAGAAAATAATTCCAGAATCTTCTGACCGCACTGCAATCACTGCTTATGTTCACATGCTGCCTAAAGCTGCGGAAATGGTTCGACACTTTGTCTGATAGTGTTTCTAGCTCACAGTGTAGGGAGATGCTGTTTGGTCCGGGCTAGCTACGTACCCTACGGTGGATTATGTTGTCTATTAGCATGCTATTTGGGGAATATTAGACATAATAATGACAACTTTTTTTGGTTTGTGTCTACATAGTGTATGCCTTTGAAATGAAATGTATCATTATCCTGTGCCTCAGTGAGACTTCTCGCTTTTCTGTAGTATAACAGCACCCTTCCCTTGGCAGTTTTCATGTGGTAGGAAAACTCATTTCTACATGAGAGCGTTATTTGAAACTGTGGGTTTTGCCAAGATTATAATGTGGTAATTACATTTAAAATTGAACTGTGCCAGAGCATCACAAAAATAACAATAAATCCACTAAATATATAACACTGACACGGGCAGTTTCTCAGCTTTTCTTAATACTGTGAAAAAACAAACCAAATTTTCTATTTTTGTCGGTGAGGAAAACCTGGGAAAAGAATAATCACAGTATAAAATTGAACAGTTAATGGAGTTTTCCAAATGGTTTATTTTAATGGTGATTTAGCATTCCAAGACACCGACCCGTAGCTTTTATTTAGCTTTTGTCTTTAATGTAGATTATAAATCAAAGTGCAATATAACAACAAAGAAGAAAGTTATTGGTTCATATTTCCTCATAGACTGCAACGAATGATTACGCCTATGAAGCCAAACTAACAAGAAACACTCTCCTCATCTCACTCGATCACCGCAACCACTTTGTTGAGAATCAGTAGTTTTTCCTCTTTGACCAATAAGAAAACTGCAGCTCAGAAATTATGAGAAAACATGGGCAGCTGTGGTAGTGGGCGGGGGGAGGGGTCAGGGAGTGTGGAATACTGATACTGGAGAACTTGCTGGATACGTGCAGCACTGACCACCAGCAAGCCATCCTGCTCTAAGACGTAGGTGCCATTATTCTGTTTTCTTGTAGTAAAACACAGACTCCAAGTGGAGACCACACGTGGACAGTTTCCAAGTAGTAGCCCTTGAATTTTGAAACCAGGGCTTGTGTCTTTGTCTTTTCCTTGATTCTCCTTTCCTTCAAAAGCATGCAGGAAACTAAAGGTCTATCAATTCACACTTAATGTATCAACTCTTAATCATGAAAAAAACATAATCACATTGTATATGGCCTCAGTTTGGGGAAAAACTAAGACTTGCCAAGTTCTTGATTCTGTCCCAGGCATCTGCCCTTACTTGGAAATGGACCCAAACCTCCAAAGTCTTAGTATCACTCTGTTCTGGGCTTCCTGAGGAGAGCTGCCTTAGAGAAACGACAGCACGGACGGGGCTGTCCTCCAACAGCAGTCAACCACGATGCACTTCTATCTCTTCTACTGCCATCACCCAGGAAAAGAAAATTCACCTCAGTAAGCTGCAGCCTAGAACCTTTTCCATCTCCTTCCAATGTGTGAAGTCATCCACACCTAACACTCTCTGCCAGCCATTTGGAGAATGCACAGCATCTGCTGTGTGGCAGACAGAAGGGCTGTGTGTTCAAATGTGGGAGGTTAAGTATTCAATACATCAGTTCTCGCATTCTTAAAACTGTTAGCATGATTTACATCTTTTGCTGCAGTCGTAGTTGTGTCAACCTGTCTTACTCCTGGCCAGCCAGTCTGTGCCTTTTAGGTTTAGTCCTGGTGTCACATGCTATTTCTGGCTTGGACCTTGGCCAAAATACCTCTTCAAGATTCTCTGTTTTCTTCACAGTCTCCTGAAGCCCAAATTTGCTGCTTACTCCCTTGGGCAGTGACCCTTCAAAAAGCCCTATTAACTTCCTTCCTGCTCAATTCTGTTTCTCCAAGAAGCTTCCATCAACTACAATCCATCAGTGACTCAATAATTTTCTACTCCATTTTGTGAACAGCTTCTTTATCTGACTGGCTCTGTTCGTACTAGACACTTGAATAAGTCTCATTTCTTGATTATTCTTCTAGTAATCTCTGACTCATTAGAACGTTAGCAGACCAATGTCGTATGATCTCACATGTGAAATCTAAAACCCGGAACTCATAGAAACAAAATAGATTGGTGGTTGCCAGGGTCCGGGGCAGTAAGGGAAATGGGTGATGATGGTCAGAAGGTACTAACTTCCATTTGTAAGGTAAGTTTTGGGGATCGATTGTACAGCTTGGTGGCTACAATTAACAACTCCATAAGGTGTATAGAAAGTTGGAGGATACCAGGAGGTTTTGAGACTCAGTGGCTCCAGCCAGTATGTTCTTCCTAATCAATGTTATAAAGAAATGACATTGAACAAGGACATTATTTGAGGACCTGCTGTGTATCAAATCATCCCATTGCACACTTCAAATATGCACAATAGTAAATGGAAATCATATCTCAAGAAAGCTGAGGATAAAAATATGAGCAAGTGTGTCTCAACAAAGAGTATCTAAAAGGGAAGTTGTGTCTGTAGCAATAATAGCTACAATGAAACCTAACGTTGGAAAGAAGTTACTGGTCCAGTAGCTCAACCTAAACTTCTCTGTGGGGGAGTTTAGCACAGTGATAACCACAGCAGTTGTGGAAATGCCACTGTGGAGACTGCAAAGCTTGGACTCACCATGGAGATTTCGTTCGAAACTGGGTTCTTTTTTCTTTGGTCTCCCAAATTATTTCCAGAGGTTAGCCACTTCCAGAAAAGAAAGAAAAAAAGATTTCCTACCACTTGGAAGTAAAGAATGTGCTATTTGTCATGAAGTGTTAACATGAATATTCCTTGGCTTAGTTTTGTTTTGTGTCTGATGAACTTATTATGGTTCCTCTCCTTTAAACAAACCCATCCCTGGTTTCCTATGGGAGGTGTCCAAGCATGAAATGCTTAAATCAAACTTGATAATAGTGTAAATAACAGTTTTATTGTCTCTTCCATATTAATGAAACCCACAGCTAAACAACTAAAGCTCTGTACTAATTGCTTGTCCTCAGAGCTGGGTATTTCAGGTCTAATTCTCTTTAGAACACAGCTGGCATGGAGTGTTCAAAAGCTTCTTTTGTTACTTTAACCATTTATGTACTAATTTGGTGGCATGGAAGGCATTAGGCCCTGTCCAGACAGGCAGTACAGAGCAGAATATTGAGCAATTTTCTGAATTTTATCAGTGTAATAAGTCAATTTGGTTGATGTTTCTAGTTAAAAAAACAGATGTCTGAGTTGTCAGGATGCATCCAAACAAAGTGTTTGTTGAAATAAACATTAGCTTAGCAGATTCCCTTCATGCAGAAGCATTCTAAACAATGAGCAAGGTGCAAAATTTGGAACTCGATGAGCCTTGATGAAACTAGGCATGCTGTAAAAGATTATGTAGTTTTCCAAGTGGGTTACGTGCACAGTCATACTCAATACATGATGATTATTATAATGAATAGAGGGATGAATTGTTAAATTTTGTAACCATTTTGGCCGGTAGTGGATCAGTTAGTTAACTTATACTCTTACTATGTGTGAATTCTGTAGGTATCTTTCCTTATTTAAACTAGCTCTCCTTTTACATGTTTAGGTATCCAGCCATGCAAGTGATGGCTAAAACAATCCCTTTCATTTGGGTTTGAGATTCCATATATATTTATTAAAATTGTCCCATTTGGGGGTTTCACCTTTATTATGTCTTTGCTATTGCTTCTCTAAAAGCTTGATCTGTTTTCGCCCGCAACCCAGCTAACAAGCTACGTAACCGTTCAATCAATGTGAAAACTGCGACTGATAGAAAAGAAGATGTAAATATTTATTGGCTGTTTACTGTGTACCTAACAGTTTGCTAGCTACTATGGAAAAGAGCTTCACTCATTGAGAACTGACACTCTAATTGGAGAAAAAAAAATAAAAACAGTTCAGAAACAATTTTAAAGAAGAAATGAAATGTATTATGTGGCACAGGCTATTAGAACTCAGGATACTAAGGTGTTAATTGTGTGGGATGAAGAGTAAATCTCAAAGGAGGTCAGGAAGGTAGAGATCAACATGGGCTGAGGTCATTCAGGAAGACTTTCAAAACAAACCAACAATATTTATGAGCCTCTTCTATATTCAAAGCATTGTGGGGGCTAGAGAGAAGTGTGATCACAGAGATGGGGCTTGAGCGGGATCTGAGAGGATGAAAAGCATACTGACTGGCCAAGAAGAGAAGAGAAGGTAAAATACTATAAAATACAGACCCGGGTGGGTGGGGGAGGCAAGGGAGAGCCACAGCTCTGATAATCAGCTTATCATCACGGCTTTGTCTCTGAAACTCCTTAGACTGATGCAGATATGCCAGCTTAGATTTTTTTTAATCCATTTTGGCTCATGCTTGGTCTGCAAAATATTAGCATCCAGTTCAGAGGTTTCTCTGTTAGAAAGAGAGAAAAGCAAATAGTGCTGTTCTTTGGAATGTGGAAAGATGATCTAGCAGAAATGATAGACGGTGCACAGTAATGCCTTTTTCTTGCAAAGAGAGGCACAATTAGAAACAAAGGTGCCAGCCCAACAACGTAAGGGATGCACAGAGAACGCAGCATACAATAGAAGATGGTTATGAGAAGGTGGCAACCAACCTCTGAATGTCATTTGTGGGGTTGGTTCTGCCTGAGTTTTATAAAAACTCTCAAGTGGCTCCATTAGGTATGGTGGCCTTTCTGTTTTGAAACAATGTTTTATTTTTTGTTTTGTTTTGTTTTGTTTTTGGGTAGTTCCCTGGCTGGGAATCGAACCCAGGCTGCAGCCTTAAGAGCGCCAAAGCCTAGCCACTGCACCACCAGGGAACTCTGAAACAATGTTTTAGAGTGAATGAGCATTCATTATTTCTAAACTCCACGTGAGCTTGCTCTTATTCAAAGTCTCCTGTTATGGAGACCAAGAAGCAATTCTTTCTGGTTCAGAGACTCGATGATACCCCCAAACACCTTTAGTTTTGTCCGGGAGAAAAGAAATGAAAGAAATATGTTTATTTGAAAGGTAACAGACGTTCTGGTTTTGAAAACACAGTCATCAGCATCGAGGGCTGGCGCATTTTTGGCATCTATTTAAAGCTCTTTGGGTGATTTTGGTTTAAAGGTAATGAAGTATCTCAAGTGTTTTATTTTGTCATGGTTGCAACTGTGAAAGAACTTTGGTGGTTGTGGAGAGTTTGGGACAGACTATTCTGGCTCTATTATCATTTCTTTGATTTAGTAATCTTATGATGTGTGTCTAGAGAGAAATGGTATCACGTAGACACGCCCATAACACTCAGTTTGTGACAACGCACCATCCCATTCTGCCTGAAGCCAGGAAGTTTTGCCTTGATCTTCTGCCATCCCTGGGAAGGGCTGTGTCGGTGTGAGGACTCCTGCCGTTTCTCTCAAATCCGGGAACTGTGGCAGAGAGGGAGCGCTCACTTACCGCAGACACGACAGAAAAGAGCATTTACGTCTGGCAAAGGCAGCGCCGTGCATCTGTTCTGGGAGAGTGCGGGCCAGATGTACCACCTTGTCTAGAACAGATCTTGCTGCTGTTTACATTCTCTCTCCAGCTCTAATCTGCACAGCTTTCTGGAACGTCTGAGATTCGGTAGGCAGAGGGCATCACTTGGTTGTTACGTGCTTCAAATGATGTGAAGCAAACTGGGGTTTGGAGGAAAGGCCTGTTTTCAAATTGATAGGGATTTCTTTTAAAAATTCGTATTATGAGGCAAAGTCTTAACCCCTTTGACACAGACGTTTAGGAGGAATTAGTAGGGGACAGATGATCACCTGGGCTAACCACCTTGTTTAGGTAAGAAGTCAGCCTTAGAAAACTGCTTAGTTGTCCAAGGTCATAAAGCAGTTTGCTGACAGCATGGAGTCGAAAATCCAGGCGTCGGGACGTTCAGATTAAAGAAGTGATACCAGAAGGAAATTATTCCTCTAGGTCAGTGGTTCCCAACCTTCTTCCACTGTGAACCCCTTTTAAACCCATTTCTCTAAATTGTACCTATTGTTTTTTAAAAACAATATTTTAAAATACTGACACTTTTGTTCAGTGCCTATCTTAATGTAAAATAGTGGAAATGAGATAATATGTTAGGGAAGAAAAGTTACTACACTAAAGGTACAAACCACAGATTTAATTTTACAATATTCATAACAGCTAAATATTGATAATGATGGTCAAGTATTTAATAAAATTTTATTATTAATAATACTTATTTGTGTTATCTGAAAAGTTTGTATTATTTGTTGTGCAGATCACTAGCCAATGGAACATTGTTAGTGAGTTCATTAAGCTTGCTTTGATGCACTTAGTTTCTTGCAATCAGGCTCAAAAGATGCAAGATATAGTCTTAAATCTAGTCTTTCATTAAGCTTGTTGCAGTTCTTATTTTTTTGTGAAGGAAGGTGTAAGAAGAAAAAGCTCTCTCCACTAGTTCAGTGTCAGTAAATGGCAAGAGGTATTTGAGTGCCTTCTCACTGAGCAGTTCATATTCCTCACTGACATCTACCCAGAAGGTAATAAGATGCTTTCTTCTAAAATCAGAATTTAAAGAAGAATCGGTTGGAAGTTCGATTAACTGCTCTTTTTCATTGATTGATGGTTTAGCTTCTTTGAAGAATTCTTCATTGAAAGGATCTGCAATCCAGTTGTTTACTTTTCCACATTGAGGGGAAGTACTTATAAAAGGACACTTGAAAACCTTCCAAGTGACTTAAAATACTCTCTTTCATGTTTTGGGATAGGTACAAGTCATTCTCAGATAAGAAGTTGTACAGAGTTTCACAAACTTCAAGCTAACTTCTTTCAATACTTGCTTTCCAAAAGTACAGTAGTGATTGAGCTGTTTCGAAGTTCCAAATTGAGTTTCTTTATTTCTGGAAAAATATATGATAAAAATGCAAGACTTTGAAGCCAATCACTGTCCTGAAACTTTGGAGCACGAGGGAAATGATGGTCTTCCAAAACATACCTGAACTTTGGGAGGGGAAGCTAAATATATGGTGATGGAAAGAGAACTCACACAGGTGGTGAACTTATACAACAAGTTGACAATGCACTGTAGAATTGTACACCTGGAAGCTATGTAATTCTTGCTAACAGATGTCACCCCAATAAGTCTAACAATTAAAAAAAAGGAAAAGAAAAAAATAATACCTGGACTTTATGTCTAAGTTCAAACATCCATGTAAATACTTTGCCTCAAGGTATCCCCCCTTACCTACGTGTGCAAAAGTAATGTGCTGTGAATGCTGTTCATTTCTTCACATGGTGCTTTAAATAAGTTTTGTAGTTGTGACAATAAAATTTACAACTTTTACAGCCTCATCAAGAACATTTTTCAGTTTACTAGGAAAAGGCTTGGATGCAAGGCTTTGTCTATGAATGCAGCAGTGACTCCATGGTACATGGGGAGCTACTTCTTTCATTTGGCCAAGTAGGCCTGTAAAACAACCTGACATAGGCTTGCCTCCATCAGTGCATACACCACAACAATTTGACCAATTAATGTCCTTTTCAATGAAATAACCATTGATAACATTAAAAATATCTTCCCCTGTAGTATGCTCTGTCAATGGGCAAAAAACAACAGGTTTTCCTCAATTTCATTTCCTACCAAGTACCTTGTGATGACAAGCAAAATAGATAAATCAACATCTACACTTCCATTGACCTAATAGAAAAGAATTTGATTTTTCTAATTCTATCTACTACTATAGCTTCAACATTGTCACACATTTCCTGAATTCATCGAGACACTGTATTGTTTGAAATAGAGATAGTGTTGATTTTGCAGACATGTTCTTCCCCCAGACATACAAAAAACCATATCCTTAATATAAGGAGAAATTAAATCTTCAGCTATGGTGTGGTTTTTACCACATTTAGCTATGCGATAAGCAGTACAGTATGAAGCCTCAACTGCATTGTTATTGTCTTTCTTTCCTGACATCATGTATGAAGTAACAGTTGGACACTTTTCTAAGCACCAAAAATAATATATTTCTTTGTTTTTATACATAGGCTGTTTAGTTTCTAAGTGTCACATGAGTAGAGAGAATTCATGCAACTGTTGGATCATATTTTCCCATACACAGCACACAAAGGCTTCGGAGAGCCATCATCCCTACAAATGAAAACCCATATTTAATAGACTCTTCAGAGTATTCCCTTCCTTCTGTGTAGTATCTGAGGCCACACCTTGTCACTTACCTCCTGGTGTGGGTGTACTTATAGCTGCGGACGCGTGTTGAGAAGTACTTGGTGATGGGTTATCATCCACATCAAGTTTGGGTTTTTTAACCATTCCTGTTTTCTACCACTGATCCATAACTGACACCCTTAAAAGTCACTGACAATAATAACTGAAACTAAGTTAAACATTAAATTAAAAAATGACTTGAAAAGAAACATGATTAAAGACAACACACTCAGTAACTAAATTGATCAAAAAGTCTGGCTGTGGATGTATTTGTATTGTATGTTTGGGGAACATACAGAAACATTGCAAATGGATTGTTCTGATACTGTGCGTGATGATTGGTAGAAGAGCTGTTGGGGGAAGGGTTCATAGCCACGCCCTCACCCATCATCATTGGCTAATGTGATCTAATTTTGAAGTGTTTCCATTAACGGTGATTTAAACTTAACATTTATTGTTCCCTAACTAACATTTTTCATTTTTTTAGTTTGCTTGTTTTTTTGCCATTACTGGTTATTTTTTGAATATCCCTGAATTGATACTCTAGACCAGGAGACAGCAAACTTTGTCTTTAAAGGCCAAATAGTAAATATTTTAGGCTTTTGGGCCATATGGTTACTGTCAGAACCACTCAACTCTGACCTTATATCCCAAAGCAGCCATAGACAATGTGTAAATGAGAGTGTGTCTATGTTCCAATAAAACTTTATTTACAGAAACAGGAGGGCAAATTTGGCACCGAGGCCATAGTTTGCTGACCTTAGCTCTAGATCTAAAGAAGGAAAAGCAGCATGAAATCTCTTTGGGAGCTTCTTTATGAGTCACGTACAAATTTGATCTATCATGGAGAATGTCATTTTTTCAAAGGCCCAGAAGGTGCTGTTTGTTAGACAAGATTGTTCTGTCTCAGGCAAAACTGACTGTTTTTGTAGCTTTCCTGAGAAAAGGTTGTTTTTAAGAATTTCAAAATATTGAAAAGTCATTCTTTAGGACTGTCCTAATGTCACTACTGTTCCACTTAAATGTGGAAGATTTATGTTTCTATATGCTTTTCAGAAATTAAGTACACTCACAACAAAGGTCTTATCACTGTTGGATTTTGTTAACTTGAATAATCTCTTAAAAATCTAAGCACATGTCTTTTTTTTTTTTTTTTTTAGAATCAGGATTCCAAAGAGTTTTTTAGTTTAATGGCAGATAAGAAATGGAAATGAAATACAGCTTTTCTAAAAGATATCTTTTTGTTGTTGTTGTTAAATTACTCTTAGACCATAAAGAAAGCTTGAAGTTTTTTAAGTGTGTGTGTGTGTGTGTGTGTGTGTGTGTGTGTGTAAGAGAGACAGAAACAGAGAGAGAGAGAGAGATCTTTAGGAGGCAAGTCAGAAGGGTTACCTACATTCATAATTGTATCTGACCTCTAATGAAAACTTCCTTTCTCATTAAAACTGCTTGGTGCCTACGACATCCTGGAGTTAGATGAGTGTACACTTGCTACGGCAAACTTCTAGGGTTCTTCTATTCTCTACTCATAAATTGTTTTAAAAGTGATCCTTTGGGAAGTATATTGTTTTTGCTGGTCTCAATCCAGAAGCAAAACTTAAATGGAGGATGGAAAGACACACAGAGTGGGATGAAGGCATGTGACTGAGCCAAAGAATGGGGAAAGGGGCTGGGGTTCTAGTGTTGGAGACACACCTGCCAGCATTTCATCTGAGCAAGTGCAGACTCCCCCATCTGCCTGCCCCCCACTTTCCTCTTTTCTTTCTCTTACCCCCTCCCCTTTGCTGCTCTTCACTTGCACCTTTGCCTACCTCCAGATGCTCATGTGGCAGAGGAAAGAGCAAACTGTCACAGTTGACATGGGAGAAAATCGTTGGAGTTCTTGTCGATTTCCTTCTTCACTTAGATATTACAAAGAAGGGGGGAAAGCTCATAAATATCTCATGTTTTCCTATGACCAATGTTGCATTTTCAAAGATAAAAGTTTTACCCACCTGTAAAGATGATTTGGAGAGTAATTGAAAGGAAAGTTATCAATTCAAATGTTTCATGTGTTAGGAATTAGCTGCCGGAAAGCCTCACTTGCTGTGGTCATGGTCATGGTAGTCTCTAGAATAGGCATGTCCGACCTGCGGTCCAGGACGGCTTTGAATGTAGCCCAATACAAATTCTGAAAACATGATGAGATTTTTTTTTGTGACCCTTTTTTTAGTTCATCAGCTATTATTAGTGTTAGTGTATTTTATGTGTGGCCCAAGACAGTTCTTCCATTGTGCCCCAAGGAAGCCAAAAGGTTGGACACCCCTGGGCTAGAACAAATGTAGGACAATAAATAACTTAACGCTAGCATTCATAACTTGCTTTTCTTTTGGTGATATTACTTTTCTTTTTTCTTCTCGGGTTGCTTTAAAAGTTTATGTGAATTATCTCATTGCATAAATGATGGTATTACAATAATTGGTCTTTAAAGGTAAATAAGCAAAAGGTTAATATGCTTCTTCTGAAATTAGGCACATAATAGAATGTTGGGCTCCATTTTATTTTTGTTTTGTTCATTAGTGCTTATAGTTCAAAGCCTAAATAAGAAGACATGTTTCTTACTTTTCTCATCAACCTCCAGGTTTTTTTTTCTGAAGGGAGAAAAAGGTTGGCATGTGGACCCATCTATAGTTCTAAGACTCTAATATTGTGACCCAGCATTCTGGCCTCCACATCTGTAGACCCATGTCCGTCCTCCGGTTACAAATTCCCTTCTCCCCTCCACTCACCTACATCCCACCCAGACATCAAGTCCTCTCTGAAGCCCATAGGCCTTTAGCAATCTCTCCTTGGATAATTGCCCACCACAATGATCCTTACTTTCTCGGAATTTCTGGAGCACTTTTAGCTCATGCCAAACAATTCCTCACTTAATTATACACTATCTTGGATCACTCTCTAGTGGTTTAAAGCATAGTGTTAAGAACATCATCTGTTCAGCCGTTTGAAGAAGAGGCACATGGCTTACGGGGAGCCAGCTATGTGATGTTCTGGGAAGGCCGCAAGCACCCATCGGGAGGGATCGTCCTGGGGGATTTGTGAAAATCTCACTCTGGCCGTCAAACTCACAAGTACGCCGAATGACTGGAGTGTTAGCAGACCACGCATTGCTACATCAACCAGAGGCAGCTCACTTTCACCGGATTCGTGCATGCTGATTAGAAGGCCAGTTTATTGGTTTTCAGTATGAAGTGTAACTGTCTGGTGTAACTAGACTCTTAAGTCCTCAGGCCAATGCATCATGGAGCTCTGAGTAAGCTGCGTGAGTCCAATTATAACCATCAGAACTCTTAGCATGAAATCAATGCAGAAGTGCTAGTGAGATTATTTGACTGCTCACAGGATCAGAACAAGGAGACTGGTGGGACAGTGTTACCATCAGGATATTCCTACCCACAGACAGGGCGTGTCCTTTGGTGGGAAGAGCTTGGCCACTAGACAGTGCTTACTTGGATGATTACTCTGTGACTCTCCCAGTGATCCCAGGAGTGACCAAGCTTCTTTCCTAATGGCAACTGTTTTCATACGCTCTTAATTATAGCTAGTTAGTTTCCAGTTAAATCTTAGTCTTTTGTAGTTGATTTTTTTTTTCATCTCCACTCTGTTCCTGTAGCGAAATCTCATTTCTGTCATTCCCAAGTTCTCAGGATACCTCTCAGTTTTGCCCTCTTTTACGTCCTACAGTAGGTACATTAAATATTGAATGATTCATTCTCTCTCCAGTTCTAGTATGAAACCCTTAGTGGCATAGACTATACATGTATTTACTCAGTATTTAAGAAACAAGCATGTTTAGCATCTACTCTGTTGCAGCATGACGGAAGTTAATGGAGATACAGAGATGGATAAAACACAGTCCCTTTCCTTAGAGACTTCACATTTAAAGGACAGATGTGTAAAATACGTACAATAAAGTCTTTGGGGTACAAACAAATGGTGGGACATTAAAGAGGAAATAATGGATTTTATTTGTGGACATATGGAGAGTTCATAGAGAAAGGTATTGATTAAAATCCCTTACAGATTGCCTTAGCGATCAAGTCAGATCATTAAAATCTTGACCTCATGCTCATTCATGTCTTTTCACTCGTCATTAAATGCTCACGCCTAGTCTAAGTTTGGAATGAAAGTGTCACAAGACACATCTTTCACTATTTCCTGATTTACTAAACATGGAAATGAAGCTCAGGAGCTGAGCATTTAGTAATCTCATGTGACCATGAGAACATTAAATGAGGAAGGAAGTGCCAAAGTGAATGCACTGAGCTCTTACAAAGCTCCTATCTGGGTAGAGAAGTGGGGTTTCAATTAGCCAGGCAAGTGTCACATCTATTCTGCAGACATCACAGCATATGAAGCTTAGTATCATCCTATTTCCTGACAGCCAACCCCAAAGATATATGAGAGCGGTCCAGAACGTATCCAGCCATGTAACCGTTCCGGTTATATTGACAATGGCTGGATTTTTCTGAACAGCCCTTGTATATGGATGAAATCAGAGAAACTGGGGACTCTATATAGATCTTAGATTGACCAAAACTGAATCAGCATAATCTAATGTTGGCAATCTTGAAAATCTGGAAATCCAAAATACAGACGTCCTATATGCTTTTTAGTAAATAATTTAGTAACTCTGTGTATTCATTTATTCATCTGAAGAAAGAGCTAGTATGTCTAATCTTAATCTCTGCATATAGCATGCATGCTATAAAGTAAGATTCAATCCTGTTCCTCCAACATTTTAACTACTTCAGTTTCTTGAATTGAAAAGAAACATAAATCATTGAAAGAACAATATGTATAAATCTTTAAAAGAGCACTAAGTGAAGTAATACATTTAAACCAGAATCAAGATGTACACACACACACACACACACACACACACACTTGAAAGAACAAAAAGTATAAATCTTTGAAAGAGATTTTAATGCATTTTGATATACTTTTGTAACCTGGAAATTTTTGCACAAAGGTTACCACAAATGTCATCATGTTTGTATTCTAAATAGCACAAGATTTTCTTTCTAAAAATAGGACTAAAGGACAGTCCGTCATACTGTGGAAAATTTTTCTTTAAACGGTCCATGTGTCATTAACTAGTTTTTGAAACTATTTCAATTTTCACATTATCCTGTTGAGGATAGCAATTCTGAAAACTTGCTAATTACTGATAAAAGTAATCTTTGTACCCTAAATATAATACTGTCCCATTTAAGAAAAGGTTTTTCTAGTTCTAGGATACCAATATATAGAAAATAAGTTTATGTTTTCCATACACACGCCAATCTTCCTACCTTTCATATCTATGATTTTGCAAGAGAAAATGTTTTTTGAAAGTGAATACCAGGTGACTGTATTTCTCTGCAGCCCAAAGATACCACAGTTTCTTCAAAAATTGAATAAATATCCTAAATAATGAGAACCTTCTGGAATAGCAGATTCTTCTTTCTTCTACTACAATGAAATGATGTGGTCTTTCAGGTTTTAATTCTCTTAGTCTGAAGAAGACATTTGTAAATTCTTACGTGAATTAATCAATTCACATGTATTGATCCCATGTGTTCAAGGCACCAAGGCAGGTGCTATGGGGATGCTACAAATCGAAGTCTATGTTTCTATACCCAGGACACTTACAGTCTAGATAGAAAGACTAGACTCACGGTGGGAAATACTTTATAACAGGGCTAGGGAAGACATTGATCACAGTCCACCAGTGGATGGCCAAGCAATTTGGGGAATGACCGCCTGAATAAGAAATAAATAGCTAGTGGGCCGTGACACTTGCAGAAAATTAGGAGTGGCCCTTGCCCTGAAAAAGTCTGCCCAGGCTTGCTTTATAAGATGACCTATGAGGCGCTATCTGATCAGGTAGCATCTAGGTAGAAAGTGGTGACTCAGAGGACTCTGTGGCTCCTGGTTCGGAAGGCCTCCTGGAGGGGGAGACAGAGGGACTATGCAGGACCCTCCCAACTGCTTCCAAACAACTTAATTAGAAACACTCAAAGGTGTACTTACTCTTTCTAGGGCACAGTTTCAATTTATTTCTTTAAGTATTTAAGAACATTTTTCCGTTTAGTGTTGTTTTCTTTCTGCCATTCATAGTTATCTTAGTAGTTTGGGTTGGATTTGAGATTTTCTCCTCTCTTGACTTATCTGAGAAATTCTGGCACTAGCCAGGTTTGGGATGTTTTTGTTCAGACATTCTTAAGTTATTTGGTAAGAAGTAAAGTCTTTGTTGCATTTTTTTGTGCTTTAGAAACTGCTTTTTTTTTTTTCTTTTTTCCTTCTTTGTTTAAACCCTGAATTCAATAAAAGCTCTTTATTTTTATAGATGGTTCTGCAAAGCAATCTCTTTGGAGATGAGAGACTGGGAAACGTTTTGGTTTCACTGGAAGTAGCCATATTTTCAGAAACTATTTAATAGATTTTAATGATAACAAAAACAACCTTCCAAGAGAATGCTTGCACATGGTCACACAGAAGAGAGCCTAGTGCTTTCGGTGCCCGTATCAGCAGGCCTCTGAATTGCTTGCGAACGACTGGAAACCATGGCCATCTGCCAGCCAGAAGCAACATCACCAGAATGGAATTCACGGTTACACTGTTAAGACTTATAAATACAGCGAGGGTCCGGGAGCCAGGACCTTCGGGCAAAGCAGGCCTGTCTGGTCTGGTCTGGTCCGGCTGACTGAGCAAGTGAGCCCTCCATGTGCATGAGGCCTTCCTCAGCGTCAGTGACTAAACTCATTTGTCCCCAGTCCTAAAATGTCCCAAGGGATAGAGGGAAAGTGGGCATCTTTTTCCGGGCAGATACTGTCCTAGTTATGGCAGAAAAATCATCCTGAGAGGAAACTCAGGGGGGTATGTGGTTAGTCCAGGGACCATATTTGGAAGTCGGGAAAGTGGGACCATTTTTTAGTGTGAATTCATTTCTCCTCTGGCTTGACCGCGCAGAGAATCTGTGCCAAATCCTCGGAATGAGTGCT